>CM035408.1:78418771-78643771 GCA_020310875.1 Ceratopteris richardii | reverse complement strand
GTTTTCTAAAGTAAGGAAGAAGCTTAGAGTGTATTTTAAATATTTTGGAATATTGCAAAGGGGAATAAAAGAAGTAGATTTTGGTGGAGATATCATTAATCATGTGGAATGCATAATTCAAGAGGTTTCTATTTAAGAAGGAGACATGATGTGTTGTATGTGATCTCTTTTTCTTGTAAGGCCGACTCTTGTAAAAGTTCTCATATATTTGTCACTCATAACGGATCTTATGTCTTTTACAAACACATGCATACACATACACAAACAAACAAACATAAATGCCTACATACATACACATACACTATAGCTCAAGTGTAAGCACCACCTCCTTTACTTGTCAATCTGCGGAGACATGAGGATTGGTATGAAGACTGTGAGCAAGTGATAGCACAATTGCATGAGTGAAAGCACACAAGCATGCACACACATACACACATGCGCACAAAGCAAGATCAAACAGAGGAACAATGGAAGGACTTTGATTACAGAAGATTTCTCAATCAAAAGTTCAAATCTACAACAAGCTCACTCTCTAACAAGCCAACCTCAAAAATGAGCTCTCTAGCTCTATCTATAGTTTTTTTACTAGTTTTGGCCCTGTCAAGACCTAGTGTCTGCCTAGTTAAAAATTAGGTTCCAAGGCTTATTTGAGGGCTCAAATGAAGTCTAAAAATTATGAAAATTGGTAGGATGTTACTTCTAATACTCCTCAAGCTTGAGGATTACTCGAATTGAATAAAATGGAGTTACAAAAATGTGAAATGGTATTTACAATGGCTTTTAGTTATGAAAATCACTATTTTTATAGGGATTCCTTTTGAAAATTTGACATGTACTTCTTGGAGCTCCCTACTTGTTCCTTCTTCTTGTTTATCCACTTCTTTGACATGTTCTTGTGCATGATTCTTGACCTTGAGTGCTAACACTCCCCCCCTCTCGAGTCTGTCATCCCTGAGAGACCCTTGATGTAGTGGTTGTTCTGTGTAGTGCTTTGAGAGGTAGTGTCCATCTTGTATGAACAAGATCCATCTATCTTCCAAACATAGTAGGGTCAGTTTTTCGGTTCTTCATTTGTCACTGTGATCTTTTGCAAGCTATAGTCCCTTTGTATGTACTTCATCCTTGGATTCTTGCATGAAGATATATTTGTGAGCTTTCAAAAGTTGCTAAGTGCTCAAAAGAGTTTGTCCATGTTGATTTTGGAGCACCTATCAGTGGTGGATTGCTTCGTTGTTATTGTTGATGTAAGCTTAATGTCCTTTAGATCTTTCAAAGATGATATTCATAGTAGTCATGCCAAGTACTCATAACCCATAGTGAATGATGGGTAAGTGTGTTAGTGCATGGCTGCAAGAAAATATATGCCTTGTGCAAGGCCTTGTAATGTGGCCCTATGCATGCTTACTTGGGGAATTCATGTTAAGAAATATGGTGCAACATCTCTCTCTTCAAAGAAAGATTTGCCAAACACTGAGAAGTGAATTTCTTTATATTCCTTGACAAATAGCATTGAGTAACTACATCAAGCTTAGTTTCACATATTCTCTTTAGCTCACCATAACAAGGAGTCTTCTCACCCAATATACATACAAGGATTTACAAGGTACCAGAACTACCCCTTTCAGATATCTCCTTGGATGCTCTCGTACATACATTAGTTAAGCATCGCTCAAGTTAGGGACCCTCAAACTCTTCCCTCCTACCATGGTTAGGGGAAACAATAGCTGTGGATGCCATGTTCATGCCAAGTGCTCGACATCTACCAGATAAGGCAGCAAAAATATTGTTTTCTAGCCGAGACATACTTCTATCCAAACCGATAAATGCCCAGTCATCAATGGTTCCACCTTCAACTAAGCATGACTCATTCATGTTCCATGAGCCAAACCTGGGAACAAGCTCTCTCTCTCTCTCTCTCTCTCTCTCTCTCTCTCCCCTCTTTTTTTAATGATTTTAACAATGTCACCAAACAAGAAAAAAGATGTTAGTATCAATAAAGTAATGTACATACGTCAAATGTTTGTCATGTGCCTGGGATTCTCAGATGTGTCTATGCAGGCCCGTGTAATATGACCCTATATTAATGCATACTTTGGAAATGCATGACCTGAATGGTGCAAAAGACAGGGTTGTGCAACGCGCACATGGTTGCCGCTCATCGAGGCTTTCGATGTTACTTGTAGATGTTGATGTCGCCTTTATTGGAGGTATCCATTGGATCTCTAGATGACAACTAATCATTCCTCCTTATAGGGATCCATTTGAGAACCATTTTTGGTTGCATAGAGATCACCTTGGGCTTCTTCATCTCCGGATGGTTTCTTAAATTTTGTATCCCATGTGGTTGGTTCTTCGGTTCTGTGGAAGCTACTAGTGCTTTTGGCTTCCATACCCATACCATTGTTGCTGGTCTTCTGACTCTTGTTGAAGAGGTGAGTTGTTTTGTTTTTAGTCTTGGTGTTTGGTTCTGACTCTTGCCTCGCCTTGGCTTCTTTGTTGAGACTTTTCTCATGTGGGAGAGCATAGATTGTTGTGTATGTAAGATCTTCTTGGGTACCCATATTTGTTATTGTCCTTATTGAGCTCCAGCTAATTTCTTAGGCACCCAAACTTGTCGGATACCTTGGTTGAACTTGTCCTAACTTCTTCGTTCGTCTTGTGGCCTGGTTGGCTTGCCTGGATGGGAATTGTGGGGGAAAGGCCGGTGATTGTCCTCCTTTTTGTACCCAGATCTGCTTCATGCCTAGAATTGCTTTTTTGTTGATTGGTATCTTTCTATTTGATATAGTAATAATCTTGAATTGTTGTGCTTTCCTTTCTCGTGGAACTACTATGGCTGCATTAGCCTTTGAAGAACAAGAGAGATCCACATGCATGTGAGTCTATTCTTCCATGATTGAGTCCTTCTGCATCATAGAGCTTTTGACACATACAACATCTTCTTCTATAAGATTAGTCTTAGAAGAACTAATAGAATGTGTGACATTTAGATTTGTGAGCATGCAGTTATCTAATTCTAATGTAATGCATTTTTCATGTACCCAAATTTGAAGAAGTTGACTTCTTAGGTTTAATTTAACTGCATGGTCATATATCCAATCTTGAACCAAGACAAGTGGTTCAGTAAGGTCCTCATCTTGACACACTAGCATGTTGACTCTCATTCGAACAACTTGAAGGTAAATGAGAAGCTCCACCTTGCCCAAGCAAGGGGTTTCCACACCGCCGAATCCTATAAGATAGGCATATATGGGATTGATGGTCACTTGCAGATCTTGGTAGTATGAATGTCTACCACACTAGTTGTTGCACCTAAGTCAATCAATGCTTTCACAATCCTTGCACTCTTTCCTTGTCATATCTCTATGGTCACAAAGGGACGTCGGTCAATTATTTGAGAAGCAATTGTACCCGACGCTGGGCACATGGCCATGTGATATCTTGGGGCCTTGGGATTGACATCCAGGCCAAATCGCCTTAATTTATTTCTCCTAATGTGCTCTCTCACCTCAGCTTGTGCTTCTTCTCTAACCCTCAACTCTTCTTCTTTTCGCTTCTTAGCAGTGTTGAGTCTCCTTAGCATATCCTTTGTAAGAGGTACTTGATATAGCTTGACTTGACAACCACTAATATAGTTTGGCAAGATCTCTCCTTCTAGAGTGGCCAATTGAACCACACCATTGGAAATTATATTGATGATCATGGGTCCATATCCCCTTTTTTCCAATTTATGGGCATGTTGCTTTAGCCTGTAAACCAACACTAGGTCTCCCTTTTTCAACCCTTTATTCTTGACGTGTGCATCAAAGTATGCCTTTTGTCTTTTCTTTGCAGCATAGATTCCTGTTGCCGCTCGTAGCCTAATTTCACCTAAGCGTTCTAGATCAAAGATCCTAGAGGACAAATCATGTCCATTCAACTCATACTCTTGTGCTACTTTTAAAGTTGGGATTAGGAAGTCTAATGGTAGCACAATGTTCTGTCCAAAGACCATCTGAAATGGGGTGGCATTGAATATTGTTTTTTAGGCAACTCGATAAGCCCAAACAACATGATGAAGTTGTTTATCCCAATCAGAGCATTTAATATTTACCAGTTTGGTCAAAACATTACTTAGGATCTTGTTTGTGCTCTCGGCTTGTCTGTTAGCTTGTGGATGATAGGGGGTAGACTTCTTATGAATCACTAAGAATTCTTGGAGAAGATTTGCAATGACTTCATTCAAGAAGTGTGTGCCTCTATCCCTCACTAACTCTATTGGTAACCCCTATCTAGTGAACACACTCTCAAATAAGAACTTAGCTGTTGTTTGAGCATCATTCTTTGTCGTGGCTTTTACTTCTACCCACTTTGTAAGGTAATGTGTGGCTACAATAATGTATTCTGCATGCGAGTTTCTAGCTGGTGGGTTAATCGGACCTACAAAGTCTATGCCCCACTTCGAAAATACACGTCCTCCCATCATCAGTAAGGCATCTCATCTTTTGGAATTGGATATTGTGCACGTTGGGATATTTCACATTTCTTCACATACATATATGCATCCATTTGGAGAGTGGGCCACCAAAGTCCTGAGAATAGAATGTTCTTGATTACTTGATCAGGCCTAAAGTGTCCATTTGCAACACCCCTATGTGCAGTCTCTAAAATTTTCAAATAATCTAATTCATGAACGCACAATCTTAAGTAACCATCTTTGCCTCTTTGGTATAGGTTGTCTCCCATTAAGGCATAATCTTGAGCCTCTTGCTCCATGCTTTGTCTTCTGGCTAGACTAGCCTCACTGGGTAGTGTTCCTGACCTAAGAAAGTCTACCAATGGAGCACTCCAATTTGGAATTAATGACACGTGATAAAGAATAGCATGCTCCATTGGGGGTTTTTCCTGGCACACTAGAAAATTGTTAATCCACTCATGTGTTTCTTAATCCATACTAGGCCAATAGACTCCTAAACATTTTAGATTTTGCAATGTTTGTTGTTTAGAATAGTGATTTCCTACCAATCCTTCATGAGCTTGTTGCAACCAACTACTATGTCCATCATCCTTGATACAAGCTAATACACCCTCTATATCTTGTTTGTACATACTTCTTGCCAATATTTGATAGTTTTGTGATCTTACAATTTCCTCTTTGTTCCTTTTCACATTCTTATTCGCAGGTCCAAAGGTTAGGACATGTACCAACTTATTTGCCCATTTACGAACAACTTCTAAATTGAATAGATAAGTGTCAGGTAGTTCGCGTCTCCGGTCACTGGTACAACCATACAAGCTGTCGGACTCCACTTGTCTGGTACTGAGGAGATCTATGACTCTCCTGAAGTAATCCAAGAAAGGTGATCCTCTTTGAGGTGGTTCCTACCCTTCCTAACAACCACTTCAAATTCATATTCCATTAGTAAGAGGAACCATCTTACTAAAGCGTCATGTATTGCAAGGTTTACTGACCAAATATAATAAGGCTTGATGATCAATGAAAAACTTGAACTTATTGGCCAATAGATAGTGTCTAAACTTCTTCACAGCATATACCATGCCTAAGCCTTCTCTTTCGGTTGTCATATAGTTTCGTTCAGCTGCATTTAGTTGTCTGTTAGCATATGCTATAGGAAAATCTAGATTTCCTTTGCCTATTGGTTGTGCTAGCACACATCCTATTGCATGATTGGAGGCATCTACATGGACATGAAATGGTTTATTCCAATCAAGAGTCATCAGTATTGGTGTTGTGCACAAATGTCTCTTCAACTCATTAAAGGAATTTTCACATTCATCGTTTCACTCAAAATTTGTCAGCAAGGCATAAAGAGGCTTAGCTATGATTGCATACATGTGGATAAATCTGCAAGAATATCCACAATCGCCCATAAAAACTTGTACCTCTTTAACAACCCTTGGCCTTTGCAACTCTACAATGGCACTCACTTTTTCCTCATCTGTTGATATTCCCTTCTTAGAAACAATATGACCTAAGATTTTACCTTGTCATATCATGAACACACACTTTTCTGGGTTTAGACAAACTCAATATTATCTACACTTCTTGAAGATTTGTTTGATCTCAGGGATATGGTATCTTCGTTCTTGGGAATGAGCACATAAATCATCCACATATACTTCTAAGATCTTTCACAAGAACTCTTTGAACACATGACACATGAGCCTTTGAAATGTTGCATGTGCAATGGTGAGCCCAAATGGCACCACACAAAATGCAAAGATTCCCCACTCTATGGCAAAACTAGTCTTATGTTGATCTTCTAGGGTAATAACTACTTGGTTCTAACCTGAAAATCCATCAAGAAAGCTATAAACTTCCTTGCCTGCAACACACTCCAATAAATGTTTGATGATTGGAAGTGGATAGCTATCTCTGATTGCAACGACATTAACTTTTTTAAGGTTGATACACACTCGAAACTTTCGATTCTTCTTGGGTACCACTACAAAGGGGGATACCCATTTAGTATGCTCAATCTCATAGATAAATCCAGCTTCAACCAACCTATCAATTTCTTCTTTCATTTTGCCCGCATAAGTGTCATTATATGTGTAGGCCTTCCATTTGGTGGGCTTTGCATCAACAGTCAATGGGAATCGTATGAGAGAAAATTTTCGGATCTACTCCCTTCAAGTCTTTATAGTGCCATGCAAGCACATCCATATACTCCCTTATTAAAGCTACAAGCTCTGCTTATTCTTCTGCACTTAGGTCGTCTCCTATGTATGTACATCACTCTTCATTCTTTTCAATGCCTACCACAATTTTTTTCGTCTTTTCTTTATTATCATACACTTCTCTTGTGAGGGCCATTCTTTTAGGAATTCGTACCAAAATTTTTCGATCCTCAACTTCATATTTCTTGAAGTTTTCTCGTATTTTCAGACAATGATTCCTCCTCTTCTTATTTTGCTACTTTTCTTTTATTTTTTGTTTGACTACCTTCACTTCCTTCCTTTGAATTTATAGTTTTGATGCTTGTGAGAGGTTCTTCTTCTTTTTTGTTAAATACTCCTACATCTTCTAGATAGTGCTTCTCTGAGTTAAAGCAACTATCCATTACGATGGACTCTAGAACATCTTCATTCTCTCCTACTTCTAGGGTCACACTGTTCTAGCAAGGTTTGACACATGAATACAGAGATATCATACCCCTCCTCATCACAATGAGGTGTCCAATGTTCTTCATTGACAACTATGTCCATGGTGGCTAAGATTTTTGCCCAACCATGAGGCTCAAATTCCTCATCTGGAAAGATCATCGGTGTGTAGGCTGGGTCTCAAACTGGTCTATCTCCTTGAGAAGTTCCTTCTTCTCTTGCTTTTAATTGCCTTTCCTCTTCCTCTACGACCTTGCACATCTAGAGGTGAATATCTTCATGCACTCAAGATGGATCTAAAGAACTTCCAGAATGCACAGAGATTGAATCTTCTAGTGCCTTTTGGATAGGATTCCACTATAGGGGTGCTACGTCTCTGAAGCCATAATCCTTCAAATTCACCTTGGTTGTGACCCCTAAGTGCTGCAAGTACAAGGGTTTGGTTCCCTAATCCTTTACACTTTGCAATTGCTATAGGAAGGGTCTTCCTAGGATCATTTCATAGACATTATTTTTGCTAAGGTCACATATAGCAAAGGTGTGATCAAACTATATAACACATGTGGTTAGAGCTATCCCTTCAAGCAATCCTAGAGGTCTTTCAATATGGCCATCATCCATTTGAAGCTTCATTCTAGTTGGTCTTAATGTGGGTTTGAACCATAGCTTGCACAAGGAGGTGGTTGGAATTGCAACACGTGCACCTGAATCTATGATCGCTTTGGTTGTGTAACCTTGGTAGGTGATTGGAAGATAAGTATTACCTTCTTCACCTTCACTCATGTCTCCTATTTTGTCCAAAGGTATCTCTGGCACTTCTACGTAGAGCCATGTTTCGACACATTGGAATCGAGTTGCGGAACCTGATTCACCACATGCCTCCATAACTCTGGTTTTATTTTGAGCAGCTCTTCTATGGTGAGATGACATTGAACCTTAGTGTTCTTCACGACATTAGTGTTCCTTGGAACCAATGAGTCTTCATGTCTTACCAATATTGTGGGAGCTCTAATCTGAAGAGACTCAGATTCCCATGGGCCTATAAATTGTGGAAGCTCTTCTTAAGAATTACATTAAAAATCTAATCTTTCGTCTTCATGTTGCTTCACTTGGTCTCCATAAATATATGGAATGTCTTGGGGAAATTGATCATGAAGGTCATCAATTTCAAGAATAGGAGGGGGATTATCTTTCTCCTTGGCCCATTTCTCTTCTTGTATTTCTTGGAAGAACTCTTGAGAGTACTGTTGAATTGAAAGAGGTGCTCCCATCCGTGGAATTAGGAACATAAGCTTTCATTGGTGGTGAACTTTCTCTTTCAATAATTGGTTGAGCCTATGGAGGTAAAGAAACTTGGGGCTTGTTTACCAACTACTCTAATCTTTCTGGTAAGACTTGGAAATGCAAATCCCATTTGACAGAGTTTGTCTCATTGAATGATTGACTGGTCTCAAGCATCACCTAAGCTAGTTCAACCATTTTCATGCACATTTTTGTTCGTTCAATCTCTAAATTTTCTCTAGGGTAACTCTTTTCTAGGTTTGCAACTATTGACCCTTCTTGAAGTCGAGCCCATAGAGTTTTGGCATGTGAGGGATTCTACGAGGCAATATATTTTATTTTCTTTTTTGCATCTTTAAGGCTTTCTTCTAGTTCAGACAACTTTCTATTCCACTTGCGATTGGCTTTCATTCTGGTATCCTTCCATGTCCTTGTTTTTCTCTTACTAAGCTCTCTTGACTCACTTGACTCGGATTGTTCAGTTGGTTTATCTTGTTTTAAGGCTTGTGCTCTAGTGATTGCTTGTATAAGAGCCACATTATTGCTACTCGCACTTGAATCCACCACTAAGCCTACCGCATTAATGGGTGTAACTTTGGGGGCACTAGAGGGATTTTTGGGACAATCTCTAGGAAGATGCTCTTTACCGCACTTTGGACAAAAGGCTTGTATTGTGATGTTTTGTCTTGGACTTGAAGTAGGTGAGTGGGGACATTCACGAATGAAATGTTCGCCTTGACATCTAAAACATGGTCCTCTAGGGGCTTGTGGTCTTACTTGTCTCAATTGGGGCTTGGGGTTTGGATTCGTATACATAACATTGGAGTATTCTATCTCCCAATTTCTTTCCATAGGTGGTGCCTCATAATTACATGGATAAGTCTCACTATGCTTAGGTGACTCTATGTAATAAGCTTGTGGACTATCTTCATAGCAGTAGTCAGAACTCTGAGCATGAGGGTCATTTTCTGAGACCAAAGGAGTCACTGGCACCAATTCTCTAATAGGGTTTTGTTGATGACATGATTGCTCCTACTTCATCTAGATTTGTATCCGCATCAGTGCATCTCCATTTTGTATCCAGGAGGCACTCCATTTCTAGTCTATTTCCATTTCATATTGTATTTCCTTTGTATTTGGATACCTTGCCATGTGCTTCTACCAGTTGTATTCATTCTCCTTTCAGGAGACTTATCCCACATATGATGTACTTTTGAGAGCCCCTCCCAAATCTATATAAGGAGGGCCTCTCCCCTCATTTGTACTTGGTTAGAAGCTTCATGAGCCTAATCCATGCTCTTGGCAAGCTCCTTTCCAATCCACATGAGTTTACCCATTTCATGGTCTACTCATTTTGTGTCTCACACATTCTTTGTTTTGTGAGAGTACTTTCATTTTCATTTTGCTTCCGCATGCATACTCTCTACATGGTATCAGAGCGCTAGGTGGAGGTCTTGGTGGTGCGTTTGGTGGTCATTTTGGTGGTGGTGGTGCTTGAGTGGTGGTGGTTTTGCTTCCTTCTCATAGAGAGGATCTTTTAGCCATCAAGCTCATGCTCATAGAGCATTTTGAGTAGAAAATTTTCCCACCATCCCACCCATTTTCTTCATCATGTTTGTTCACTTTTTACTCTATCTACCCACCCTCCAAGCCTTCCCTTTAACCCCACTTTCCCTTCCTTACGTGAGTGCTCTTGGAGATTTTGGAGGTGTGTCCATTTTCTTTCCATACTCATTTGGATCCATTGTGATGCATCTCACCTATTATAGTGTTTACCCACACTTTTGCACATGCGTATATGTGGTATTGTTCAATGAGTCTTTGACTCATTTTTTTATTGAATGTTTATAAATCTTTTCACAAATTGTTGTACGTCACCATTGGTCACAGAAGGTGCTTCAGCGTCCGGACTCAACAATTCTGCATTTTCACCATCCAGAGTCCTCTGTTCACCATATCGCGTGTCCACTTGTTCCTGTGCCCATTTGTTCCATGATCCACAAGCTGTGAAACCACGCGCTCACTCTCTCGGAGCTTGCTGAACCCAAAAACCGACACTATAAGACGAGTCTCTAATCGCCTTAGACATCAAGAGACTGTGAAGCTTGGCAAAGATTCTGGTTTGAGCCCCTAGCATCAACTTCATTGTAACGCTCTGCCAACTCATTTGACAACAACTGATTATCGACAACAGCAAGTGAAAGGACCTCTCAGTCACTACAGCAGCTAAAAGAAGCTTTAGAATCGTCCTCTCACTACAGCAGCTAAAAGACACTTCAGAATCGTCCTCTCAGAGGAATAGACAAGTGGGAGAGCACCTATTGGTCTGGACACATGCACAGACATATTCTGCAACACAGCATCTTGATAAAGAGAGTGATTGAGAGAGAGGAGAGAGAAACGCACACATAGATAGCTTCCTCTCGTGCTTCCTCCTACCTTGAGATGGATTGGATGGGTTGGGCGTTCCTACCTCATCGAGATTAAGGCTACAACCAAGAAGCCTATAGAGAAAGCAATCCTTATTGAAGTCCCATTGGCTTCTTGCCTTGTCTGGTGTGGATTCATCTGGCCACTTGCTGCAGTATCTAAGTTGAGGAATGGAAAATTGATGGCAGATGCATCCAAAATTACTGTATCTCCTCACGAGGTCATTACTTCTCTGACTCCACCAGCCCCATCTTCTCTGCCAGTGCCATCTTCATTGCCAGAGCCATCTTCTCTGACATTCACATCACTGCCAGTGCCGATCTTTGTCAGACTGATGACAGCGTGCCAATTTGGGAGTAATAACAGTGCGGCAATTTGGGCCTGACAAGCCATGTTGATGACTGCATGTAGTGTACGCGCTGAAAGGCAAAGGATGGAACTCGGATATCGAACAGAATGAGTGTCTTGTTAGTGACATAAACGGCTCCAGAGGAGCACCCAAATCCTTACGACTTAAAGGAGAGGTGAAAACTCTAGCTTAGGGGTGTTGAATGCGACCTAGGGTTTTGAAGTCTGCATGCGCACGACCTGGGTTTTGGGGCTGCCTCTTTCCCTTCTCCTCCCACTCGGAGTGAGGGAAGGCCCTTCTGCTCTTTTCCTCCCCCTCTTTGTGAGGGGGGGCGCTGCCCTAGCTCTGGTTCTGCTTCGGCCTTGGCCCCCGACATGGCTCTGCATGAAGCATTGCGCGACGGTCTCCCTGGCTCGAGAACAGGTAATACAGATGATATGGTGAAAACGGTTTTCAACCCTGTGTTCGATGGCAGCACTTGCTCGTCCCGTCCCGGTGAGGTTCTTCAGGGTGATGCAAATGCGCTGTCTGGAGGAGTTAGCAGGTATGATACTGTGCGTGGTTATGCTTCTGAAGGTCTGATGAATGGTTTCTCGGCTGAACAGCAACAGCGACATGTTCCATTGTCTTATGCCAAGGTCGTTCAGAGACCTCAACAAGACTTATTCTCTGTTTTTGCTAATCAAGAACTCCCAGGTAAACTTCTTCCTCCCTCTGTGTCCTCGGATCTCAAAGGCAAAGGTAAGTTAGATGAGGTTAATAAAGTTGACGGTTATTCTAAGGATAAGTCTCATGATATTGACCTTGACCCTGAAGTGGATGATAAGGATGATTGTACTCTAATAATAGAGAGCTCTGCCCTCAGTAGATGGAACAATCATTTAGAAGACAAAGTAGTAATAGCTCATTGTCATGGCCCTAGGCCTGCTCAGGACTTACTTAAAACTTGGATGAAGGTAAATTGAGAAAGTAAGGGTCTTTTTGCTAGACATGTGCAATATCTTCCTAATAATTTTTATCTTTTCTTTTTTGAGGATGTGAATAATGCTTTGAAAGTTCTAGCTGAAGGTCATTGGATAATTAGAAACACTCCCCTTTCTTTTTATAAATGGTATCCTGGTTTTAATCCTAGGAATAACAAGCCAACAAAAATTCCTATTTGGGTGGAATTCCTAGATTTCCCGGTGGAATTTTACCCATGGCTTGAGAAGTTAGGCTCTTTAATTGGAAAAGTTCTTGGTCAGAAACCTAAAAAAGATTTTAATCCCAAATGGGAGCCTCAGATGCTTGTAGAAGTCGACATTTCTAAGAGTATTAAAACTGAACTTTTTATTAAAAATTCTGAGGGCTGTAAGGTGCATGTTCAAAAGGTTGTCTATAGGAACCTGCCTAATGCATGTTTTAACTGTTTTAAACAGGGTCATCTAATAAAAGATTGTCCTTTATTAGCTAAAAATCAGGAAAAAATGGCTGGGGGAGGTGAAATTCCCCCCACAGACACAGCTCCCATTGGTTCGGGCCACCCCAAAGAAGAGCAAGGGTTCAAAAAGGTGCCTTACAAACAGAGAAAAAAAAACCCAAATGTGGGAATCAGGACAGAGACTCTAGTCAAAGGGGTTTTCAACCCCTTTCAAATTCTTGAAGTCTCCTCACAGGAGGGATCTGAGTCTTTAGAGGAGCAAATTTTACAGGAAAATAAAAGGCCTGCAGACATTTCTCTTATTTATCCTAATCATTCGAATGTTTATTTTCCACAGGAAGATAAAGTTGTCTCTAGCATGCAGGGTGAGATAGAAAGGAGAATAAGTGTTGTAAAGGGTTCTTCCTACAGACCCTCTTCTGGCGCCAACCCTAAGTCGATGTCCTCTGAAGAGGATAACAATAGCAATTGTGATGAAATGTTTATTGAACAAATTAACAGTTTTGATGAACATACTTCTATTCAGGAAGACATTGGTGGACCCATTGATCAAGATGTTTGCATGACTAATGTCAGATCCCCTAGTCCTCAAGGTAAAGAAAAACACAAATCCAAGAGGAAAGAGACTGTTAGGTCTTCGACTTCTGCTGTAAAGCCAGGTAAAAACCTTAAAAAGTAAGTTTTCTCCTCCTTTGGTTGTTTTTTCTATGGATAGTATCAAAATTATTTCTTTTAATGCTAAAGGACTTTCTGATCCGGTCAGAAGTAAGATTATTAACAACTGGATTAAAGAAGCTTCTCACTTGCCAGATTTCATCTGCTTGCAGGAACTTAAGATTGGGGGTTCGCATCTTTTGGCTAATCTGAAAATTGTGTCTAACAATTGTCTTTGGGTGCACACGGAGCACTCTGGCAAAGGTGGGGCAGCTATTGGCATAGCTAATGGTCTGTGTCATTTTATTGAGGAGGTTCAAAGGAGTCCCACTAATCAATGGATTGCTGTGAAGTGTAAAGAGCCTCTAAATTGTACTGTAGTGTGTGTTTATGCAGCTAATCAGGCTATGCAGAGATCTAAATGTTGGGAAGAAATTTCCAGGATCAATGGTGAAATTTTGATGACAAGGGACTTTAATATGGTTACTAATCCTGGAGACAGGATTGGTAAAAGTGAGAATATAGTCTCTGGTTTTGAAAAACATTGTTGGTATAATTTGATTAATAATCATAATTTGGTTGATCTTTCTACTAACTCTGGGCATACTTGGACTAACAAGAATCTCAATAACTTATTAGCTGCTAGACTGGATAGGTTCTACATTAATGCGAGTAGGAGTCATTCTCTGTGGAACTTTTGTTGTTATACTGATCTCTCTTTACAAATGTCTGATCATTCTCCTTTGATTGTCAATTTGTTCAATAACAATCCCAACTTTCGTGCAGGTTGGACGCATTTGGATCCTTCCCTTTTTAAGATTCCTGTGGTGAAGGAAAAAATCTCGAATATTCTGAGGAAGCATTTTAATAATTCCACTCCTCCGTTTGTGGCCTGGGAAAGGGCGGTTAGAAACATTCATGACTTAATTAAATACTATAAGACTAAAGCTAAAGAAATAAGACAGCAGAGAAGGATGATGATTTTGCAGCAGATGAATAAAATTGAGTGTTCTAACCTGGATCTGAATAAAAAAAGAGCTAAGATTTTAGACCTTCAGGAGCAAGTGAAGAAAGTGGATTATCTCCTTGCTAAGGGTGCCCTTGCCACGTGTAGAGAATTCTGGGCTGGCAAAATTGACAAGCCCAACAAGCATATGTTTGATTTGATGAGGAAGAAAAAAGCCAGGGATTTTATCCCTCTTCTCAAGAATAATGATGGCTTTATTGCTAAAGATATTAAGGATAACCTCCAGATTGCCCATAGGTTCTTTGCCAATGTATTCTCTCAGCCTCCCAAGAGAGGGGATTCTGTCTGGAGTGCAAGAGCTGCCATTGCCCTTTGTAGGAAAAAAATGGTTCCTCAGGGAATGGACTCCCTCCTTGACATGCCCCTCTCTGAGGGTGAGGTTATAGAATCCATTAGCAAATTGAAGCCTGGTAAGTCTCCTGGTCATGATGGTTTGCCTTATGAGTTTTTTCAGGAATTTAAGGAAGAGATGGTTCCCATAATTCTCAAGATCTGGCAAGAAGCCTTTAGCAGGGGATCCCTTTCTCCTTTCGTGAACACTGGAGTGATAAAATTAATTCACAAAAAAGGTCCCAAGGATGATCTTAACAATTGGAGACCCATCTCCTGCCTGACTTCTCTGTATAAAATTTTGGCAGCCATTCTTGCCAGAAGGCTTAGCCCTCTTATGAACACAATAATTCTTCCTGAGCAAAAGAGTTTCATTAAAGGCAGATATATTTTAGATAGTATTATCACCATCTGGGAAGGTCTTGATTACTGCAATGAGATTAATGTTGACTCCTTTTTCTTCAAAATAGATTTTGATAAGGCTTATGACAGGATAGAATGGGATTTTATTCTTCAGTCTTTACATGACATTGGTTTTGGCAAAAGGTTTATAAAATATGTCAGTATTCTGTTTGGTAATGCCTTCTCTAAAGTGGCCATCAATGGTTGTCTATCTAAACCTTTTAGATTGTGCAGGTCCATTAGACAAGGTTGCCCCTTGGCTCCCCTCCTTTTTGCTATAGCAAGTGACTCTTTAGGTTGGCTTGTCAAAGACTGCTTTAGACAGGGAACAATCACAGGTTTGGATATTCCCCAAGCTCACTCCCCTCTGGGTCTTCAGATGTTTGCTGATGACACCAATATGCTTATGAAAGCTGATGATAATTCTGCTAAGCAATTCCTTAATTGTCTTGAGATGTTTTGTTTGGCTAGTGGATCTGTGATTAATCATAAGAAAACTGGTTTTTTCGCCTCTAATAATCATATTCCTGAATGTGTTAAGATGACAGGTTGTGACATCATCAAGAAAGGGATGATTTTCAGGTTGCTGGGAGTTCCCATGGGCTTTGGCATCACCAATGATCAAAGATGGAATTGGATGCTTGACAAATTCAGAGCTAAAATTTTTAAGTGGGGAGATGTGCAGCACAGTATCTCCCATAGATCGTTTGTTTTGAAGCATTATATCCTTCCCTCCCTAACGTACTTTCTTTCCTGTTGGCAGCCTAATAAAAAGCAGTTAAGACAGGCCATTTCTTTGGCTAGAAAATTTTTGTGGGGGGGATCTAAAATCCCCAAAGTTGCCTGGAATATTTGCTGTATGAAGAAGTCTGAAGGTGGGCTTGGTCTCAATTGTCCTTCTAGGATGGCTACTCAAATGGCTGCCAAATGGATTTATAGATCCCTTTCCTCTAATGATTTCTGGGCTTGTCTGATTAAAAGAAATATTAACAGGTTTCATGTGAAGCATAATAAAAGTTGGACTAACTGCTCTATGTGGGATATGATTACTTCTCCTAAAGAGTTTGTGCCAAAAGGCAGTCAGCTCACTTGCAATTTTTGGAAATCCTGGATGATCGTCAAGTCTAAGTATAATCTCCCTGTCTGGCTTACTCACAACTCTTCCTTTTTAGTGCAGGACTCCATTTGGATTGGATGGTTTAACTCGGGTTCCCATCAGACCCTACCTATCAGATGGAACAAGTGTAGAAAGAAGGGTTTTGGACAATGGCAGGACCTGATGAGAGATGGTGAAGTGACTGATAATCAGGCTATCATTGATTCTCAAGATCTTTCTTTTCAATGTAAACAGGTACTTTTGAGCAAGAAGGAGTTTCTGAAGGAGAAGTTGGAATCTTACATGTGGAGGAAGCAGATTTCCCTTCAGGACATTGCCTGGGATATGTTTAATTCCTTCAAAAGGAATGGTAGAAATATTAAAGAAATCACTGAGAAGCTGAACAAAAAATGGGGATTACAGTGGTCTCACTTGCAGTGGAAGTACAGGTTCCAGTGTTCCTGGGCCGTCCCTCTCACTAATAAACAATCTTGCCTGAACTGGATCATTCTTCACCAAGGCATTTGGACTGGTAGTCAGGCTAGGAAGTATAAAATTGATGCTGGGCTGTGCAAAATCTGTGGTAAAGAAGAGGATTTGGAACACCTTTTCATCAAATGTAAATTTGCTGCTAGATTCTGGTGTGGTATCTGGTCTTTCTGTCAAATACAAGGTCTTAAAACTCCAAGCAGTAAAGATATACTGATTGGTGAATCAAATGGCATGGACATCCTTCTTTGGCAGATCATCAGAAGCCATTTTCTGTGGTATATATGGAAAAGCAGAAATAGTGCTATCTTTAATAAAAGGGGAAAGGATCACTATTACTCCTGTTTGGTCGGAATGAAGAATATCTTCAGCATATGTAATTCCTCTTGTAATGAGGCCTAATCGGATTTTAAGAGCCCCTTTGTAATTTTTAAAAATTACCACCACAATGTGTGGAGAGATAAGCTCCTTAGAATGTATTCTAAGCCTAGAGGCTACTTGATCACCTATCTTTGTGATTATGTAGACTCTTTCCTTTTGTGAGTCAGCCTTGTGCTGATGTGGGCTCGATGGTGAGCCTCTCTTGAGTTTGTAATTTTTTGCCTAGCATCAATTTTATCCTTCCTGTTTTGTTCAAAAAAAAAAAAAAATCCTTACGACTTGGGGCCGCCTTCAATGGGTGTGTTAGACTCCTCGAGGATCAAGCAGACATACTCACGCCGACCCAAACTTTGAGCACAGAAACTCAAACAATAAGATACAATGTGCGTATCAGGATGAGGATGACTTCATGAAAAGAATAGCATACGCTTACTGCCCGCTTTGTAGCTCAAAAAAAGAATACACGTAGAAATGTCTCTCCATTATGATGCAATCGACTTAGTCCATGTTTTTTTTATATATGTATCGATTTGTGACTCATAAGGCCTAAATCTCAGCGCCCACTCTTGTAATATCAAAATATCAAAAGAATAATCTTAGGTCATTGGATACTTCAAGTACTCAAGGGTACCCACTTTGTAAGCACACTTTGTATCCTTTGGGTTACTTCTTAAGAGTACCGCAACTCTTCTTTTCGGAGCACGCAAAGCACTAAGTGCCCCATCATTGTAACATCAAGAATATAAGAAGTGTTGTGTGTGTGTGCCTTGGGCAGCTACTCTAAGCCCCCATGTGTGTCTTACTCTTTGCCAAAGGGCTACTCTAGCCCCCCCCCCCAACCCCCCCATCTCCAGGGCATCTACTTCAATTGTTGTACGAGTGCAGGGGTACTCTCACCCCCCCCCCACCTCCCCAAGAATTTTAAGTGTGGTATCGAGCCGTTCATTTCAAGCTTTGAAATTATTTTGAAGCAGCATCTTTGGCAAGAGATTTTGGTAGTGTTTCGAAACACTTGATACTCAAAGCTTTGTAATGAGCAAAAGTGAAGGTAGCTCATCATCTATGGCTAACTTCTTACCCTCTTTCACCCCTATTTTATGCCTAAGGATGAACACCTCAATGGACAAAATTACAATCTATGGAAAGATGTCATGTGTGCCTATCTCTACACGAATCTTCTTCATGAAGTCGTAGATGGGTCAGACCCCGAACCCAATAAGTATACCAACTTAGACAATTGGCATGTGTGGAATGTCAAGGACAAAAGAGCTTTAGGACAGCTGTTACTTGCCTACGACGAATTGACAAAGGACATATTACTGCCTGCAAGATGTCCAAGGATGCCTAGGATATGTTAACCGCTTTGTATGAAGACACGACCCCTTCGAAAATATATGCATTAGAGGCCTAGTTTCATAACTTGACCATTAGACCACACGACACAATTACCAAGGTCATAGCCCAATTTGAGGATTACCAGTGTAAATTAGCACTATGTGGTAGGCAGATCTCTAATGAAGACATGGCCATTCGGCTTCTCAACTAGTTACCTAAGTGGTACGAGTCTTATCTTGGGAAGAGGTTCGTCGACTATTGCTCCTTCACGACTCGCGAGCAAAATTGACTTCCTCCCAGGAATCTCCCATGAAGGCCAAAGGCCCATTCAATAAGGGCAAAACCACAAGTCATCAGGCTAGCAATGGATCTAAGCAAGGATCGCATAATTCATCGAAGAAGTTCACCTGTAATTTCTGTGGAAAATCAGGACACTTAGAAAAGTTTTGCTATAAAAAGAAACAACCAACGAAGGCTTCAATGTCTAGGCAAGCATCCAAAGGATCCCAACATAGATCCCACTCCTCTAGTGAGGAACTTTTCATCTCCACAGAAGCCAATGCACTAGTGACTTCTAGCTCCCTGCATGAGTGGATCTTTGATAGCGGAGCTACCTCCCATATATGCAAAGACAAGGACTCCTTTCAGGAACTCGAAGAGCACACGAGAGAAGTCTATCTTGGCAACAAAAAAAGTTTACCCATCGAAGGAAAAGAAAAAGTTCGAATTTTCAACCATCAGGGGGAATGCAAGTCTTTATCCAATGTTCTTTTTGTTCCAAATTTATGTATGAATCTACTTTCCATCAACGCCATTACAGATCAGAACAAACAAGTATGGTTTGATAACACCTCAGTTAAGGTAGTTGATCCCCATACAAAGGATATCATTGCTCAAGGTATTGAAGAAAAGGGCCTCTACAAGCTATCTTGCTTTGTATCCAAAGAATCAACCTCAAGTTTGTGGCACCAGCGATTTGGCCACACTTCTTACTTATCAAAAATCTCTTCATCCCAACTTGTTAAGGGATTACCAAAGATAGGGCAACTTACTGATGTCTGCCAAGCTTGCACCCAAGGCAAGCAACACAGGGCCCCAGTTCCCAAGGAAGCTTCAACACGAGCGAGGAACCCACTAGCCCTTATCCACATGGACTTATGTGGACCTATGAATACCCCATCCCTGAGTGGATCCCTCTACTTTTATCTTCTAGTAGATTACCACTCTCGCTTTATTTGGGTATAATTTTTGAAGTTAAAGGCAGAAACATTCTCTAAGTTTCAAACTTGGATCAAGGAAGTTGAGAATGAAGCTTCAACTAAAGTGAAGACCATCAGATCAGATGGAGGTGGCAAGTTTATCAATCATGACTTTGATAAGTTTCTCACCCAAAAAGGGATCAAAAGGCAAGTCACTCAGCCTCATACTCCATCACAGAATGGAGTAGCTAAAAGGAAGATACACAATGTGATGGAAATGGCATGAACAATGCTTCATCACTTACAAGTGCATAAAACATATTCATAGGGTACAGTTACCAATCAAAGGCATACCGTCTATATGATATGGAAAACCACTCCATCACCATTTCGAAGGATGTGATCTTCAATGAAGCTTCCTCATACTCAAGGAAAGATTCAAGTACAAGTCTTAGTCCACCTATCTACACTTCAGAGGGAGACTCACTATTTCCAAGTTAATAACACTATCAAATGAGCTCAATGATACAAATGAACCCAATGTATAATGGTCAAGAGTGTGCGGTATACACCACTCCACGTCAATCCCTAGGATGCACTCCACAACTACAAGAAATGAGTCGACTATCTCTCAACTCTAGCCCTCTGTCTGTTTGCCAAAAATGCTCAGAAGCTTCTATTTAAATAGGCATAACTCTCTAATGCGTGGGAGTTTGGTGAAACTATTTTAGACAGAGATTCTCCATGATATGTGAAACAACTTTACTGAAGAAAGCATTTTGAGATGACGCACATAGCTCAAGATACAAGCTTCCAAAGTTGGCCTACTGGCCGTTTTCAACAATCTGCCAATTCTCTACCTACCAACTTGCAGCTAGCATAGCTTGAGTTTGGACATGAATTTGTGGGAGATTTTTTGTGAGCTAATACTTGATATTATGCAGACCATTTCAGCTTTTATATCAACCAAAAAGAATGCAAGGTTAGCGAGATATGATCCGTGCAAAACTACCTTCAGAAAAGGTGTGCTCCTATCCTGAAATTTTTCTTAAATTATAGGAACACTTTTCCAACTTGGCATTGACTTAAAATATGCTTTATTCATGACTATGGCTGATGTGGAAAACATAATAAATCACTCTAAGAATATAACGAACTTTAATAAAGAGTTCAACCTATAATAATACTTTGAAGAGATGATGTGGACTTGCATATTCCAACACCTTCCCTCAAGTCCAACATCTTCAAAATAATAAGAACCTGAAATAAAATGCTTGCTGAAGGCTTATGAAGATGAGCCTTCCCTTCTTTGTTGAAGATGCATGATGAGCCTTCCCTTACTCATGACTTCCTTCCCTTAAGGGGAGCTCCATCATGCCAAGTGATGATCTATGCTTGATGAACAACTCCTTGCCGAGAGCTTTAGTGAAGAGGTCAGCCACATTTTCCTTTGTGTTGCAATGGTGTAAGATGATATCACCACTTTGTATCTTCTCTCTGATGAAGTGCTCCCTCACTTCAATGTGCTTGGTTCATTCATGCATGACTGGATTCTTTGCCAAAGATTGAGCTGAGACATTATCACAATGAATGGTGGTAGGTTGGTTTTCACCGAAACGAATCTCATCCAAGTATCTTCTTAGCCAAATCGCTTCACAAGCTGAGGTTGTGAGAGCTTTGTATTCAGCTTCTATAGAGGATAAGCTGATCCTACTTTGCTTTTTTGAACTCCATGAAATAGCTCCATTGCCTAGGAAGAAGGCATTTCCACTTATGTTCTTTCTATCAACCAAGTTTGCTGCATAATCACTAAATCCATGAAGATTCAATGTATCTCCTCCATAGAGAATTCCCAGTGAAGTAGTACCTTTCAAATATCTTAGTATCCTCTTGGTTGTATTCCAATGAGATACTTTGGGAGCTTGTAGATATTGGGAGAGAGAGTTCACTGCAAAACAAATATCAGGTCTTGTGATGGTCAAATAGAGGAGAGATCCTATGAGTTGTCTATATAGTGTTTCATCATATGGAACACCATTCTCATCCTTCGTGAGTTTGAGAGTTGACTCCATAGGTGTAGAGACCGGCTTAGAGTGAGACATCTCAAACCTATCAAGAATGGAAAAAAGGTACTTTTGTTGAGAGATAAATATATCTCCCTTCTCTAGTCAAGAGACTTCAATGCCAAGAATGTAGTATAAGTCACCAAGATCCTTCATTTCAAACTCTTTAGAGAGTTTTATTTGAACGTCTTCAATCATTGCTTCATTGCTTCCTGTCAACATGAGATCATCCATTAGAAATGAGTCGACTGTCTCTCCACTCCAGCCGTTTGTCTGTCTGCCAAAAATGTTGAGAAGTTTCTGTTTAAATATGCATAACTCTCTAATGTGTGGGAGTTTGGTGAAATTCTTTTATATGGAGATTCTCCATGATATGGAAACAACTTTGCTAAAGCAACAATTTTGAGATGACGCACATACCTCAAGATACAAGCTTCCAAATTTGGCCTACTCGCCGTTTTTAGCAATCTCCCAATTCTCTACCTACCAACTTGCGACCAGCATAACTTGAGTTTGGAGATGAATTTGCAAAAGAGTTTTGGTGAGCTGATACCTGATATTATGGAGACCATTTCACCTTTTAGATCAACAAAAAAGGATGCACGGTTAGCGAGATATGTGTTGGAGTTAGACGTCTGCGAAAGCACACGAACAACACAAGGAAGAAGAAGCTTGGAGCACAATACACAATACTGAATGTATTACTAGAGAATGTACAAAGATAAGTAGCCCATTAGGGCAATAGGCGTATATACAAGCCGGGGGAAAAAACCTCCTAAAGAGGGAAAAAAGTGCCCCGGCGGTCCTAGTGTGTTCACACACATCACTACCTAAATATATCAACAAATCCCCCCTGGGAGTGATCGGTGAACAAGGAGCTGGCACTCATGTATAAGGAAATGCCAAGCTATGTGGAAATCACTCCACAAAAGGAAGTAAGCCCAAAGCTTTGCGGAAAGCTTCAAACTTCTCCCTAGGCAGAGCCTTCGTGAAAAGGTCTGCTATGTTCTGCTGCGTGGGCACATATGCCAAGTTGATCTCCCCAGCAGAGAACCTCTCCCTGACATAGTGATAATGCACCTCAATGTGCTTAGTGCGAGCATGGAACACAGGGTTCCTTGCAACTGCCAATGCGCTCTGACTGTCAGTGAAGATGGTGGTAGCAGAAGACTAGGCAACACCCAAATCAGCCATAAGGCGTCTAAGCCACACACACTCAACAGTCGCTTTCCTATACTCAACCTCACAACTGGAAGTGGCCACAGTAGGCTGTTTCTTGCTCAACCAAGATATACATGAGCTACCAAGCATGAAGCAAAAACCACTAGTGGACACATGAGTGCCATAGCAACCAGCCCAATCTGAGTCAGAAAAAGCATGCAAATCTGGTGGTAGTGATCCCCCCTTGGGATAAAACAACCCAAGTAGCCGAGTACCACTCAAGTAGCGAAAGATGTGCTTAACCGCCTTCCAATGCATGACTCCTGGGAAATGCATAAACCTGCTCATCTGTGAGATAGCAAACTGAAAATCTGGTGGAGTACTGCATAAGTAAATCAAGCATCCAATAGCCTGCTGATAGAGAACATCATCAAATGCATCTCCAGCATCATGAAGACTCAATTGTAAACCTGTCTCCATAGGAGTGGCAATAGGCTTACAGTCTTCAAGGCCAAAACGCTGCAATAATGTGTCAATATATTTCGTTTGACACAAAGCCATTCTACCATCAACTTGCATAAAATGAATGCCCAAATAGTGATGCAAATGCCCCAAATCAGACATCTCAAATGAGGCATGCAAATCAGCCTTGAAATCAGCAATATGCTTCTCAACAGGACCAGTGAGCAGCATGTCCTCAACATAGACAACAATGATCAGAAGCACATCATTAGCACGCTTAACATATAAGGTGCTTTCAATTGCACTGTTCTCAAAACTATGTGCAACCAGATAGGCATGTATCTTCTCATACCAAGCACGTGGTGCTTGCTTTAAACCATATAATGCCTTCTTTAACCTGCACACCTGGTTTTTATGCCCTTTCTGCACAAAGCCACGGGGCTGAAAAACATACAGTTCTTCATGCAAGTCACCATTCAGAAATGCTTTTTTAATGTCCAACCGATGTACATTCCAACCATGATGGGCTGCAAGTGCACAAATGCTCCGAACAGTAGTCATACGGCATGTAGGTGCAAAGGTCTCATCAAAATCAATGCCTCTTTCCTGCACATAACCCTTTGCAACAAGCCTAGCCTTATACCTGTCCATTGTACCATCAGGTTTACGCTTCAGCTTGTATACCCACTTAGTGCCAATGGCCTTCTTGCCAAGAGGCAAGTCACATAAAGACCAAGTACCATTCTTCATTATAGCATCATATTCAGATTGCATAGGAGCCATCCAATTTTTTGAATTTTGTGCTTCATCAAATAAAACAGGCTCATTCTCATCACACAGACTAGATGCAGCCATAGCATAGCAATCTGATGCAAAAGAGGCACTATGAGAGCTTGAACGAGTACGATATGATAGACGTGCATCTAATTTGCTGTCACGCAAAGTCTGCATCAACCATTTTGGCATAGTTCTTGCCTGCTCAATATTAGCTCTCTCATCAATAAGTGCATCATGTACATCTGCATCAGAAATAGAATTATCCGCATCATCACATGAAACCTGCAAAGGTTGAGAAGTTGCCTCATTAGGACCAGCACTAGACTATCCACCTATAAAAAGAGGCATCAAAGTATCATACATGTCTGTGGAGCTAACATATGTCTCCTTGGTACATGAAAGCAATGGCTGAATAGCATCTTCCACAAAAACAACATCACGGCTAACTAGAATGCATTTAGTTTGTGGATGATACAGACGATAGCCTTTACTTTCAGAACTGTACCCAACAAAAATACATTTTACTACCTTATCATCTTATTTTCTGCGATGTTGTTCAGGCACTAATGCATATGCCAAACAACCAAAAACACGAAGATGAGCAACAAATGGCTTGCAGTCATGCCAAGCCTCATATGGAGTGATAGACTGCACCGCTTTAGTGGGACACTTGTTAAGTACATATGCTACACACATGACAGCCTCAAGCCAAAAACTATGTGGTAAAGCCTGACTCTTGACCATACACCTCGCCATCTCCATGAGTGACCTATTCTTCTGCTCAGCAACTCCATTCTGTTGAGGTGTATACAACAGTGTACACTGGTGTTTTATCCCACGTTCAGCCAGAAATGCATTAAAATCAGAAGACATATATTCTCCCCCTCGATCAGAATGGAGGGTGCCCATTTTACATGCTGACAAATTTTCAGCCAAAACCAAAAACTGTTTGAAGCACAAAAACACTTCGGACTTTGCCTTCAATGGATATACCCATGCATGCCTGGAAAAATCATCAATGAAAGTCACGAAATAAAGATAGTTTTCAAAAGAAGGTGTGGGCATAGGACCACATACATCACTATGTACAAGCTGCAATTTCTACGTAGCCTGAACTGAACCATCTTTTGGAAAGGAGGAACACTGCGTTTTGCCCAAAATATAGCCTTCACATACATGTTTTCCAAGTGCCTCAAGCTTGGGCAAAGAAGACACCATATCAGATTTCTGCAGGCGTAGCAAACTAGCAAAATTCAGATGACCAAAGCGTGCATGCCAAAGCTTTGCATCTGAAATAGCCTGAGAATCATGAACTGCACATGCCGAATCATTCACAGATCTTTCATAGTCTATGAGCTTATATAGCCCACGACATAAAATGCCAGAAGCAATAATAACATCGCCATTTGACAGATCATGAACTGTACATCTGTCATCAACAAATTTCACAACCAAGCCAATCTTGGCTAATGCAGAAATTGATAACAAATTCTTCTTCATCCCTCGCACAAATAAAGCATTGGACAAGGTGAAAGAACTACCATCAGCAGTAGTCAGAATGATCTTACCAACTCCCATAACAAGATAAGAGGAGTTGTTGGCGCATGTGACAGTATTCCCTATAGGGGCAGGCTCGAGTGAAGAGAAAAAACTATGCTACGAGGTAATATGTTTGGTTGCCCCACTGTCAAAGTACCAAACATCTGAGTCCACTGCAGAAATGCACTGCTCATGAGAAGATGGGTCAAAACTGCAAACAGTAGTAAACACCCATTCTTCTTCCTGCACAAGATTAGCAGACTCTGTTTTTGGTGTAGAGGCTTCTGCAACAACCATTCCAGCCTCCTTTTTCTTTGCCTCTTTTGCAGCCAGTTTTGGACAGTTCTTTATGATATGATCATTCCCTTTACAGTACTTGCAAAACAATTTCTGCTTTTCTGATTTCTTCTCATATTTATCCTGGTTCTTCGAATCTCTAGCATTTGCAGATTTCTGCTTACTAGTAGAAGATCTCCATTTTCCTTTGCCCTTCTGACTAGCCAGGAAAGCTTGATCTGCAACACGCATAATGGACGTGTTCTGCCTCGACTGATCTTCCTGCAATAGAGCAGAAACTAACTCCTCAAATGATAAGGCATTCGGATTGCCTTTCATCATCAACTGAAGAGTAGAAGCAAAACTCTGATATGAATCAGGAAGACCATTCAGAACGGTCTACACAAGTGAGCTATCTAGTATAACCTCATCAACAGAAATCAGCTGTTCCTTAAAATCTTTGATCTTCGTTAGGAAACTGTCCATAGAATCACCTTCATTCATGTGCTCACTCTCCAACTCTTTTCGGAGGTAAGCAACATGCGCCTCATTCCTAGCTTGGTACAATGTGGTAAGTGTATCCCAAGCATCCCTAGCTGTTCTGCAAGAGCGAATATGAGGAATAATGGCACATTTGACAGACAAACAATGCATGTGCCTCGGCATCTCTGCCATCCCAACGAATCTGCTCTACAATAGGTGTAGCAGAAATAGCAGCACGAACAGGAATCTACACAATATTATCTTTGACACCATCTTCATCACCTCCAACACCTGTATTCGTACTACCTATTGTTACAGGTGTAATAGGACGTCTTTCAACACCCTGCACAATGTTCGACAATCCTTTTGCAACCAATACTTGTCGCATCATATAAGCCCATAATGGGTAGTTGGTACCATCCAACTTATCCTCAACAGCCAACATACAGAATACATCACTGCTTTCAGCCATGGCCAGTGACTAAAATACCTTGATGTAGAAAACTGACTGTATCTCAAAAAGTTGAACGGAACTGCCCAGACGAGTTCTGCTAAACCTGTAGCAGACTTTGAGACGCTTATACTGGCGAACAGAAACTGATATATACCTTTGGCACAAAAATACGAAATAGCTTGCACAAGCACTATGATAGTGCGTTCGGAGGCCGAAACGAGCTCAGATCACGATTTCGGCACCACATAGCAAAGCTGTTTTGATCTCGGAAACGCCTTGAGTATGCTCACCAAAATTCGTATGATTTTGAGATTGCAAACGGAGGAGTATCGACGGCGCCCTAGATGAAGCAACGACCTGCTCTGATACCAATTGTTGGAGTTAGACGTCTGTGAAAGCACGTGAACAACACAAGGAAGAAGAAGAAGCTTGGAGCACAACACACAATACTAAATGTATTACTAGAGAATGTACAGAGATAAGTAGCCCATTAGGGCAATAGGCGTATATACAAGCCGGTGGAAAAAAACCTCCTAAAGAGGGAAAAAAGTGCCCCTGTGGTCCTAGTGTGTTCACACACATCACTACCTAAATATATCAACAATATGATCCGTGCAAAACTGCCTTCAAAAAAGGTGTGTTGCTGTCTTGAAATTTTTCCTAAATTATAGGAACACTTTTCCAACTTGGCATTGACTTCAAATATGCTTTATTCATGACTATGGCTGATGTGGAGAACATAATAAATCACTCTAAGAATATAATGAACTTTAATAAATAGTTCAACCTATAATAATACTTTGAAGAGATGATTTGGACTTGCATATTCCAACAGAATGCACTTGCTTCTTTCTTCTCCTCCAACACTCGAGCAAGGAAGAACCAATTGCAGGTTAGATTCAACCATTTGGATCATATGTTGAAGGCCCAAGGCAAGGCTTTAGAAGGATTGCCAAAGGAGAAAAGACAAGAAGGCTTTTCACTTTTGAAGTGGAAGATACAAAGAATATAGCGTTATTTAGCTATGGATCTCAAACTCTCACAGAGTTGGAGATATGGCACAAACGGCTTGCTCACATTGGTGGGAGGACACTCAAACAAATTTGTAGGCACCAAAGTGTACTTGGCTTGCCTAATAGCACAAGGAAACACACGATTTATAAGTGTGAAGCTTGTCAACATGACAAGGCTCATAGACAACCTTTCAATAAGAAGGGATATGTGTATCAAAATCTATTGGATCTAGTGCACATGGATGTGTGGGTTCCATGTAAGGAGCCATCTATATCACGCTCAAGATATTATGTATCTTTCATAGATGATTTTAGCAAGTGGACCATTCTGTTTTTCATGAAGCACTAGGATGAAGTTTTTAATTGCTTTAAGAAGTATGTTGTTCTTGTTGAAAACCAAACAGGTAGGACTTTGAAAAGACTCAAATCAAATGGTGGAGGAGAATACTTCTCTTCTAAATTTGATGCCTACTTGCATGAAAGAATCATTAAAAGAAAATTTAGTACAAGTTATGCACTCGAACTCAATGGTGTAGTAGAGAGGAGAAACATAGCTATTGTTGAAGCTGCAAGGTCCATGCTCAATGAAAAGGGATTGCCAAACTACCTATAGGCAGAGGCTCTATCTAAAACCACATATCTCATAAATAGAGTTCCATCTAAGTGACTAGATGGAACCACTCCATATGAAGTGTGGAATGGAAGAAGACCTAGTCTAGAGCATTGTAAAATCTTTGGATGCTTAGCCTATGCTCACATTCCTTCTCAAGTAAGAGGGAATTTGGATCCCAAGGCAGAGAAGTGAATATTTATTGGTTATGATCAAAACCAAAAAGGATATGGATTGACGATTTTTCATCACTTCAAACAAAAGAGCCAAAGCAAATTGAAGAAAGTGATTCGGAGATTGACCTAGAAGGCTTGGAAAGACTAAAGCTATGGAAGAACAAAGGTAAAGCAAAGATGCAAGATGCTACATATGCAAGATGCAAAGATGCAAGATGCAAGATGCAAGATGAACTAAGCTAATGCAAAGATGCAAGATGCAAGTTCAAATATTGATCTTGGACCAATCACTTATTTTCTTGGATTGGAGTTAATCTACACATGTTCAAGTATATACATCACACAAAGGAAGTATGTGGATGACATGCTCATCAAGTTCAAGATGGAAAACTCCAAGTGTGCAAGTACACCTATGGAGCAAAATCATAATCTTAGTGCTTTGGAAGGAGAGCCAATTGAAGACATCACAAGCTATCAAAGCTTGGTTGGAAATTTGAACTATGCAACACTCACAAGGGTGGATATATGCGATAGTGTTAGCATATTGAGTCAGTTTATGCATAAGCCAAGAACACCACATATGGAAGTGGCCAAGAGAGTCCTCAAGTACCTAAAGGGGACCATGAATGAAAGTTTGTTTTATCCATTTACTTCAGATATTGAGATAAAGGTCTACTCAGATGCAGATTGGGTGAGATCTAGAGTTGATAGAAGAAGCACATCCAGGTATGTATCATTTGTAGGTTCAAAACTCATTTCGTGGTCATCCAAGAAGCAAGCAACAGTGGAATTATCTTCTACTGAAGCCGAATATAGATTTTTGGCTAATGCAAGTCAAGAAATCGTGTGGTTAAAATCTTTGTATATAGATCTTCAACTTCATTCTTCAACACCTCACATTTTTTGTGACAAGACAAGCTCACTACATCTTGCAGCTAATCCGGTATATCATGCTAGAACCAAGCATATTGAAGTCCACTACCATTATGTAAGGGAGAAGCTAATGAGCAAGGACATTCAACTATCCTATGTCTCTACAGATATGCAATGTGCAGACATGTTGACTAAAGCTCTTGATGGTACAAAATTGAGTAGATTCAAGTTGATGATTGGCTTGTAGGAAATCAAGGACAATTGAAGACTTATTTGGAGGCCAAGCATGTTAGGCTTGAGGGGGAGTTTTTGGTGCATTTTTCCATAGCCTACATGCTTGATATGATGTTCATTTGTAGTCATATGTGTAGACATATGAACACCTCTTGTAATAGAGTACATTTTATCTCTTGTAATTGTAAAAGAAAGAATGGCTTAAGTCAGCCATGATGCAAAAAGCAAATTCGTGGCTCTAGCTACCTAAAACAACAAATTCATTAGCTGAGGAAATATTTCCTAATTCCTAGCATCACTTTTAAGTGAAGTCATTTGAATTCAAATTCAAAACTACATCCAAAAGTAGCTATAAAAGGAGCAAGAAGGAAGTCGCCAAAAGTAGTGCATGATCTGTGCCCATTTCGTGCCCATTTGTAGATATTGAAGAGCTTACTCCATTGTAGATATTGAAGAGCTCTATTATTCTACTACCATTGTGCAAGTATTCATTGCCAATGAGGTTGTAATTATATGTGAATCTATACATTCATCATTTACTTCTTCTCTGATTTGTTCTTTGTTATACTCACTTAGAATAGTAAACATCAGAAGCTCATATCTTAGGCTATATGTAACCTTTTTCAGAGTTTTAAATTGGGGGATATCTCTCTATGTCTAGTTTATGCTCACAAAATTTGATGTCCATTTGATTTACCATTTGTGAGAAATCAAAATTTTACTGCTCACTAGTCTATCTCTGTAGAGCCCAAAATTGGCAAGAGTGTTCTAGATTTTGCTAATTTTTTTTCTCAATTCTCAATGGATGAATTGAAGTATTTTAACTTGGATTGGAAAGCTTGCTAAGTCTGTTTGCTATGTCCAGAAGGATTTTTTCTAATTCGTACCAAGTTGGGAGCACTACTCATTTTTTCTAGTAGGTGTATGTACAAAAATAGCATGTTTTTGGAGCTAGTCATTTTGCAACTAGTCTATCTTGACTCAAACTTTTGAGATACTTGTTCTAAAGCACTTGGGTGACTTTTTTGTGGATTTAGGAAGCTCAAAGGGTCTACTAGCCAACTTTCAAGTCACAATTGGCTGGTGTGAAGCTGGTTGTAGCAGTACTAATTCATTTTCAGGTTGCATCCACCATCTCTCTCCATGGATAATACCCACTGCTGGATGTCCATATAACTGTTATTGTTTCTTGGGGCTTGTGTATTTCTTGTCTTCTAAATTGATCCTTGGCAAGTTTTGATACTAGCATTCTCGATTTCTTTTTTATTCCTCTTTAGAGATCTGTTTTTTATTTTTCTTAGGTTTTGTTCTTGTTTGTTGCTCTCGGCATCATGATTTCTTTCGGCTATCATAATGGCCTCTTCCTAAGTACTCGATGTCTGTTTCTCAATTTCCTTTCGGGTCTAACTGTAAATGAATCTATGTAACCTACCAAGTTTTTTACATATGAGTAACCCCTGACAGAGGTGTGAACCACCTTTTAAGTTATTTAAATGGGCTCACACATGAGTGCCACGTGGCACCCATGTGTAGAGCCAAGGGGATCATTCTCATAATTGGAAAGAGAGAGAGAGAGAGAGAGAATCATCTTGAGAGTCGTGTGTGGTTGGGCGGACATTGAATCTTCGATCTCCGTGAGCGCTTAGTCTTTAGCAGGCGCTCTCGAATGGTGTGCAGAGTTGATGGCAAAACTGGGGAGCTCATCGGAGCACAACAATGGTATCCGAGCGGTCTACGGTTAGTTTGTTAATGGAGGTGCACGCATATGAGAACTGACAGGACGACAGAGCCAACAAGGCGAGAGAGCCGTACATTCAAGCCTGCAAGCATCCTCCAGCCCACGGGGGAGCTTTGCTCCTCCTTCCCCACTCTAGGATGGAATAGAGTACCTCATACTCTTGGCTTTACAGGGAGCTCTTCTGGTTGTGCACAGCTATGTGGGATAAAAGGCTCTTCCACAACTATTCGACAGATATTTCAAGTTTTTCGAATGGATAGTGACCTCAAAATTGAATAGAAAATAAAAATAAAAAATTTTTGAGAACTTTGGAGTAGGAAGGTGATGCTATGAACCAAGATTTTGGGTAAAATATTGAAGCATACATGTAATATGGGCTGTGGAGATGGGATATGGGCTTTGGGTTGATTCAAAAAAGATTTAGTCCCTCAGTTTTGAGCTTCTCAAAGTCATTGCTCCAAGAATATTAGCATTTTCACTCCTACTCTTGACCTACCTGGCTTCTCCGCACCATAACTTCCTCATACGATATTGGATTTCAAAAATTTTGGTCACATTTCGAAGCTACACTCCTAAGCTTTGCTATCAAAATCTCTCTGTTGGATTTGGACGAGTTATTCCCCACCAAAATCTCTCTGTAGCACTTCAGGAGGAACTAGGCGGCCACTCTAGGGACTACTTTTTCATCATCCGGTGTCCAAATTCACTTTTTTCATTTGGGATAGTCTCAAATTTTTGAAGTACAAGTGCTAAGCTACATTTTTTGGATTGGTGAGATTGATAAATCTCAGAAGCTGCTCAGTTTTACTGAATTTTCCCGGTTCGGTCTATTCCCACGTGGTTTTGGCACTGTTTTGGATGGTTTCTGGTGTTTAGAACCTCCCCGGACCAACCAGACATTTCCAATTTTTGTTTGGGCCTCGCAAGGATTCAAAATGAGCGACCTAAAGCTTCAAGGATCACTTGGATTATGCTTCCGCAGCTTTACTTTGTAACAGGGAAGTGCTCTTGTGATATATTTCTCTTCTTCTTGCATATTTAAGCTTTACTTCCATTCATTTTCATATACTCTACTTAGCAAATGGGGGAAGGGAAGAAAAACATGGAATCTAAAGGAAATCAAGTAGTTGAAACCACTTCTCCATATAAAGAGCAACTAGAGGATCGTGATTCTAGAATGGAAGAAGTAGAATTAGGGCAAGAAATAGAAGAGAACTTAGAAGAGAAAGAGCCTCAGTAGGAAGAATATACATATGAGGAACTTTTAGATGAACTTGTCACTCCTGACCAATTCATAGATTTGAAAGAGCAAACCCTTAAATTAGAGAGAGATCTCGGTACCGTCACATCTCTCATACAACAACCTAAGTCTCAAATGATCTCACTTGAGACTAGTGTCACCTCTTTCCTAGCTAGGAAGGAAAGAGAGACCCCTCCTATTCCTCTAGAGCTGACTAGGAAAGATACTTCTCTTCCTAGTAAGCACAAAGGAGAGAGCTCTAGGGAAGCTCCCCTCGTGAAAGACTTGAAGCCACCTACCTTTACGGGGGATGACCGAGATAAGAATAAGGATGCAATCTACACTTTTTTACAAAAGTGGCATGATTTGCATCAATTGAAGGGCACCCCACCAGAGTATCATGTGCTAGAGGCGAGTCTTTCCCTCAGCCCGCGTGCTTACAAATGGTGGATGGGTCTTAAAGAGGCGAACTCTATCCCTACTGATTGGACTCAGTTTGAGACTCTTTTTCTAGAAGAGTTTCTTCCTGAGAATGAGGAGGAGAGGAATTGGGATGAGTGGGATAGGATTAGATAGAGAGGTAGGCCTCTTTCAGTCTACCTATCCCACTATAGAGAGATCATTTTGAAACTTAAGGGCTTAGATGATTTCTAGAAGACTAGAGGGTTTGTTAGGGGCTTGGATAAAGCCATAAAGAGGGAAGTCAGAAGGAATGCACCTAAGACATTTGAGGAGGCCATCAAGTATGCACAGATATATGAGGACCATAACCGTCCTCAGTATACTCCTATGGAGACTGATCAGCCCCTCAAGCCTCTTAGTACGACTAAATTCAAGAAGAAGTTGCCTTTTGGGAAAAACAAACTTTTTATTGAAAAGCAAAGATCACAAGGGCCTAGATTATCCACAAACCAGTTTGAGAGGGCCAAAAGAGAAAACATGTGCTTTAGGTGCCTATCTCCTAGCCATTCACAGTGGAACTGTCCACTCAAGAAGGGGGAAGAAAAGAAGAAGGGACCACAGTCTAGTACGGCCCCCGAAAAGGGCAAAAAGGAGGTCCACCTAGTGCAGACCCTTCCTATTCGTGGCAGCTCTAGCTACAAGGGAGTGGAGGTGATGCATGATGATATAGAGCACACATGTTGTTTCACTCAGTCATTGTGGTCAACGCAATTTGGACCACATGACCTAGTTAAACTCCATGGTAGTGTATACGGGACCAGGGTGCGGGTCATGATAGATGACTCCGCCACTCATAATTTTATAAACTATGCTTTTTTCAAGAAATTAAAGATTCCCGAGCAGCCTAGTGCACATAAATACATTGTATCTATGATGCAAGGGCAATATAAAAGAATATGGGATACTATGGTATCGAATTTGGAAGTCAAGATGCAAGATTATACAGATTATATGGACTTCCAAATTATGAATATGGAGAGGACAGATGTAGTCTTAGGAAGAGAGTGTCTATGGAGATTGCGAGACACACTTAAACGCAGCTATCAAAACAACAAACTCGAATTCGAAAAGAATCAAAGTAAAGTTTGTATTCAGGGAGAGAGAGATGTACCTAGTGCACCTCTCATTTCATCACTAGAGTTGTATAGTCTTTGTTATTCTCAGCATGTACAGGACATGTTTTTATTGTATAGTCATGATATGGAACATTGTATAGATAGCTCATCTGATGTGTATTGTCATGCTAGGAATGTAAATACCAACAGGACTTTCTACTATTCTTTTTTTCAAGAGTGTATGGTTAAAAGTTTTAAGGATCTTATGTTTGAGTATAGAGATGTTTTTCCCACTGACTTACCTAGAGGGCTACCACCTGAGAGAGGGGACATTGACCATGCCATAAAGGTTTTTACTAACACTAACCCTATTTGGAGGCCACCTTATATGCTTAGTGTTTCTCAGCACGAGGAGGTTGAGAAGCAATTGCAAGATTATATAGATAAGGGCTTCATTAAACATGTAACTCACCTTGGGCATCGCCAATGCTCCTAGTTAAAAAGAAAGATGGCTCTATGAGATTATGTATAGATTTTAGAGCACTCAATCAGGTAATTATCAAAAATAGGTTTCCAATGCCTAGATCGGAAGATCTATTTGATCAGTTACATCAAGCTAGGTATTTTACCAAGCTTGACCTTAGATGAGGATATCATCAGATCAGGATTAGGGTAGAGCATGTCCCTAAGACTGCATTTAGGACTAGATATGGGCACTATGACTTTTTGCTGATGCCTTTTGGTCTCACCAATGCTCCTGTCACTTTCATGAAGCTCATGAATAGTGTTTTACGGCCTTATCTGGGACACTTTGTAGTAGATTTTCTAGATGACATTTTGATCTATAGTGCATTAGAAGAGGAGCACTTGGAACACTTGAGGAACGTATTTCAAGTGCCAAGGGAAAATTCACTCTTTGCTAAGGAATCAAAGTGAGAATTTTTCAAGACAAAGGTTAGATACCTTGGGCATATAGTCTCCCGAGATGGAATCCAGATGGATCCTGAAAAAGTAAGGGCTATTATGGAATGGCCACCTCCAAGGAACATAGAAGAGCTACAGATCTTCTTAGGTTTATCAGGTTTCTATCGAAGATTCATTAAGAACTATGCGAAGATTGTTGTCCCGATGATGGAACAGCTTAAAGGGAAAGGGAAAGCCTTTCATTGGGGAGACGAACAGAAGCAAAGTATGGAGAAGTTGAAAGTAGCAATTGCTACAGCTCCACTTTTACACATAGCAGATCCCAACAAACCATTTGTGGTTGAGACTGACGCGAGTGACTTTGCCATAGGAGCGGTTTTAGTACAGGATGGTCAACCAGTAGCTTTTGAGAGCAAGAACCTAGAACCGGCAAATAATAATTACTCCGTATATGAGAAGGAATTGTATGCAATTGTCCACGCTTTCCAGAAGTGGCGCCATTATTTCTATGGTGCCAAAGTAACGATAGTGTTTGATCAAGAGAGCATTAAGTGGCTCTCTAATCAAACAGACCTTAAAGGTCGTAAGGCCCAATGGGCAGAGACCCTTCAAGAGTTTGATTATGAGCTCAGGTATAGGAAGGGAAAGTTTAATGTAGTGGCTGATTCACTTAGCCGCATGCCTATGCTCAATGAACTGAGTTTTACTCAGATCACTAGTGAGCTACTTGAGTCCCTTAGAGGGAAATCTAGGCTTGATCTTGCATATTTTGAGATTTGGGAGGCCATTGAGAATGGGGATCGTGATATACGGGTTTCCAGTGAGGATGGAGTATTGATGGGTACTCAAAAAGGATTCAAGTGGAAGAATTACAGTGTCCGTGATGGATATCTGTTATACAAAGGTAAGGTGTGTGTCCCTAGAGATATTGAGATGAGACGACATATTTTATATGAGTATCATGACACCCCTAGTGCAGGACACCCAGGAGTTAAAAAGACTTATGATCTTGTTAAGAGGCAGTTTTATTGGCGTGGACTTCATAAGGACGTCTTAGAGTATGTGCTTAAGTGCACTAAATGCCAGGTCAACAAAGCTGAGAGCTTGAGGATTGGAGGACTACTCCACCCATTGGATATTCCTAATGGGAAGTGGGAGAGTATCTCCATGGACTTTATAGTCGGATTACCTAAGACACAGAGAAGGCACGACTTGGTCTGGGTAATTGCGGATAGGTTAACCAAAATGGCTAGGTTTATTCCAACACGTACTACAGTAAAGACACAAGAGTTGGCTAGACCTTTTGTGGAGAACCTATACTAGTTATATGGTCTTCCTTTAGACATAGTTTGTGATCGGGATAGGAAGTTTACTAGCCACTTTTGAAGAGAAGTCTTCAAAAGGTTGGATACGAAACTTAGCATGAGTACGGCCGAGCATCCACAGTCGGATGGGCAAACAGAGAGGGTTAACCAAATCCTAGAGGATATGCTTTGAGCATATGTAAATGAAAGGCAAACTAATTGGGAAGAGTACTTACCTATAGTAGAGTTTGCATATAATAGTGCCAAGCACTCTTCCACTTGGCATAGTCCATTTATGCTTATGTATGGATTTCAGCCAAGAGCTCCTTATGCACTAGGCTTGCAGAATGAAAAAGTTCAAGCTGCAAAGCACTTCTTGGAAGAGATGAACGATATGCTTGGACTTGCTAAGGACAGCATTTGGAGAGCTCAGGATAGAGCTAGAGCCTATGCTGACCCTCAAAGGAGAAATATCAACTTTGAGGTAGGAGAGCAGGTCTATCTTAGAGTTCCATCTAGATCTAAAACCATGAAGACGTGACCTTATCCAAAACTATCTCCTAGGTATTGTGGACCTTTCCAAATACTTAAGAGAATAGGAAAGATGGCTTACCAGCTCCAACTTCTAGAGAATAGTCAAATCCATCCAGTTTTTCATGTTAGTCGGCTTAAGAAAAGGCTGGGTGAATCTAACAACCTCATTCCAGATAGTGAGGTAGTAGAGCCTATTTCTGTTCAATCTATTCCACATGAGCCTGAGACCATACTACACACTCGAGAGAAACGGACGAAAAGTCACTTGTATAAAGAGTGTCTAGTAAAGTTGAAAGATAGTTCATAAGATAGTGCCACATGGGAGTAGGTTAGCACCCTTCAGAGACGGTTTCCCAATCTTAGAATACCTTCCCAAGAGTCTTCTTAAGGGGAAGGATATGGGGAAACAACATGGAGACAGGACCATGTGTTTTTATACATGGGGATTTAGTGGGAGCACTACTCTTTTGATTATCTCTTTCATAGGACCTTCCAATACCATTTTTGAGGACAAAAATGGAGTTAAGGCGAAGGAAATGTTATATATGAGTAACCCCTGACAGAGGTGTGAACCACCTTTTAAGTTATTTCAATGGGCTCATACATGAGTACCATGTGGCACCCATGTGTAGAGCCAAGGGGGTCATTCTCATAATCGGAAAGAGAGAGAGAGAATCATCTTGAGAGTCATGCGTGGCTGGGCGGACATTGAAGCTGAGATCTCCATGAGTGCTTAGTCTTTAGCAGGTGTTCTCGAATGGTGTGCAGAGTTGATAGCAAAACTGGGGAGCTCATTGGAGCATGACAAAGATCATTCATGTTTGTGATTTGCAACATGAGTTTAGGTATCATCGGATATATTATGAAAGAGGACCCTTTTGCTTGAGAGCTCTCCATTCATCCCTGAACTTAAAGGAATCACCTTTTGGAATGAAACATTCTTCAAATGTATTTTTGAATCCCCTCCATGATTTGAAGTCCTCATGTGCTATTTTCGCTAAATACCATGCACTCACGTAGTTGGTCAGAAACAATGAAGCTATCTTCACCAAATGCTTCTTGTGAACCTTTTTGACTTCCAGATACTCTTCCATGTCTCGTAGCCATTTTGAAACGGCTAATGACTTGTGACGTCCTTGAAACTTTCTTGGCAAACATGCCTTGATTTGTCCAAATGAATCACTATCCTCATTGTCATTATCAAAAGAAGAAAATGTGGACTGAGTGTGACTTGTTCTTGGCCGTCGGCTATAACGAGATGTCCCCCTAAAATTTTCACTTGGTTACGGTTCGAGTTTCTTCGATGCTTCTTTCGGCTTAAATTTTCCTTTCAACATGTGTGCTAGATTGGCAATGGTTGACTTGAGCTGATCGATATGATCTTATTCAGCCACCATCCAATCCGAGAGAGGCATATCCTTTTATCTCTTTAGATTTGTGAGATCATAATTTTGATGCATAGGAGGTGGTGTCTGTGGTAACTTCTCTTTGCTACATCGTTTCTATTTTTCAACATCCTTGTTACTCCTCACTTGTGGCTCTATGTCCCTAAAGAATTGATTGTTGTTTTTGACCTCCATTGCAATGTGTGGAGTGGGATGTTAGAGATAAGGCTTCTAGCACTAGTGTGACAACCTCTCTGTCCACTCTTCCATGGCTGCTTTGATCGAGCCAGACTTTGATACCAAATGTGATGACAAGGGTGCAAACATCCCATACTCGCTTGACGCATCACACCGGCCCATCAATGGGTTGACTTATGTGAGTATTTGGGTGTGAGAGATCCAACCTCACTTACAAAGAAGAAAAGATTGAATTAAAACAGCCCGAAGGCAAGTATAAAAGAAGGTTGTCGCCAGCCCCCATTAAGCATCACGGGGAAATGCATTATAAGAGGCTTTATGATGGCATGGAGTGCACTTTCGAGAAGAGACGTGCTTGGGGGACTAGCTCAGGGGATAAAACACGTAGTTTGCAGAGATTGCTTTTCTTGGACTTGGAGACTCACCATATCCTATAAGTAGCGTAAATTTAGCGCTCCATAGCAAGCCTCACAAGCATCTCCTTGCCCTAGATAGAAATACAAGGAGGAAGGGGGGGGGGGGGGGGGGAGGGAAGGGCACAGTGGTTTGCCTACTAGTTGTTACAACCCTACTTGACTTTAAGCAGTTTCCATAAAAGAATCTTCTTTGTCTGATTGAATATCTGATCTCCGTTCAGGCGTATTAACTCGTTTTTTTAAGGGGCCTTTAGATTTCATAGATACTTTATAATTCTTTTATCCTCCATCGACAAGAGAATCGTTTCAGCAATCAGTATTGTTGGCCACCTTCTCATCTCTATCTCCGGTGCTAGTCTCAAGCACAATTTTTGGCTCTGCTGCATCTCCGACTCTGAGAATTTTGGAGTTGATGATGTTGTTGACCGGATTTTTCTGTTTCCTTAATAGGGCAACAATGCCATCGAGAAACATTGTATTGAACCTTGCTAGGCAAAATCATAAAAAAAAACTCCCTTGATTTAATTGTCTTGACATTGGGACACGTCGATCTCCAGGCTTTTTGGGGACTCTGGGCATGAAATTGATATCTCCCTCAAAAGAACACGACTTTTATAACTCCACAAACTGAGATGATCACACATTCGCCACTCCTATTACACTCACATTAATGAAACACACTCAATCTTGTTGTCCAACCGAAATTACAACGTACTAAAGTCGCATCCGACCGGAAAAGCAACGAGCGAAAGCAGGAAAGCAATTGGCTGCAAACACGAAGTCACTGACTTAAAAAACGCGAAGTTGTTGACTTAAGACGCAAAGTCGCTATGAAAAGCACAGATTGTTTACAGATAATATGTCCGACAATCTAGAAGTGCGGGCCTCCGCTGATGATCAAACTAGCAAGGCGACTTCTCATGACTTACAGTGTGCAATCTGCCTTCTTCAAGTAAAATGACTATGAGTTCTCCATATATGCAAGAGCAACTTAGATGGGATGGAAAGGATGCTCAACTTGATGCATTGGGACATCTTTTATGAAGCAACATATTGTTCCACACATTAGATCATGCACTACTTCAAGACAAGCTTGATTTTCTCTTGCTTCTTTGTATGTTGTGCATAATGAAGCATGCGTTGCTTCCTTAAGAAATCAACTTGAAGATGTATATATCGCTAAAGATAACTCAATGGATCATTATAAGTCAATGGATCATTATAAGTCATTATGATTCATCATCACGTTCTACATGTGTGATTGTGAATGACGTTGATTCAGATTTGTTTTTTGTAGTGGTGCTTCAAAGCATATCACTTCATGCAAAATATTTTTGGCATCTTTGAAAGATACAACTAAGGGAGGACATGTTGTATGTGCAAACAATGATTCTTATCCTATTCTTTGAGTTGGAGAAATTAGTGAGCATACGTATTCTTACTCTCAAGAATGCATTATACATACCTCTTATTAAGAAAAACTTGATTTTGGTTTCTTCTACTGCTAGTGTGGGGCTTCATGTACACTTTTTCAATAACAAATGTATGAGTCCTGATTTCAACAATGGTAATGTTATTGTGATTTTGGGGACTTGATGCAATTGTTTGTATCGTTTGGATACATATAAGAGAGTTTCATCAAATAGTTTTCTCACACATACTTTTTCTATGACCAAAATAGAGTTATGGAATGATCATTTTGGTCATTTGGACTTCAATAATTTGTTTTACTTGTAGATTTTGACTCTTTGCACAGATCATGGCACTGAATACATGTCACATAAATTTAATGATTTTCTTTATGAAAGAGGTATTAATCACTTATGTATAGTGCCATATACACCTCAACAAAATGATGTTGCAGATCAAAGAGTCCAAAAATTCTTGAAATGGCATGATGTGTAGTTAAAACAAAGAATCTTCCACATATGTTTTGGGTGGAAGTGGACGTGTGTGCAAACTATATATTGAATTGTCATACTACAAAATCATTGTCAATCATTACACCTTATGAGAATTTGAATAGAAACAAGCCAATGGTTAGTCATATGCACACATTTGGTTCTTTGGCATATGCACTTGTGCCATCACAACATCATTCTAAAATTGATGGCAAGGCGAAGGAATGTATATTTTTTGGATATATTAGTAAGAGTAAAGGATATTTTTTATACCATCTATTGAAAAACACTTATCAGAAGTCTAGATGTGGTATTCTCAAAAAAATAAGATTATCCTTTCCTTGAATGCAAAATTATAGCCAAAAAAGGGTTCACAATGTGTATTTGATACACTCATTTTTTGTTTCAAAGTGGTGTGCTTGACTATGGCCATGTAAAACATCTAAATGAGGTTCTAGAAGCTGAAACATTTCAGCCAAACATGACCAAATATCTCCGACCAAAGATGGTTAGAATATTCTTGCCAAACATGCCCAAAATTTCCCAAATTTTAGAGTGAAATATGGTTCAAAGGATTGGGCCAAAGATGATTAAAATTTTCCAGCAAAAAAATGGCTAAAAAATTGCAAAATATTGTAGCCACACATGGTTGAAAATGAGCATCATATTGAGTCCTTGAATGATGTAGAGTTTGATGACATATAATATGAGGAATGCATGTCTATCAGTGATGCGCAATCTATGATAGAATGGTTCCAACTCACATTGCAAGATATCAAATTGAGTGGTCCTTTATGTGGTATAACATGATCAAGCTCTCACCATGCATCAAGGGAACTTATGGATGTATCTCTCATTGCATCTACATTGGTATTAAGTGGGCAAAATATTAAAAGAAAGTGAGTTGGTAGCATTGATTTCAACAAATCTAGATTAGTTGCAAAAGGTTATGTGCGAAAATTTAGCATTCATTATGAGAAGACTTTTTCATCTACCTACTCATGACTATCATTCATACTAAGATTGCATTGACTACTCATGGTGGTTGGAAAGTGCATTAATTGGATATAAAAACTGAGAGAACTTAGAGAAGTTTGAAGGAGTTAGAAAAGTGAGTTCCCAAGTGATGAATTTCAGTCCAAACAACCAATACAAGACCAACCCTTGATATTTCAAAGCATCAATTATAAATTATAGGCAGGCTATTAGTTCAATAAAATCCACTATGTACTTTGGAGCATCCAGGAGAAAGAGTTGATACAAGACACATAGGTTTGCACACTGACTAACTCAAAGAACTTGATATCATTGGATGAATCAATGAACTTCAAATGGTTATAGAAGCAAGCGTGATTACAATTGAAAAACTTCATTTTGAAGGAATGTTAAAAATAGGGTTTAATTTCTAAAATTCACAAGATTACAAGTAATACACAAGATATGGTTCTGAGATGAACTTGACACTCAATAGAGGTACCCTTGATTTTTGGGGCTTTGTAGAGATAGACTATGAGAGAGTAAAATTCCTACTTCTAAACATCTAATGAAGAAAAATTCTCTAAAATGCTTTAGAAATAATGTAGAGAGAGATACCTTTCGAATGAATGCTTACTCATTCAATTTCGAGCTCTATAGAGAGTGCATGATCCTCTCCAAGTCCACTATTATTGAAGAAGATGGTGTTGAGAAATGAAGGAGCAACACAATGTTCACCTCGTGTATGTATTGTTGAAAATGCATAAGATTCAATTGCGAAGCTTAACTTCAAGTTTTTCACTTCAATAATAGCTTGCATCCTCTATATTTTCACATGTAATATGTTCTCTTGAGTAGAGCCGCTGAGATCAACCTCCTAAGTCATTTAAGTTGAGATCATAGCTTATAAATAAGCTTTAGAGAATGAAGAAGAGCTGAAAAGCTACGTGAAGAAAATCGGAAGTCTCTAAAATGATTGCGCATGAAAAATGAGGAGCCAATCAAGCTCAATCATCACCTAAATGCAAGTGCCTACCTTTGGAGGTGGCTAGAGCTACGAATGAGGAGTAAATTGTATGCTTGAATGAGAGATTCTCTCTCTCCTAACTACTCTACCTCTTCAGCCCATTCAAGAGTCACTCTCTACACTCTATATAAAGAGTAATGCAACACACTAATTCCTTGAGCTCCTCTTAGCAATATGAGTATCCATATTGTCCTCCTCGTCATTGTGATGAGTGTTAGAACTCTTCTCATTGTGTAGAGAAGCATTCACTATCCTCCACACACTATGGAGTCATTTGTAATTCATATTTTCATTGTAGATTTTGATCCTTAAGCTTTATGCTTGTTACATACTCGCTCTCTCTCTCTCTCATTTTTTATTGAAGGAGTATTCAACTCTAGTTGTAATTTTTTGGAAGTCGAGTAGATATGCTTCTCAGTTCAAGTGGAATTTCTCAATTATCCTTCTTGATGTGAACTTCATGAGCACGCAAAGTGGAGGTACTGAACATTGTTTCCAAGGCTCCCACATATAAAAGGGTGATTTGTAGAGGCTCTCAAATCTAATATAGAGATCTAAATTGGGTACAAATTTTTGTATCTCAAAGTGCATGGACTATTCCTTCATTTGTAAGTTAATTCATTGAATTCTCATTTCGGTTGTGAATTTCATGAGCATAAAAAGTAGAGGTTCTGAGCATTATTTCCAGGGCTCCCACTTACAAAAGGGTAATTCCCAAAGGCTCTCAAAACTAACGTAGAGATCCGAATTGGGTAAGATGTGTTGGATATCAAAGTATATTGAATGTGCTTTCATTTTCAATTTAAATCATTCAATATGCATATTTGAATTGAATCGCATGAGTGTTCAAAGTAGGGATACTAAGCATTGTTCCCAAGGCTCCCAAGTCTTGGAATAAAACTACAAAAATGTAATTTGCAGAGGCTCGCATTTTTTTTCAGGGACTCAAATTGGATGCATTTTATTTGATCTTAAAGTAGATTAGATTTTTTTTCATTTGTAAGTTGAACCATTCAATTATCATTTCTGATGTGAGTTTTATGAGTGTGCAAAGTAAGGATACTGAGCATTGTTCCCACGTGCTAGAATAAAGCTATAGAAGGGTGATTTGTAGAGGCCCTCAAATTTCATCTAGCAATTGAAATTGAATGAAATTTGTTGGGTCTTAAAATGTGCTGGTTATGCTTGTATTTTCAAGTTGATTCATGCAATTATCGGTTTTAGTTTGGATTTTATGATTGTTCAAAGTTATGGGTATTTGATAACACTAGAATATGGTGAAATTAAAGTAAGCAAATTGACAAAAGGATTTCTCTTAATGTAGAGATGCAAATAAAACGATTTCACTTTGGCTAGGTTGTGTGGAATAAGTAGATGATGTTTCATTGATGAGTGGTATATTTTATGCTTATGTGATATATATGAATGCATGCAAAATATGACCCTCTGTGGAGTTTTGATATGCAAGTTTTTTTAGGAGAATGATGCATGAAATGTATAGATTTGAGGGTGTATGTTAATCTGGTTGATGGTAATCATAAAATTGAATTAAAATACATAAATCAAGATCTTTGTGAGGTTGTTCACACACATAGGCTTCCGCATGGACACACCACCCTCACCCCCTTTTTGTTCTATCAGTAATATAAGAGTTTCTTTTGCTCTAACAGTGGTATCAGATCTTATTTGCCCTAACAATGGTATCAAAGCCTCATACATGCTATGAGGTCTCAAACAAGTCTCTAGAGTTGCAAGAGTACCTGAGGAGTATATAAAAGGGTTGATATTGCATTTAGGGTTTAATTGTCAAACTTGTATGCTTATGAGTAGTGTTTTCCTAGAAGGTTGACTTGTTTGCAAGAAGAATTGTGGTGTGTTTCTTATGACATAGACAGGAACAAAGGCATCAAGCAAAGCCTTGGAAAAGATTAATATAATCCAAGAGTTGTTGAAGCTCAAAACGAAGACTCAAGGAGAAGTGAAGCTATTGGCCATTTCATTGGAATCCTCCAAAGGTAAAAGTGATTGTTTTCAGTAATTTGTAAGAGAACTCTTAAGTGCATGTGCTTTTTTGTTCACTTTGTATGTGACATTGGAAGACATAAGTATTTGATAAGTCACATGAGTGTGACATTGGAAGCCTAAGGTCTTAGAGAGACATGGACAAGCAAGGAAGCTGAAGACTTCCAAGAAGAGCTGCCTAGTTGTAAGAGGTATATTCTTTTGTATGTATCTCTTGTTGGTGTTTGAAAGGTTGTAGGATCATTTATGAAAGCTTAGGCTTCAACCATCAAGGCCTTTTTTAGGATTAAACCAATAGAAAAAGCCAAGATGCTTTCATTTTGAAAGCCAGAAGGTCTCTTGAAGAGACAAAGGTATTTTCTTGTCAGTGATGGTTGGTTGGAAGAAGTGTTCTTTTTTTGGTATAAAGATCGAGTACCCTCAAGAGCAAAAGGGAAGGTAAGTGGGAACCTCATCCCTTGAAGCTTGGAGAAGTAGGACGCTTGTGGGAGGCATCTTCACCATCATCAGAGAGAGGAGTGTGCTTGAAGCACCTAAAATCAAGACAAAGAAAGCAAGTAATCCTTTGTCAGAAGCAAAGAACGTCAAAGTGCAGTCATAAAGTAAAGATTGGTCGTGCTTGTCAAAGAACAAGGAGTTTTGAAGACTAGGAGAAGAAGGCCAAGATGTTGTTGAGGACATTCAATCTAATTGAGAAGCCATTGCAACTCATATTTGTGAAATTGAGGATCATCTCCTGAGACCCAAATGTTGCATAAAAGCATTCAGCAAACGCGATGGTGCTTTGTTAGCACAAGATTAATGACTAAGCTATGCATGAAATGAGAAGAAAATATCCTTAATGATACACACACTTAATTACATGCATAATCATGTCATTAATCTACAACTAACATGTCACAAGCATAAGGAAAGAAAGGAACAAATACGCAAGCACATCATAACGACAACATGACCTCTCCAAGCATTCTAAAAACTAGCATTATCTCATTACTTCTAAGAATGCTCCCCAAAATGAGAGGTAGTGACATCTTTATATACAAAATAGGCAAAAATGAATGCTATGTGGGATTTCTAAACTGAAAGGAGAGTGAATCCCACTTATTCTCTAGTGTGGCACTCACACACACCTATAGAAGTGTGCTTATTAAACTAAATAAAAAGGTAGAAAAAGATACAAATAATAATGAACAAGAGTGGATCCAAGTAATATATGTTGTGTGTTGAACAGTCCTCCCCTCCTTGACTTTTTCATCCTTGACAAAGCTTTTGCAAGTATGGAGCTTTTCATGGAAGAGCGTGTAGAAGTTCCTTTTGGTTGCATGATCCTTGTCTCGTTGGAGCACTTTGCTTTGCTGCTTTCTTCATCTTGCTTTTTGCATGTTTGTTTGGAGTCAAGTGCCTTTTAACTTGGGTCTTTTGCCTCATATAGATGGGAAGAATATGCTAGAATGCTTTGTATTTCTTTCTTTTCTTTTCTTGTCCCTTTTTTTAAATGGATAGATAATGTATGAGAATAAAATGAAAAAATGTAGATGATGCATACAAATAGATGAAATTAATTCACCTCTTCTTAGTCCATGTGCATGAGTGGGGACTAAGGGTGCATGGGTGGAAAACAAAAAGGTGCCTATGCACGGTCTTGTGATGAGACCCTATCTTATGCATACTCTAAAAAATGTATACAAAAAATAATGGTGCAAAAATGGATGGATCTTGAGCAAAGTGCTCAAGGGTGAGGTGATGATGAGGCTTTCTTCAAATGTCTAACTCCAAGAATCTTTTATTTTCCATGAAGCATTTGAAATGGATGATAGCTTTGTCCACCAACCTGAAAAAAATGAAAAGCAAATTTTTGCAATGTATGTACATGTGCCCTCTTTGTGCTTGGGTTAAAATTAGTGTGCCTAATGTTTGTCCTTTGGATGAGGCCCTATTCATGTGCATACTTTGTGTGAATCTTGAACATATGTTGTGCATTGGGCAAGGTTGGGTTTGACACCCATCGATGTCGTACGAAGAAGTTTTAGGCCACAAATATATCATTGTTTTGCTAGACTTCGCCTTAAAGTTTCTCCTAATTTGGATCTTTTTTGCGTTTTGGCTTGATTGCTTTGGATCCTTTGGTTGGAAGTGGTCTTTCTTGAAGATAAGGCATGATGGGTCTAGCCCATGGATTATAGATTTGTTTGTGAGAGGACTGATTTTGTACAAGATATTTCTTTGGTAGCCATATCATAGTGCGATTTGGTTGGGCTCTAAGTAGTTTCTTGGCCACCCAAATTTGCTTGAAATTACAAGGGAAAGGTGACTTCTTCTTGATGTATGGATCTTTTGGGCCTTCTATGTGAGTCTTTAGGGAAAACTCATCTTTACATGGGGAATTCAACAAAGGTTGAGTTTCTATACATATATCATGCTTATGCAATGGATCATAGGGTGGTGTGGTTTGATATCGATCTAGAGATTCAGCAATGCATTTATCCTTATTACACATAGAATCTCTAGATATACAAATGGGTGAAGAATCTTCATTATTGACCATAGATATCACTTTATCTTCCATAGAACTTATACAAAGTATTTTTTTATCTCCTTCTTGATGATCCAAGTGTAGACCATCCTTGCTCTTGAATTCATGAGAAGATTCCAAACTTAGAGGAAGGGAGGGCCCTTCCACATCCTCCAAGCACTTGAAATCCACTTTTCCTCCCTTCTTTAAAAGTTCATGTGACTCATGTAAATCAAAGTAAGATGAGCAATTTACATTTATTCCAACATGAGGATCATGATGGATGTTGCCTTTGTGGGAGCATTTAGGTGGATGATATGGACAATCCACAAACAAATGCTCATGACCACATTGGTTACAATGAACATGCATATTAGGATCATCAAATACATCATGACTAGGGGGGATTTCAAAATTTGCACGAATGAAGGCTCTTTCCTCTTCTAGATATTTTTTGAACCAAATGGAACCTAACATGACATCTTCATGCATACAATCCAAAACATAGAAAAAATTCTCTAGAACATACTTCATTTACTATGGCACTTGTTTCAATCATGCCCAAACTATGTTCAAAATCACAATTGGTTGGAAGAATTTTTTCACTAATGAAGCGCACCACATCAATACTTACAAAATTCCTCTCACATTTTAGGTCAATTGTGGCATAAAACGTTCTAAAATGAATTTCCTAGTTGAGCATCCACAAATATAAGTTGCACTCTATGAACTTCAAGTTCAAATGATTTGATTTCACGAGCTTATTGATTTTGATTCATTGTTTTCCCTATCATTGTCCAAGTGCTCTTTTTCCTCTATTTTTTTGTTCTTCTTTTCCACTTCCATTCTCTTTCTAGCTTTCTTTTTCCCCATGTTTTGTTGAAATAATTTTTGGCTTTTTGACTGTTTTTAATATTTGTTTGGTATTTTTGAAAGATTTCTATAATTTGTTTGAGGTTTTGTGTGTGCTTTTTTGAATGTTTTTTAAGATGTGTGAGTAAGTTTCTAATGGGGTTCTTCTAAAGGAAATTACAAAAAGAGTTGTTAGATGATATACAGATGGTGTTCTCAATTTTGAAGAGGTATCACTATGTTCATAGAAAAAAAGATAGTTCACCACATACAGATGTCGTAGAGCAAGGGTTCTTGTGTATCAACGAGGATTATTTTACTCACAAGATTGTAATCATTTGAATGCATTTAGGAACATATTATGAATATGAGATGAGATCAAATTTTAACCCCGCAAACTGTAACCACTATTTCTTACACAAGTATTCATTCAAGATCCAGGCTATTCTATTCAAGATTTTTGATAATGCATACATATGGGCTAAAATTACCCATCAAGGAACATTGTTTCATGTTTACCCCCTAACTTCATGCATTAAGAAGTTATGAGTATGACCCTTTAAATCACTCAAAATTTGTGAAAGAAAGAAGTTCTTTACTCTCCTAAAATGTATGAGGCCCCCAAAACATGATCATAGTTCGGTTTATTATAAAAGGTTCGTCAAAACTCCAAAACTTTAGTCATCAAATGGTATTGTGTAAACTACACTTTCATGGATTTGCAGCTATAGCCATTTAGCCATTTCTTCTTTATGTTGAGTCTTCATGCAAGCACAATCTCTAGAGCTTATAGTATATAAGATTGGGAAATTCTCGTGATTCCGTCGACTCCCAATAGTGTAGTCAGAAAAGGAATATGCAAGCTACTTATTACAAGCAGAGGATAAATGTTCGAATCAATGAAAACTACCACCGCATCACCGTGTGTGGATGGAATGCATTTCAAATATTCTATGCCCGCATCTTGAGTATCCATTCCCATGCGAGGCTCTCCTCTTCCGCCCCTTGGTGACTCTTTCTCGCGGCGCTGCCCTGTCCTCCCCGCCCCTCTCTCGTTCCCCCCGACAGGGGGGGTTCCTCCTTGGTTCCCGCCATGTCTCTGCATGACGCTCTTCGTGACGGCTTACCTCCTTCGAGCTCTGGTTATCCAGAATATGTGTTGAAGTCAATGATTAACCCGGTCTTTGATGCTGGTGCTGGTTCGTTCCGTCCTGTGGAGGCTCTCCCGTGTGGTGCGAAGGTCCATATCCAACAGATGGAAGGCAACCGTAATGATCGTATGTCATATGCTGAAATGCTCCAGAGTAAGAAACATGACTTCGTTTCCATGTTCGTTGATCACGAGATGTCAGGTAATCTCTGCTCTCCGTCTGGTATTTGTGAAGATAAAGGAAAAGGTAAGGTCCCTGCTGTTAATACGATAGATGCTTCTGTTCCGGTAGAAGGAAATGAACACGCTCTTAATCTAGACCGTGAAGAGTCTGATAAGGATGACTGTACTCTCATCATTGAGAGTTCTGAGCTTGATAGGTGGAACATACACCTTGAGGACAAAGTAGTGATTGCCCATTGTCATGGACCGCGCCCTGCTCAGGATTTCCTTAAAAACTGGATTAAAATTAATTGGGAAAGTAGGGGATTATTTGTTAGACATGTTCAATACCTTCCCAATAATTTTTTTCTCTTCTTCTTTGAAGATGTGAACAATGCTATCAAAGTTTTAGCAGAGGGCCACTGGATCATTAGGAATACTCCTCTGTCCTTCTACAAGTGGTACCCTGGGTTTAATCCTAGGAACAATAAGCCGACCAAAGCGCCGGTTTGGGTGGAATTTCTTGACTTTCCGGTGGAATATTACCCTTGGCTTGATAAACTAGGATCTTTAGTAGGGAAAGTGCTTGGTCAGAAGCCTAAGAAAGAGTTTAACCCTAAATGGGATCCTCAGTTACTAATTGAGGTTGATATTTCCAAAGCTGTTAAAACAGAACTGATAATAAAAAACTCAGAGGGCTACAAGATGCATACTCAATGTGTTGTGTACAGGAACTTGCCAAATGCCTGTTTTAATTGTTTTAAACAGTGACATCTAATAAGAGACTGCCCTTTGCTGGCTAAAAAGCAAGAAAAAGTGTTGGTATGTGATGAAGTGTCCCCAGCTGAACCTACTCCCTCCAGTTCGGCCCATCATAAAGAAAACCAGGGCTTCAAAAAGGTTTCCTACAATAAAAGGAAAAAAAACCCTAATATGGTTGCCAGAACTGAGCCTCTTGTCAAGGGGGTTTTTAATCCTTTTCAGATTCTTGAAAACGAGCCGGTCAGTGGTCCAAATACCTCGGATGCTGATACTTCTGAGGAACAAAAGAACAAGGATATGATCAATGGCACTCAAAATACTTGTACAAATCAGGCTGGCAGTGATAATATTGACACTAAGGAGCATGACAAAATACCCAATACAAGCACCACTCCTGTCTCTGTGTCTTCTGAAGAAGATGATAGTGATGATATGTTTATGGATCAAATTAACTGTGCTGATGAGGTTACCTTTAACCAAGCTAATAACGTCTGTTCCATTGAAAATGATGTTAACATGTCCAATGTCAGGTCCCCTAGCCCTAAAGGTAAAGTTAAAAGCAAAGCCAAGAGGAAAGAAACGGTAAGGACCTCCTTCTCCGCTGTGAAGCCTGGTAAGAACCTCAAGAAGTAAGTTTCGTCTCCTTTCTTTCTTCTCTTATGGATTGCATCAAATTGGTATCTTTTAATACAAAAGGGCTTTCTGATCCGATTAGAGGCAAGGTTATAAATAACTGGATGAAGGACGTTTCTATTGTTCCTGACTTTATTTGCTTACAGGAGCTTAAGATAGGTGGTCACCCTCTTCTGATGAATTTGAGAACGGTCTCGAGCAACTGTCATTGGTTGTATACTGACCACATGGGCAAAGGAGGTGCGGCCATTGGGGTTGCTAACGGAATTAGTCACCTCATTGAAGAAGTGCAGGCGAGCCCTTCTAATCAATGGATTTCGGTTAAGTGTAAAGTTCCTCTCAATATCACCATAGTTTGTGTTTATGCCTCTAACAATGCTTTTCAGAGAACCATTTGTTGGGATGAAATATCTAGGATCAAAGGAGACATCTGGCTGACTGGAGATTTTAATATGGTCACTACTAGTTGTGACAGAACTGGTAATAGTGAAAATGTTATATCTGGTAGTGAGAAGCAGAGTTGGTATAATTTGATAGATAAGCATAACTTAGTGGATCTCTCTGCTAATACCGGGCATACTTGGAATAACAGGGGGCAGTATCTCTATTTGTCTGCTAGGCTCGACAGGTTTTACATGAATGTGGGCAGGAGTCGGGAATTGTCTAATTTCTATTGCTCTATTGATCAATCTCTGTTGCTTTCTGATCACTTGCCTTTGACTGTCAAGTTGTTCAATAACAGTCCCAATTACAGGGCTGGCTGGCCTCATCTGGACTCTTCGTTGTTTAAGATACCTGTTGTGAAGAATAAAATTTCTGAAATTCTGTTATTGTACTTTGACTCGGATCTGCCGCCTTTTGTGGCCTGGGAAAGAGCTGTTAGAGAAATTCAAGATATTATAAAATACTATAAAAATAGGGCCAAGAGTATAAGATACAAAAGAAGGATGATGATCATACAGGAGATGAAATTACTTGAGCAATCTAATATTGATGTGTGTACCAAAAGAGTTAAGATGTTTGATCTTCAGGAAAAAGTCAAGAAAGTGGACTACCTCCTTGCTAGAGGTGCCCTTGCCTCTTCTAGAGAATTCTGGGCAGGCAAGATAGACAAACCTAATAAGCATATGTTTGAGCTTTTGAAAAAGAAGAAAGTCAGGGACTTCATTCCCCTGCTTAGAGACAATGATGGTATGCATGTTTCCAGTATGAAGGAAAATTTGCAGGTTGCTCACAGGTTCTTTGCCAATGTATTCTCTCAACCTCCCAAGAGAGGGGATTCTGTTTGGAGTGCAAGAGCTGCCATTGCCCTTTGTAGGAAAAAAATGGTTCCTCAGGGAATGGACTCCCTCCTTGACATGCCCCTTTCTGCTGGTGAGATTAGAGAATCCATTAACAAATTGAAGCCTGGAAAGTCTCCTGGTCATGATGGTTTACCCAATGAGTTTTTTCAGCAATTCAAGGAAGAATTGGTGCCCATTATTCTCAAAATTTGGCAAGAGGCCTCTAGAAGGGGTTCCCTTTCCCCTTTTATTAACACTGGAGTGATCAAGCTTATCCATAAAAAAGGTCCCAAAGATGATTTGAATAATTGGAGACCCATCTCCTGTCTGACTTCTTTGTATAAAATCTTTGCTTCTATTTTGGCCAGAAGGCTTAGCCCTCTCATGGATTGCATCATTCTCCATGAGCAAAAAGGGTTTATAAAAGGAAGGTTTATCCTTGACAACATTATCACTATATGGGAAGGTCTTGAGTATTACAATGAGCTCAATGTTGATACTTACTTCTTTAAAATTGACTTTGATAAGGCTTATGACAGGATTGAGTGGGATTTCATTCTACAATCTTTACAGGATATTGGTTTAGGAAGAAGATTCATCAAATTTGTCAGCATTTTGTTTGGTAATGCCTTTTCTAAAGTGACTATAAATGGTTGTCTTACTAACCCCTTCAGGTTGTGCAGGTCTATCCGGCAAGGTTGCCCTTTGGCACCCTTGCTTTTTGCTATTGCTAGTGATGCCTTAGGTTGGTTGGTGAAAGATTGCATCTCCAAAGGTAACATTATTGGATTAGATATCCCCCAGGCTCCCTCTCCCCTAGGTCTGCAGATGTTTGCAGATGATACCAATATGTTAATGCAAGCTGGTGAAGCCTCTGCTTACTATTTCCTCAACTGTCTTAAGTCGTTTTGTCTTGCTAGTGGCTCGGTGGTCAATCATAATAAAACTGGTTTTTTTTCCACTGATAATAAGATTCCTCAGTGTGTTGTGACTGCTGGCTGTGAGATTATTAAGAAAGGCTCCATTTTCAGGCTGTTAGGAATTCCCATGGGATTTGGAGTCTCTTATGAGCAAAGGTGGCAGTGGGTTCTTGATAAATTCAGATCTAAAATCTTCAAGTGGAATGATATGAATAGTAATTTGTCTCAAAGAACCTTTACCTTGAAGCATTATATCCTCCCCTCTTTGACTTACTTTCTCTCCTGTTGGAGGCCTAACAAAAAGCAGATTGGGCAGGTCATTTCTCTGGCTAGGAAGTATTTATGGGGAGGATCTAGAATCCCTAAAGTTGCTTGGACTATTTGTTGTATGAAGAAGAGTGAAGGGGGCCTTGGTCTCATTTGTCCCTCTAGGATGGCCACTCAAATGTCTGCCAAGTGGATTGTTAGAGATGTTTCCTCTAATGACTACTGGGCTTGTTTGATTAAAAGAAATGTCAATAGATTCAGAGTCAAGAATAACAAAAGCTGGGATGGTTGCTCTCTTTGGGATGTGATCTCTTCTCCTATTGAGTTTGTGCCTAAGGGCAGCCAACTGATAGGTAACTTTTGGAATGCTTGGATGACAGTTAAATCTAACTACATCCTCCCGTTATGGTTTGCTAACAATTTTTCATTCATTGTTCAGGACTCCATTTGGCTGGGCTGGTCTGCAAGAAACAACCATCTGTCCTTCCCCATCAGATGGAACAAATGCAGAAAAAAAGGCTTTGCCCATTGGCAAGACTTGATAAATGGAGGAGAAGTGCTGGATAACAATGTTATTCTTGATACTGATGGATTGTCTGTGTTCTGTAAACAGATTCTTCTGGACAAGAAAGAGCAACTGCAGAAAAAATTGGAGGTCAACTTGTGGAAGAAAGAGATTACTCTCCATGACATTGCTGGTGATATGCTAAGTTCATACAGAAGGAAAGTCAGAAGTGTAAAAGAAATCTCTGGGAAACTCAACAAGAAGTGGGACCTGCAATGGTCCCACTTACAGTGGAAGTATAGATTCCAGTGTTGCTGGGCCTTCCCTATCTCCAACAAGCATTCTTGTCTAAATTGGCTAATTCTCCATAAAGGAATCTGGACGGGAAGTCATGCTAGAAAGTATAAAATTGATGCTGGACTCTGCAAAAATTGTGATAAAGAAGAGGATTTGGAGCATTTGTTTATTAAGTGCAAATCTACTGCAAGATTTTGGAGCTGCATATGGTCTTTCAGTCGGATGCAGGGACTAAAAATTCCCAGTTGTAAGGAAATCCTTATTGGTGAATCTTTTGGCCTTGACATTCTCCTGTGGCAGATTATTAGGAACCACTTCTTCTGGTCTATTTGGAAGAACAGAAACAATGTCCTTTTTAGAACGAATAACAAAGACCACTTCTTCTCTTGTATATATGGGTTGAAAACCATCTTCAACCTTTGCCTCACTGCCTGTCAAATTACACAATCGATCCCCCTGAGTCCCTTTGAAATCATAAAGAAAAACCATTTTAATGCTTGGAAAGCTAAGCTCCTCCCTTTGTACTCCAAGGCCAGATTGGACATGATTACCTTCTTTGGTGATTATGTAAGCACTACACTTGGGTGACCCAGTTCTGCCCTCCCTGTCAGGGTAGATGTGGCATCTGTTGTAATTTATTTTCCAGCATCAATTTTATACTTTCTGTTGTGTTCAAAAAAAAAAAAATTATGCTCCATCCCCCAAATCTCGCCATTCATGAGACCTCTGAGGACCATTATTCTAGAGATGTGTGCCTTATATATGAAGGATATGTGGCACATTTATGACGTAATCACAGCGTTCCATCGCCGAAAACAAAGGTTCACCTGACTCCTGAGGCCCAATAGCCTGCAACGCCAATGAAAACCATTACTCTGCAGCACCCATTTAGAGGCCACCGCAAATGATTATGTGCTATATCATGCTGCAATCTAAATTTAGAAGGAAGCAGATGTATGAAGCCTCGGGACCAGTTGTATGAGGCCATGATTACTGGCTCTATCAGCGAATACTGCTCTGTTTTTTTTTTTCCTTTTTTCCGCTCTGTCAGGGTCAGTCAAATCATGATAGACTAGTGGTTCTTTTTTTTTTTTTGAGAGAACAGGAAAGTTAAAATTAATGCAGGAAAAGAAAAGTTACATCGATGGGCTTAGCCCAAGAGGAGAATCAAGAGATAAGGGCTTCCAGAAATTGACTCAAGGAGAGCCTGGCTGGAGAGTACATTTTTAGCAGTGAGGCCTTCCATCTGCTGGGTCTATTCACTCTCATTATGTGGTGTTGGTCGAAATTACAATTGAAGGCATCACAGAGGCTGGTTTTACAGAGATGTAGCAATCTCAAAACACCATTATTGCAGGCGAAAAGAAAATCCCTAGGCTTGTGGGAGAACATTTTTTCGTTCCTATTTTTCCAAATGTACCATAGAGTATGGGCTCTAATCATTTGCCAGAGGGCTATATCCATTCTTTTACTTTCTCCAAGCAAAATCTCGTTGACTCCCAGCTGGTGGTTCTCTTCGAGCACTGCACCTAAAGTTTTTTTCTGAGATGTGCCACAAACTCCGTTTTTGCCCTTATCCAATGAATCCATGCTTTTGGAATATACACAACAGGCAGACATAATTGGTCGATCGTTGTGAGGATGCACTATATCATTGGTTGCACTTCTATCTCCCCACTCCTCGTGTTTTTCGTGAGATTGCTCCGAGGGTGGTGGCTAAAAATGCCAGAAGAAAGGCGTTCCCTCCATTTCGCACTTCTTAGACCAAGAGCCATGGACTGCTCACACTATATCCACTACAACAATGAAAAATTACATGGGAATTACATGCTTCCCCTAGTTGTGTGCAGATGAATGCCCATAATCAAAGTGAACAAGTAGATAAGCCTGCTATCCTTCATGCTGAAGAGGATACTATATGTATCAAAATTGTGGTGTGCTACTACTGATACACAATCCCTGAGATCGACTTCAAGTTACGACGTAGGGCAATTTAAAAGACCTGATTAGCAAATGTGCTCTTAGTATGCTGACCTCAAGGTCCATGTCATTGCACACACATTGACATTATAGATGTAGAAAATTTACAAATTTATCCACCAGCAACCACATTCATACATCCCACATTGCATCCAAGGCTCAATGTCAAACCTTCACAAAACTCGGTTGCATCATGAATTGCACTTGTTGTTTCTCCTGTCCAATATATCCTCCTTTCCAAGCTTTCCATGACACGTTCTGATATAGCATCTGAGATGCACCCACTTCCACCAGAATCCTTGTTTATATTGTTGGTCTCAAATATCCCAAACTCACTTTCTAAGTCTAAATCATAGGACATTCGACTAGTGGCAAAAGCTGCATCTATCTCATCCCTAGGGGATTTGACTGTAGAGAAAGGATGAAGGGAAGCCCTTGGCTCTGATTAATCCACAGATCTTCCATTATTTGTTTCATTTCGCATCACACGTGGCCCTTGTTGCTTGCAAGTATGATTCATTGAATATCTGAAAACCTCCCATCTCACCTTTTAAGACCCCCGCCAAGTTGCTCCTCCAATCGTGACTTCAACCTGCTAACAATAAGAGATCTTGAACCACTCAAGATTATGGCCTACACCGCTACTTCAAAAGAAGCAACTTCATCTCGATTAATGCTCTTACACAACTCCTTACCATCAAAGAATTTTTTCACAGAGGGAGTTGATTTTGATCGTTGTTGAAACAGCAGAAAATAGTATCCACTTTGCCTTTTCACATGATTTTCTAAGTCTTCTAAGTGACCTATCGTTACCAGTAACATCCTTCTTGCACTTCCTCTTGAATTCCTGAACAAGGTAATTGACCATATGATTGTCAAAATCTTCCATTCAGGCCATAGGCGATTGCAGCAGTAGTAGGTTCGTTGGTGAAAGTTAGGACCAAGTATGACATCAGTGTTGGTGCAATTCACAAGCCTACACATTTGCCTTGTAGCTCATATACATGTGAAGATGCATAGGAATCAATGCTAAGGGTTAATTACCATTTTATCCTTTTGTAAAAGTCACATTTGACTTGGAATCTTTGTAAACACCTACCAAGAAAATCTCGTGGAAAAGTTAGAGCTTTGATTGATGGAATATCTCCTATAATGGAGGATCACTTTTTAGAGAGAGCCAACAATTTGAATTCAAATTCAAATTGGAAGTGAACATCTATATAAACATCTAAGAAAAAGTCGCGGGTAGGACTCATCAATCCCAAGCTTCTCATTATCATTTCTGAGTGTGTGTGAGGCCTACACTCTAGCCCACACCTATCTACACCATTAGGCAATGATCTTCATGCCTATGGCATTGTATAACATTGTTCATTAATATATATATCTACATTGTTCATTAATATATATATCTACATTGTTCATTTCTGAGTTCTCTGTCATAGTCTCTATCAAACAGTCGACTTGTGCAACTCATATCTCACTCATTTCTTCACCAAATTCAAGGATCTGTTCATATATTTAGGTAGTGATGTGTGTGAACACACTAGGACCGCCGGGGCACTTTTTTCCTCTTTAGGAGGTTTTTTTCCCTCGGCTTGTATATATGCCTATTGCCCTAATGGGGTACTTATCTTTGTACATTCTCTAGTAATACATTCAGTATTTTGTGTTTGTGCTCCAAGCTTCTTCTTCTTCCTTGTGCTATTCACGTGCTTCCGTAGACATCTATCTCCAACAATTCATATCAGAGCAGGTCGTCGTTAATTCTAGGGCACCGTCGACACTCCTCCGTTTGCAGTCTCAGATTCGCATGAAATTTGGTGAGCATACTCAGGGTGTTTCCGAGATTAAAACAGCTTTGCTATGTGGCACCGAAATCGCGATCTGAGCTCGTTTCAGTCTTCGAACGCACTATCGCAGTGCTTGTGTAGGCTATTTCGTCTTTTGTGCCAAAGGCATATACCAGTTTCTGTTCGCCAGTATAAGCATCTCAAAGTCTGCTACAGGTCTAGCGGAATTTGTATGGGCAATTTTGTTCAACTTTTTGAGATACAGTCAATTTTCTGCATCAAGGTATTTTAGTCACCGACCATGGCTGAAAGCAGTGATGTATTCCGTATGTTGGCTGTTGAGGATAACTTGGATGGTACCAACTAACCATTATGGGCTTATATGATGCAACATGTATTGGTTGCAAAAGGATTATGGAACATTGTGCAGGGTGTTGAAAAACGTCCTGTTACAGGGATTTTTTGATATATCTGGGTAGTGATGTTTGTGAACACACTTAAGACTGCTTGGGCACTTTTTTCCCTCTTTAGATAGTTTTTTTCCCTGACTTGTATATATGCTTATAGCCCTAACGGGTTTCTTATCTTTATACATTCACTAAATAATTCATTCAGATTGTGTATTGTGCTTCAAGCTTCTTCTTCTTCCTTGTGTTGTTTACCTGCCTCTGCAAACCTCAAACTCCAATAGATCTCTCAAAACTATCTAAAGGTTCTTAGCTTACCCCCGAGATTTATAGGGATATTTCCTTCACTCAAGTCCCAACATATGTTAATGCCTTTCAAATTCCAAAATTAAGAATCTGATCAAGATTGATACACTTATGGGTTAAATCTATCATTGAACTTTAAGTACCACTACTGGTGGTTTGGGACTTCTTGGGGACTACTTGCTATCTAACTAACTTGAAGAATTCCATTCTCACCACTAGAGAGAAGTTTATTCTTTGAATTCTTTAAATTACTCCTAAGGAATGGGCATGAGCAAAGGATTCATCTTGGTATCATCTACACCTCTTGCATGATCCTTCAAAGGAATTCTAGACTATTGGACAATACTCTAAAGATTTTTTTTCTTGGGTTGTGTTGACTTACTGAGTTTCAAACTAAAAGATAAATATCACCTTAGTATATGTTTTCCAACTCCATATTCATGAAAGTTTGACTCGAACTTTCATTTACATGAAATGTATTCCTTTTCTTGAGTTTGAAACAAACTATTATCATTGGTCAATCTTTCTATGCTACTTGAGAGCTGTAAAAATATTTTGACAACCCATTGTGGTTTCATAGTTTAAAGTACAAGCATCTCTTGATCATTGAACCAATGTATGCATAGTTTTATTATGAACATAACACTATCTTCTTTATCACTTAAGAATCTTGTGGATTCTTTCCTCGAAGTGATAGCTTGCTAATGCCTTGGAAGACCTCAACGATGGAGATCCATGGGTCAATGGAGATCCATTTCTTGGAAATAATTAAATTTCCAAAAGAGATGTTCACCTTGAATATGATAGGAAAATTGCATGATTCATGAAATACAATACTAGATTATTTTATTTAATTTAAAGAAGAAATTGCATTCAAAAAGTTGAATATCATGATTGTGAGCCAAGAGTATAAAAATAAAACTTAGAGGAGAAGTTCTCATTATGGGAGAGAGTCATAGAGAGAGCAATTCAAAATGGTGATCGTAAGATCTAGAAGCAAAATATAGATTTTCCAATATTTTCTTGCAACCCAAGCCAAGGTAAGCATAGATCATATTTGAATGATTTGAAAATTTTTGCTTGAAAAAATGGTATAAAAGTAAGATAGATAGAACCACGATTTTCTAAACTTGTCATTTTAATAGGGAAAATTTGACAAATGTTTGATTTGTTTCATTAAATGGAGTCTTAATAGAAAGGTGCATCTTCTAAGAACAAGAAAACATGTCCAAGAAACACAAAAAAAAATCCGCATTAAAGAGACATAAAATCCCAATTTTGTGGGGAAAAGAACAAACACAATTCTCTCCACTAACAAGATTTTTTGTTTGCAAAAAATCACGATTGTGAGCAATCATAATTGTGAGAGAGAATCACAATTGTGGCGTACTAGAATTTCAGAGTTTTGGTGTCATAATCATGAAAATCACGATTTTTATAAGAAAACTCAATTTCATGCACCTTAGTAAATCATGATTTTCTCCGGAGACGGAAACATGATTTCCTACATAAAATTGTGATTTTTTGGAAAAATGTGATTCTCACCAAGGAATCATGTTTTGAAGGACATGGTGATTTTGGGGTGGTAAAAAATTCTATTCTTAAATAAGAATTGTGATTTTCATCTCGAAAAAAACATGATTTTGAGCACAGAATCTTGATTTTCCAAAAATAAGAATTTTTTTTTTTGGAATTTCTTGGAAATTCTGAATAATGTAAAAAATAATAAAATAAGAAAACTCAAAAAAATGAGAAAACACACGAAGGAAGGTGGGAAATTTTGACAAACATGACTTCCAATGAAAATCATGGTTTTATGGATAAAATTGTGATTTTTCAATTAAAGTTGAATTTTGAAATTTCTCACTTGGAAATCGAGGAGATACAATTGTTCTCTATTGTGAGCTACTTTTGAGAGGAAAGCTCCATAACCTAGGAAGGAAAAGTGAAACCCTAATTCTCAGGAAGGAAGGAAAAAAATATGGTTTACTTTGAAAAATCCCTAAATTGATGAGCCTAAGATAACTACATCTCACTAGACATAATCCTATGAAGAGAAAAAATTTAGCAAATCCATACCAAAGTGAGGAGGGTCAAACCAAAAATTTCTCACAAATAAACATACAAGAACATAATGGGGAAGTAGGAACATTTGACCAAGGAGATTATAGGAATATCCTAAAGTACCTATACACAAATAGGTTTGGAGCCTATGTATGAAGATGAATTGCATGAGGAACTCATTAGATTTAGGAACTTACAAATTCCTCTAAACTTAATGCATGTGGAATAGTTCAATGATGGGAGATATAAGAATAGACTAGGATGTGTTTATATATTTATAAGCAACCCTAATGAAACTAATGACCTAGGTTGGTGTTTAGAGAAAAGAACTTGGGATCAAATCCTAGAACAATAAGATAATCCAAGAAATAGAAGACATCACACACCTCTAGAGCCACAAAAAGAGAGAACATATCAAACTTCACAGAATTCTTTTCAAGAGATAGTTATTCCGTTGCTCTAGCTTTACTCGTTCCCTCTCTTTTCCGTTGGTCGAATCCCAACCCTTGTTGGTGTTGAACTTTAACAACACACCGTTCACCTTAGGCGTAGAACAAGCTATGGACGAGTTTCCAATCAGGAGAAGAAATGAATAGAACAAGCCAAGGAGAATGTTGAGACCATCTTAACTAGAAAACTATATGAAAAATAAATATGAAGGATCTATAGATCCTCATGACCATATAGCTGAGTATAAGAGAATTTTAAGAGCAAAAAAGGTAGTTGACTACACTACTCAATTTGAAGCCTTTCTAACCCTAACAGGACTTGCCTTATCATGGTTTTCACCATTAAGGAAGGAAATGTTTGCAAATATGGAAAGATTTTGTGGAAGAATTTATAGGAGGATTTTCCAAAATAGGAATCAAACATAGTACAACTACACTAATTAGATTTAACCAATATCTAGATTGATGTCCAATGATGAAAAATCATTTATGCCTAGAAGAGTGTCATTATTCATTAAAGGATTGAAGAATACACAACTGAAAACAATGGTTTATTGTAGAATATGTCCATGCTTAGACTCTTGCATCAAAGAAGCAATTGATTTAGAAGATAAGAGAGGAAGTATCACACAATGATAAAAGAACACTCCTATAGGATAAAAGAACACTCAAATTTTCACTCTAGAAAGTAAATGGACAAATCACACATGGGATGAGTCTTTCTATAATAAAAAACCACTCAGAGAAAGGGAGTATTAAAACTAGCCAGTACAATTGAAAGAAAGAGATTTTTTGGAGCAAGCTAGGCCTATATTAAGGCATCAATCACCTATAACAACCAATGTTGTTCTAGTGAAGTACATGTAAGACAATAGTTACGCAATATAACACAGGAGCAATAACAGAGAAGATAACAGATATAGGAGAATCTCAACAATTTTCTACTAGCAGCAAGTACAAAGATGATGGCGTTGTCCACCCGTGCGCTCTCAAGGTAGAGCTTAAATGGTGATCTAGACAACTCTAGATAGGGAGATACAAGGTAGAGGTATGCTGGCTCAACTCGGTGTCTTAGGTAGTGCAGAAGTCATGTATATATAGGATCATGGGTGGCCTGCCATGGACGGCTATACATGGGCGGTAGAGCATGGGCGGCCACCGCCCGCGTAATTGCCATACACGGCTTAGACTGGTTGAACCGACCTAACAAATATAAATGATTTCTGACTCCGACAGGGAATATTCCATGGAATATTCCCTTTACCGTCGCGCCGGGGGCGCTGCCCCCGGACCCCCACCAGGGGGCCCGCTGGCCCCCTGGGACCCCCCAGCCAGGGGCTGCTCACCGCTGCCCCGGACCCCACAATTGGGGACCCTAATAACTCCCTTTCCTTATAATATCTTACATGGTCCAATATGACCTTCATCCAACATTCAAGTTGGGATTCCCATCAATTGGGTAATGCATGCTTGGCTTCTCCTCATAAAGGGGGCCTTACAAAATGTGCATACAATCATGAGGGGTAGACATTGATCATATACTAACACCCCCCCTCAATGTTTACCGATGATAAATCAAGTAGGTCTCGGTCCTATGCCCATCTGTTGAAGATGCTTGTTGAGCTGCTCTCTTCCAAGTGCTTTAGTGAATATGTCAGCACAATTTGCCTCTGTTGGGCAATATTCTAGCTCCACAATTTCATCTTCAATTAGCTCACGAATGTAATGGTACTGTACTTCTATGTGCTTGGTGCGAGCATGAAATACTGGGTTCTTTGCAATAGCCATACAACTTTGATTATCACACTTGAGTACAGTTGGCATATTTGATGGAAAGCCAAGATCTGCAAGAATTCTCCTTAACCAGACTGCCTCACAAGAAGCAAAACAAGCTGCTTTGTACTCTGCTTCAGTGGAGGAGAGTGCGAGAGTTGGTTGCTTCCTACTTACCCAAGAAAATATTCCTGAACCAAGTGAGAAACAATATCCAGAAACTGATTTTCTAGAATCACAATCTCCAGCCCAATCTGAATCACAATATCCTTGGAGTGTATCACCTGTGGTATACAAAATACCAAAATCCAAGGTTCCTGCAATGTACCTTAGAATTCGCATTCCAGCATTCCAGTGACTCTCCTTAGGTTTGTTGGAAAATCTGCTTAACACTCCAACAGCATAGCAAATGTCTGATCTAGTGTTGCACAGAAAAATAAGACTTCCAACGAGCTTCCTATACTTCTTAGCATCTACATCAGGCATGTTATCATCCATAGATAGCTTATGATTTACCTCCATAGGTGTGCTAGTTGGTTTGCAGTCCATCATTCCAAATGCCTTGAGAATTTCTTTGGAATATTTTTGTTGTGAGATGAAAATGCCATCCTTCCTTTGCCATACTTCAATTCCCAGACAAAAATGGAGTAGACCTAAGTCTGTCATTTCAAACTCAGTTCCCAAGCTGATCCGAGTTTGATTGATGAGTTCCTGATGATCTCCTGTAATGATCAAATCATCTACATATACAATGACAACAACTAGCTTGCTATCCCTTTTCGTTACATACAAGTTAGCATCAGAAGTACTTCTTTCAAAACCCATATTTTTGAAAAAATGATCAATTCGTTGGTACCAAGCCCGTGGAGCTTGCTTAAGTCCATACAAAGCTTTCTTCAACCTGCAAACTTTATTTTCTGAATTGGGCACCTCAAAACCTGGTGGTTGAGATACATATACCTCCTCCTTGAGGTGACCATTCAAAAATGCAGATTTGACATCCATCTGGAAAATAGGCCAAGACTTTTGTGCAGCTACTGCAAGTACCGTCCGAATAGTTGTCATGCGTGCTGTTGGTGCAAAAGTTTCTTGAACATCAAATCCTTCAATCTGTGAAAAACCCTGTGCAACTAATCGTGCCTTATACTTTTCTAATGTTCCATCAGCTTTATACTTAGCTTTCCAAATCCATTTAGTACCTATTACCTTCTTCTTTGGCGGCAAGTCGACTAGATCCCATGTATCATTTTTGAGTATACTATCATACTCAGACTGCATTGCCGCTCTCCAATCTGGATCATCAATGGCTTCTTCAATGGTGGTAGGTTCCTTTATCGAACCCATGATATCTGCCATTAGAGCCATGTTAACAATGTGTTCTGAGGCTCTTCTTTGCTCCTCTATTCTCTTTGATCTTCGTAATCCATCCGATGATGATTCTGGTGCATCTACATGTGGATTGTGATCATCAAAGAGCTGTTGTGCCCACTTCGGTAGTGGCTTACGCTGTGCAGCTACAATTGGTTGGCTTTTTATTGAGGAAATTTCTCCATCAGATGTTTCCTCCTCCTCAACTTTAACCTGTCTTTTGATAGGCACAAGGTGAGATATTTCTCCGTTTGATGAGATAGTAGATTTACCTTTATCTTCTACTAAGTGTGGTCGTTCATCAAACACCACATCTCGGCTGACAAAAATCTTCCTTGCCTCAGGATCCCATAACCTGTATGCTTTAGACTCTTCACTATATCCTAGGAAGACACACTTTTTGCTTTTTGAATCCAACTTTGATCTTGTTGAATCAGGAATATGTGCATAACAGAAACAACCAAAAATTCTGAAATGCAAAGCTGAAGGCTTTTTACCAGAATATGCTTCTTGAGGAGTCATCCCCTTCAGAGCTTTTGTGTAGCTTCGATTGAGGATGTAGACTGCTGTATTGACTGCTTCTGCCCAGAATGAATCAGGCATGTCTTGAGCCTTTAACATACAACGAGCCATTTCAACTACTGTCCTGTTCCTGCGCTCAACAACGCCATTTTGTTGAGGTGTATGAGCTGTGGTAAGTTGCCTTTTCACACCATGCTCCTTACAGTAATTGTTGAATTCTGTTGACAAGAATTCACCTCCTCTATCTGTTCTAAATTTCTTCAGTTTCCTTCCTGATTCACTTTCTACATACTTATGCCACACTTTAAATTTTTCAAAAGCATCAGCCTTCTCTCGAATGAAATAAACCCACATCTTTCTACTATAATCGTCGACTAACAGCAAGAAGTAGAAAGATCCTCCTAAAGCAGGTGTAGACATTTTACCGCAGAGATCAGCGTGTACCAACTCTAGAGGAGCTTGAGATCGATTGCTGGTCTCTCTTGGAAATGCCTTTCGTTGTTGCTTGCCCATCATACAAGCTTCACAAGGTTCCTGCAACTCTGAAAATGCAGGCAAATGAGCAACCATCCCTGTTCGTTGCATCTCCTTCAAAACTGCAAATCCGAGATGCCCAAATCGTTGGTGCCATAACCTGCTTACATCTTTATCTTCTGTAGCAGTTAAAGCACTTAACTCATACAAGTTATCCCGTCGTGTGCCTTTACCTACAACATTACCTGATGAATCCATGATTTCCGCACCACTCTTATTGAAGTGAACTTCGAGTCCACGATCTGTTATTGCAGAAACTGACAACAAATTTCTTTTGAGTGTAGGTACATAGAGAACATCGGATAACTTTTTCTCAACACCTGGAGAAGTGATAAAAGAGATGGTTCCAGTTCCTTCAGCTGGACACTTGGAGTCGTTTCCCACCACTACATTGATGGATTCCCGCAGAGGCACTAGGGAACTATACCAATCCTTTTTACTAGTCATATGGCGAGAAGCTCCACTATCTAAAATCCATGGCTCATCAACACGAGCTTGAGCAGATGAACATACCTCTTCAATAGCTACCCAAAGTTCCAGCTCTGTGTTATTTGCAGACTCTTTGTTCTTCCATGATGATTTTACAGTCCCATTCCGTTCATCAGCTTGCTTCTTTCTGCAATCCTTGATGGCATGGCCTTTCTTTTCACAATAGAAGCAACTTCCTGTGAACTTTTTCTTCTTTGGCTTCTTCTTTGATCCCTCTGAAGAGCCTTTACCTTTTGCATTTGCTGAGAATGCAGCATCAGTTGTACTTTGTCGATTCTTCAGCCACATCTCTTCTTCTAAAAGCATGGCACAAAACTCTTCAAATGTAAGAGGAGTTGGCCTTACCTGAGTGTTAAGGGCTGTTACTAATCCATCATACTTTGCTAGAAGAACACGTACAGATCTTCGAGCTAGCTCTTCTGGTGTTATAACAACACCAACTGCAGCCAATTGATCTTGAAGATGCTTTATCCGTTTGATAAAATCTTCAGCCTTTTCAGAATCAGAATGCTTTTCATTTGCCAACTGATTTTCTAAATTCTGTATCCTAGTGTGGTTCTTGGTCTCATATTGTCGAGCCAATATGCCCCAAGCCTCATGTGCTTTAGTAGTATGTTGAACTAAAGTAAGCACAGAATCACTTACACTAGTGACAATCGCACATAATGCATCAGCATTCCGCCTCTTCCAAGCTCGTAGAAGATCTGGATCTGGCTGAATCATCAATCTTGAATTTGCTGGATCTTCAACTGGTATAGGCTCTGGATCCAATCCCATCGGTCCCATGACAGTGTCAAGTAATTCATAGGAGTCCAAAATTGCAGAAATTTTGAACTTCCAGAGTGTATAGTTGGTTCCATCCAGCTTCCCTTCAGTGAATGCAGGTGGACGAATTCGAATAGGTGCAGCATTAACATTAGGTGAAGCACCAAGACTAGTGTTCGACGATGAAGCCATCATGTAATCACTCGAATAATCTACTGATATTCTAGTCTGCTAGTAGGCTAAAATAATGATACTTCTCAAGCTATTCGAACCTTACAGCTCTGATACCATGTAAGACAATAGTTACGCAATATAACACAGGAGCAATAACAGAGAAGATAACAGATATAGGAGAATCTCAACAATTTTCTACTAGCAGCAAGTACAAAGATGATGGCGTTGTCCACCCGTGCGCTCTCAAGGTAGAGCTTAAATGGTGATCTAGACAACTCTAGATAGGGAGATACAAGGTAGAGGTATGCTGGCTCAACTCGGTGTCTTAGGTAGTGCAGAAGTCATGTATATATAGGATCATGGGTGGCCTGCCATGGACGGCTATACATGGGCGGTAGAGCATGGGCGGCCACCGCCCGCGTAATTGCCATACACGGCTTAGACTGGTTGAACCGACCTAACAAATATAAATGATTTCTGACTCCGACAGGGAATATTCCATGGAATATTCCCTTTACCGTCGCGCCAGGGGCGCTGCCCCCGGACCCCCACCAGGGGGCTCGCTGGCCCCCTGGGACCCCCCAGCCAGGGGCTACTCACCGCTGCCCCGGACCCCACAATTGGGGACCCTAATAACTCCCTTTCCTTATAATATCTTACATGGTCCAATATGACCTTCATCCAACATTCAAGTTGGGATTCCCATCAATTGGGTAATGCATGCTTGGCTTCTCCTCATAAAGGGGGCCTTACAAAATGTGCATACAATCATGAGGGGTAGACATTGATCATATACTAACAGTACACACCTATAGAAGAGAATTTGGAAAGCTCCTTAGTACCAACCAGAGGGTAAATTGATGATTATAATAGTCATTCAAATACTAATTCTTAGGACACTGACTTAGACTATGTATATAACAAAGAACGTATTCTTAAAGCCTTGGATTTGGGAAATGGGAGAGTGGAAATGGATGCAGCTACATTCATGTATATAAGCAACAATTATATGTCAAACCCAAAACCTCGATTCTTGAATATACAACATGTCAATTTTTATAGGTGTGGGGGAGATAATTTTGTGAGAGATTTTCCTCAACCCACTTCTCTTAGAGTAGAGGGAGCACATTCTAAGAAGTTTCAGAGAGAACATTTGATTAGAGACTACAAAAAATGCAAATAGGAAAAATCCAAAAAATCATATACCTTTGAAACCAATGGATATTTTATCAACTTCTAGAAGTGATCAAGATGAGATAACACCTATGCAAGTAATAACTAGAGCTCAAGCAAGACATCAACAAATAAACATTAATGAAGATAATGAATTTCTAGAAAAGAATTCTTCATGGAAAGAAAGAAGAGCTAAGAAAAAATCAAAATGGAAAAAGAAAGTACAAGAGCTTGGGAAAACATTACAAGAAAGAATGAAAAAGAAATCAGAAGTGGATATGCCTAAACAAAAAGGTGAATGCAAGAAAATAAAGGAATGGTCAAAACATTTAAACACTTTGATCACAACATATAGGGCGAGAATAGAGGAAGGACCTATACCGACTTCGTAATGGAATAATTGATGCAAGTGCCAATAAACAAAATTGGAGGATACTATGAAGAAGAGGAGGTAACACAATACTCTTAATTCACTGCAAAGATAAACAAGAAAAATTGATACTAGATACTCAAGTAAGAGTAGCCATTATGACAAGGAAAACATGCAAAGGATGGGGAGCCCAACAACGTAAACCCACTAGAATGAGACTCCAACTTGTAGATGGACATATAGATAAGCTCTTGGGTATTTGGGAAAAGGTAATAATGAAAACATGTGGATTCCAAATAGAGCATACATTTGATATAATGGAATTTGCTCATCTAACATCATATGAGATCATTTTAGGAAGACCTTTTATAAGACAAATACAAGTAGTTCAAGATTGAGGAAAATATTTCCTTTCTCTACAAAACCAAGGAAATTTAACTAGAGTCAACCTAAAGAGAGGAGCTTATCATGACATATCTCCAAGAGAGTGGAATAAAGTACATAACGATAGTACAAATGAATCAAAGGACATGTGTCAACTAAAAAAAATTTGAGGAGAGAAGATTGCATAAATGATAGAGATATAGAGGATGAAAGATACATACCTCAACAATTTGATGATGAAGATTTTGAACCTTATGGACTCACATTTTGTCTACATTCGATGTGGAGAATGAAGAGAATGTGGGGATAGATTTTGCAAAAAGACTATGGAATATTGTGGAGGGTGTTGAAAAACATCTTATTAACCCTACAAATACAGTTATTGAAGCTGATGTGGATGGCATTGAAGATGGTGATACTCTTCAAGTTCTTGTTTGTGTTGCGGTTCATGCTACACCTACTATAGAGAAGCTTCATTGGGATGGTAGAGATGCTCAGGCACATGCATTGATAGCCTTGTTTATCAAAGGTGCCATTATTCCTCATATTTGCTCGTGCAAAATAGCAAAGGATGCCTGGGTTACACTTAACACTTTATACCAGGCAAGGAATGAGGCTCTTGTTGCTTACGATTGAAAACAATTGGAGAGTGACCACATGAATGAAGGAGATTCCATGGACAACTTTTGACAATGATCAAAGATTTGAAGAGGCAATTGATTTCTACTGATGAAGTGTTGCTTGACATTTCACTTTTGCAAACTCTTCTGAATGGACTTACAGATTCATATTAGAGTTTTTCTCCCACTCTTTGATTGATGATGAAAGGCAATCCAAATGCCTTATTATTTGAGGAGTTTGTCTCTATTATATTGCATGAAGATTAGTCTAGGTGGAACACGTTCATTATGCATGTTCTTGATCAAACTTTCTTGGCTAGTTAGACGGGCAAAGGTGAATGGATCGCATCTAGTAGTAAGCAAAAATCTCCTAATTCTTCAAAGAAGGATGACAAAGAAAAGAAGAATACAAAAAAGTAGAAATTGTTTTGCAAATACTATAAAGGAAATGATCATGTCATAAAGAGCTGTCCAAAACTGGCTACAAAAGAGGCAAAGAAAAAAAGGTTGGAATGGTTGTTGCAGAAGCCTCTACACCCAATTCAGAGTTTGCAAATCCTGTGGAGAATGAATAATGGGTGTTTACTACTAGTTACTCCTTCTCAACCTACACATAAGAAACTTAGATGGGATGGCAAAGCTCTTTTCATGAACAATGTATGTCTATAATAGACTCAGATGTTCGGTACTTTTATAGTGGGGAAACCAATCATATTACCTCACAATATAGTTTCTTCACTTCACTTGAGCTTTTCCCTACAGGGAATACTGCCACATGCACCAACAACTCATCTTATTCTATCGTGAAAGTTAGTAAGAACATTTTGACTACTGCTAATGGTGGTTCTTTTACATTGTTTGATGCTTTATTTATGCTAGGGATCAAGAAAAATCTATTATTAATTTTCGCATTAGCCAATATTGGCTTGGTTGTGAAATTTGTTGATGATAGATGTACATTTCATGATCTATCAAATGGCGACATCATTATTGCTTCTTGCATTTTATGTCATGGATTGTATAAGGGCATAAACTATGCAAAATCTATGAAAGATTCAGCATGTGTAGTTCAAGATTCTCATGCTACGTCAAATGCAAAGCTTTGGCATGCACACTTTGGTCATCTCAATTTCGCTAGTCTGTTGTGCCTGTAGAAATCTGAAATGGTGTCCTCTCTAGCCAAACTTCAGGTACCTAGTAAACATGTATGTGAGGGCCATATTTTGGGAAAAATGCAGCATTCTTTCTTCACAAAAGGTGGTTCAATATGGGCTACTCAAAATTTGTAGCATGTTCATAATGATGTTTGTGATCCTATGCAAGCACCTTCTTTTTGGAACCATCTTTACTTTGTGATTTTCATTGATGCTTTTTCTAGGCATGCATGGTTATATCCACTGAAAGAAAAGTCCGAAGTGTTTATGTGCTTCAAAAAGTTTCTCATTTTGGCTAAAAATATGTCAGCGTGTAAAATGGGCACCCTCCATTTTGATCGAGGAGGATATATGTCTTCTGATTTTAATGCATTTTTGGCCCCACATGGGATAAAACATCAGTGTACAATGCCATATACACCTCAATAGAAGGTACAGTTCTGAAAGCAAAGGCTATCATCTCTATTATCCAAGGACTAATCACATTTTGGTTAGCCATTATGTTGTTTTTGTGGAAGGTGCAATTCAACCATTACTAGTAAGGAGACATCAATTAGCTCTAAAGATGTGTATCACACTTTTCTACCTCTTTTTACAGATGGACAGTCTAGTGCTCATCCAAATGAGGCAATTTCTCAACCTTTACAGGCTTCACATGATGATGCAAATCATTCCATTTTTTATGCAGATTGACATGATGCACTTATTGATGGGAGAATTGATATAGAGGAGGCAAAAAATATGGCTAAATGGCTAGTGCACACTTTGGGAGATAGCTAATTAGATGCACCTCTATCATATTGTACTCCTTCAAGCTCTCATACTACTTCTTTTGCATCAAATTGCTATGCTATTTCTGCCTCTAGTCTTTGTGATGAGAATGAGCTTGTTTTGCTTGATGAAGAACAAAAGTCAAAAACTTGGATGGCTGCTATGCAATGAAAATAACTATCATGAAAAATGGTACTTGGTCTTTATGTGACTTGCCTCCTACCAAGACGGCCATTGGCACTATGTGGGTATACAAGCTAAAGTGTAAGCCTGATGGAACATTTGACAGGTATAAGGCTAGCCTTGTTGCAAAAGGTTATGCTCAAGAAAGAGGCATTGATTTTGATGAGACCTTTTCATCTACTTGCCAAATGACTATTGTTCATAGAATTTGTTCACTTGCAGCTCATCATGGTTGGAATGTATATCAATTCAAAATTATAACTACATTTCTAAATGGTAGCTTGCATGAAGAAATGTATGTTTTTTAGCCCCATACTTTTGTGCATAAGGGCATGAAAACAAAGTGTGTAGATTTAAAAAGGCATTATATGGTTTGAAACAAGAACCATGTACTTGGTATGAAAAGATATATGCCTACTTGATTTCACATGGTTTTGAGAACAATCCAACTAAGAGCACATTATATGTTAAGCATCTAGATGATGTGCATATGATCATTGTTGTCTATGTTGATGACATGCTACTCACTGGTCCTAATGAGAAGCATATTGCTGATTTTAAGGATGATTTGCGTGCCTCATTTGAGATGTCAGATTTGGGGCATTTGCATCATTATTTGGGCATTCAATTTATGCAAGTTGATCATAGACTAACTTTGTGTCAAATAAAATATATTGACACATTATTGTAGCATTTTGGCCTTGAAGACTACAAACCTATTGCCATTTCTATGGAGACAGGTTTACAATTTAGTCTTCATGATGCCAGAGATGCATTTGATGTTGTTCTATACCAGTAGGCTGTTGGATGCTTGATTTACTTATGCATTACTTGACGAGATATTGAGTTTTTTGTCTCATGCTGATTGGAAAGATTCAACATGAGGACCACTAGTGGACATGTTATCATGCTAGGGAACAAAACCATCTCATGGATGTCAAATTAATAACCAACAATGGTTCTCCTCAATCAAAGTTGAGTATAGAGGCTTAGCACAAGTCTCATGTGAGATTATGTGGCTCAAGAAATTGTTTGTTGATGTTGATTTGCATGTTAAGAAAGTGTATATTTTTTGTGGCAACATAAGTAGCATATGATTGGCTCAAAATCAAGTTTTACATGCAAGGTCCAAGCATATAGAAGTGCATTACCAGTTTATTAGAGAGAAGATAATGTGAAAGGAGGTAAAGGTGGAGCATTTCAATACAAAGGACTAATATTCAGATATTTCTATCAAATCTTTGGATGGAGTAAAGCTACAACACTTCAAGGCATGCATTCAAATGAAAGGCCTAGGGATTGAGACTTGAGGGGGAGTGTTGAAAATCAAGTCTCAACCATGCAAAAGGAATCATCCGAGATTTTTTCAAGAGAAAAAATAAAAAATCAGCACCTAAAGTCATGGAATCAAGTTAGGAGCTCTACCAAATTTAATCAAATTCAAATATCACCAACCACCCACCAAAAAGTGCACCTACACTGATTGGTGGGGAATTAGCTAGATTGTAGGAAAAATAAAAGTTCTATATAAGCAAAATTTCACCTTTTTTCTTGATTTCTATGTGTTCCATCTGAGTTTCCCACTTAATTTAGTGAATTCGTAAACTCTAGCAAGCAGGCCCCTTGCTTGCTTATCTCATTTTCTCATGATTTTTCTCCTCTCTATGTAGATGCATAGTTAGACTTTCACAATTCTATTTATATGAGATTGTTGAGCATTGTCTATTATTTTTATTGTACTCATTTTCATCGATTTAGAGCTTAATTTGGTCTCTCATATACTGCCACACCATATTATAAAGTTTCAGGCTCTTTTACTGGGTGAATCTCTACACATAAGTAGAGAGTGTTGTAAACATATAGCATGTCTTGCAGTGGATGGTTTTGCCAATTGGAATATCCATTTGGCATTATTCAAAGCTTGTTGGATAGATCCTAGTATATAGTTTAAGTTTCTGAATTTTATTTTAAGTATTTTGTAGAGAAATGTCTAGAATAATGAGAATATATTACTACCTATGGGCCTAGTGGAGGGAAGCCATCTTCCATTGTTTGCATTGGGGTTTTAGAATGATCCCCCATCAATGCATGCTTGGAAAAGTCATCAATGAAATTCAAGAAGTATAGATGATTTCCAAATGAAGGTGTTTGTATAAGATAATAGACATCACTATGAACAAGGTATAATTTATGTGGAGCTCTAATTGAACGACATTTTGGGAAAGAGGAATGTTGCATTTACCCAAAATAAAAACTTTAAAGAAATTTTTAGAAGGTGCCTCAAGTTTGGCCAAAGAGGAAACCATTTCATATTTTTTCATACAAAGTAGACTAACAAAATTCGAATGACCAAAGCATGCATGCCAAGGCTTTGCATATCAGATAGCTTGAGAATCATGAATTGCATATAATGAACTATTCACATATTTCAAATACTCTATGAGCTTACATAACCCATGATATAAAATGCCAAAAACAATTATAAAATCACCATTTGAGAGATCATGAAATGCACATATGTCATCAACAATTCTGACAACTAGATCAATCTTGGCCAATGCTAAAACTAATAAGATATTTTTCTTGATCCATGACACATATAATGCATCTAGAAATGTGAATGAACTACCATTAGTATTAGTTAGAATGATCTTTCAAACTCCTGTTATAGGATAAGAGGATTTTTTAGCACATGTGACAATATTTGCTGTGGGGGTACACTCAAGTGAAGTGAAAAAACTATGTTGCAAGGTAATATGTCTTCTTATACCAATATCAAAGTTCCAAACATTGGATTCTATTATAGACATACACTACCCATGAGAGGATGGATCACAGCTACGAACAATAGTAAATGCCCATTATTCATTCTAAACAAGATTACCAAACTCTGTTTTAGGTGTAGAAGCCTCTCCATTAATCATTCTAGCCTCTTTCTTCTTTTCCTCTTTTGGAGCCAATCTAGGATAACTCTTTATGACATGATCATTTTCCTTATAGTACCTACAGAAATATTTTTGTTTTCCCATTTTCTTGTCATCTTTGTCTTCCTTCTTTGACTATGTAGTATTACCAAGTTTTTTCTCACTAGTAGATGATATCTACTAACCTTTGCCCTTGTATCTAGTTAAGAAAGCTTGATTTGTAATACAAATGGTTGACATGTTCTACTTGGACTAATCTTCTTGCACCAAAATAGAGACTAAATCCTCAAATGTTAAGCCATTTGTATTGATTTTCATTATCAACCAAACAATTTAAGAAAAAATCTGATATGAATATGGAAGATTGTTAACAATAACCTGTAGAAGTGAACTATCAGGAAAGATTTCATTAGTAGAAATCAATTGCTCCTTCGAATATTTGATCTTTGTCAAAAGACTCTCCATTGAGTCTCCTTCACTCATATGCTCACTCTCCAATTGCTTTTAGAGGTAAGCAACATGAGCCTCATTTCTTTGCTGATAGAATGTTGTAAGCATGTCCCAAGCATCTTTTGTTGTCTTGTAGGAGAAAATGTGAAGGATAATGGCACGTTTGATAGACAAAGCTATCAACGCATATGCTTGTGCATCTCTAAGACCCCAACAAATTTGCTCTAGAGTAGGTGCAACAGAAAGTGCAACACAATAGGAACTTGAAGACCATCATCTTCAACACCATCTACATCACCTTCAATCATTCTATTCGTAGATTTAGGAGGATGTTTTTCAATATCCTACATAATATTCCACATTTTTTGGTACAAATACATGATGCATCTTGTATGTCCACAATGGTAATTAGTACCATCCAACTTATCCTCAATAATCAACAAAAAAAATACATCATTGCTTTCCACCATGGCCTGTGACCAAATATTGTGATGCAAAAAAATGATTGTATCTCAAAAAGTTGAACATAATACACTATCAAGCTCTACTAGAATTATAGGAGTCTTTGAGGTGCTTGTATTCACGAATTTTTTAAACCTGTATAAATGTTTGGCACAAAAGGATAAAATTTTATGCATAGTCATTGTGATATTGCATTCAAAAGTCGAAGCAAGCTCTAATCAAAATTTTGACACCATAGAAGAAAGTTGTTTTGAACTGCTTATTGCTTTGAGTATGCTCACCAATGTTTATGAGGTATTGAGATTGTGATAAGAGGGGGTGTGAGGATGCCCTAGAGAAACTGGTGACCTAATGTGATTTCAATTGCTGAAGTTGGAGGTCTATGAAAACACACAAACAACACACGAAAGAAGAAGAAGAAGCTTGAAGCACAAAACAATACAAAATCTATTATGAAGTGAACATACAAAGATAAGTGATCCGTTATAGGTGTATATACAAGGAGAGGAAAAAATCCTCCTAAAGAGGGAAAAAAGTGCCTTGGTGGTCTTAAGTGTGTTCATATATATCACTACCAAAATTTTATCAACAATCCACCTTATAGTGGAAATGATATATGATCCCCCTTATTAATGTCTACCTTAGTAAGGATGTTATACAGAAAATATACCTATCCTACTTTCATGACGAATTTAATGGATAACAATGTCATGAGGAAGGAGATAAGGAAGAGAGCTCACACACACTCTAACAATCAAGGAGGAGCATACACAGATTGAGGCAAGGAAGAATGATCTTCTTCTTGCTCTATTACATAAAAAGAATGTACAAGAATGACCTAAAACAACAATACAACTAGTGCAATGTATAAAGAATAGTACACCATGAAAATCCTAATGTCCAAGAATGAGTGAGATTGTAAGAAACAAATGTGCCATCACTCTCGGTAGATAAATCTAGTAAAGCTCAATGAAGTGTTCCCGACATATATCAACATGACCACTATACATGTCAGAGACATGAAAAATTGATATGTGTCATCTTGGATCATCACATGTTGAGCTTGATATCTCAACACTCCCCCTTCAAGCTCAACATCATGTCCTATAATTCAAGCATCTTCCAAAACTTCTTTAGCTTCTCTGCTCCAAGTGTTTTAATAAAAATATCAGCAACCTAATCATCTGTCCTCACATAAACAAGATAAATCACCAACTAATACCTTCTCTCTTATTAAATGATAATGTGCCTTGATACGCTTTGTTCTAGCATGAAAAATGGGGTTCCATGCTAACTGAATGCTACTAAGATTATCACAATAGAAAATGATCAACGTTTGCACTTCCACACCTAAATCTGCAAGTAGCATCTCTAACCATGATGCTTCACATACTATCATTGCAACACCTCTATACTGAGCCTCAGTACTCGACAAAGCAACAATGGTTTGCTTCTTGTTGCTCCATGTAATAGCTACACTTCCAAGTGAGAATAGAGATCCACTAGTAGGTCTTCTATCTAGAATACTACTAGCCCAACCCCCATCCATGTATCCATGAACCTACAAATCTACACCTGCTTCATAAAACAATGCATAATCCAAAGTAACACTTACATAATGAAGAGTGCACCTTAGAGCATCTAAATGTGGCTTCCTGGGAACCTGCATAAATTGACTTTCAAGTCCAATAGTGTAGCTTAGATAAGGCCTTCTAGTTGTGAGATATATCAAACTTCCAAAAAAAAATTTGTACATAGTAGCATTTTCAAATGTTTCACCCGATGTAGTATCCTACTTCAAATTTTGATCTAACGGCATAGACATTGTCTTACAATCAGCCATACCATACTTTTGTAGCATACTCAAGGCATATTGCCTTTACGACATCCATATACCTATTTCTGTATGTATAAACTCAATGCCCAAGAAATATCACTGCACACCAAGAGCTTTCATGTCAAATTCCTTCATAAGGTGTTGCTTTACCTCTTTAATGCTTTCCTTATTGTCACCTCTTACAATTAGGTCATCAACATAAATAGCCAGAATCATGATGCCATCATCACCCTTCCTTGCATATAACGAATGATCTACATCACACAAAGAAAATCCAATTTGTGGCTGAGTAGTCAACAATCCTTGCATGCCAAGAATGAGGGCTTGTTTAAGTCCATACAAAGCCTTTTGCAACCTACAAACATATTCTTGGTGCTTTGAATCCTCATATCCTTGTGACTAGTTCATGTATATTTCTTCCTATAACTCACCATGTAGGAAAGCATTCTTCACATCCATCTGATGCAAATTCCATCCTTTTGTTGTAGCTAATGCAACAAGTGTTTTGATAGTAGGCATTTTTAGTTATAAGACTGAATGTTTCCTCATAATCAATGCCACATGTATGTGCATATCATTTGCTACCAATCATGCTTCGTACATGCTTATGCTTCCATCAGCATTTTGCTTTACCTTGTAAAACCACTTGTAGGCTATGGGTTTCTTTCCTTGTAGCAATGGAACCAGAGTCCATGGTTTTTTCCATAAAGTGCAACCATCTCCTCATCCATCGCTTTTTTCCAATCCGCATTTCCAATTGCATCTTCAAAACAAGAAGGCTTAGCATCTTGTATTACCCTGGTCATGTAGGCACAATGATGAGCCATGTAACTATCATATGTCAATCGTTACACTGAATTCCGCATCCTCCAAGATCTTCCTGGTCTTGGATCACTTCTCCTTGTATCATTTGCATGTGCCTTTCTTACTCGTGGAGTCTTTATAGAGGCCAATCCAAGTTCCTCATCAAGACTCTTTTCTAAACTGCTTGACTATTCATCTATGTCTTCAAAATATGTAGATGTTTTACTACCAGCAGAAATTTTTTTTTTTTCACCTTTCTTGGATGTATTTGATGAATGCACTAGACTGAAATTTCCATGCAATGTTCTAGTCCATGGATTGGAGTTGGAACTATTTCTTGGTGATGCATCAGGTCCACTCAAAACTTGAGATTCTACACTTGAGTTTTCAGCATTTCCTTTATCATTTTGAGTCAAGATCAAGTCCTTCCTTGACATCCACATAGAAGCTTGAAATCTCATCAAATGCCACATCTCTGCATGTGCCTTTCTTACTCACCTATCATGTGAATGGGTTATAACATTTATATCCCTTTTTCTCAAGGGAGTACCCAATGAAGATACATTTTTCTTGCTTTGGGATCAATCTCATCCTCAACTCATTTAGAACATGTACATATGCAATATAGCCAAATACTTTCAAATGTAATAAGTTTGGCTTTTTACCTGTAAATTTCTCTTCAAGTGTAACTTGATGTACAACACGAATCAAAGTTCTGTTCATGATGTATACAGTTGTGTGCACAACTTTTGAACAATGTCAATGAGGCATATTCTTCTCAACCATGAAGGCTCTTGCTATTTTTGGAATTATCTATTTTTGCATTCAATAATGGCATTTTGGTGTGGTGTGCACCTACATGAAAACCGACATTGAATTCTATGATGTTTAAAATATTCATTGAACTCATTTGACATGTATTCACCTCCTCCATCAGATCTTAATGTTTGAATATAGTTCCATGTCTTCTTTTCCACCATAGCCTTAAAATTCTGGAAGTGAGTGAACACCTTACTCTTCTCTTTCATAAAATATCCCCATACTTTCCCTATATGGTCATCAATGAAAGTAACATAAAACCTACAATCTCCCATAGATGTGGTCTTTTCAGGACCCCAAACATCTATATATACTATTTCTCGCACATTCTCACTAACATGCTTGTCATGCAAAAATGATGTTCTTGATTGTTTACTAAATGGACATGCTGCACATTCCTTTTGCATCTCTACAACCTTGAACTTTGGTAGTCCATTGACAATCTCCTTTGATTGTGTCAATTTCAGCCTCAGCAAGTTTGCATGTCAAATTTGTTTGTGCCAAAACCTTATATCAGCAATAACCCCTATACCTTTTGCAAACATGGTAGCATTCATTTTAGGAATTTTCACATACAAGTCAAACTTTGTGTCCTTTGGCAATCAATCTTCCATCCTATTTGTACTCTTCTACATATAACCCATCAGCATTGAAGCTAACTTGTAATCCCTGGTCAACCATTTGTCCAACAAAAACCAGATTCTTTTTTATATTTGGAACATGCAACACATCAACAAGATGTTTTACCTTCATATCCTCCATAGACAGTGCTATGTTTCCTATATGCTTGATAGGGTGTGATGTTTCATCACCTATTTCAAGATATCTAGCAACTCACAATTTCTTCAAACTACTAAACCATTCTGCAGGACACGTCATGTGATTTGAAGCACCTTAATCAACATACTAGACATTACCATTCGATTTTGAAACATCAACAGTCATTGTATTCATCATGTGATGTTGGACCATGAACAACTTGTTAGAATCATCTGCACTTATGGATGCATAGTTATTTTGTTGCCTTCTGTTATTTTTATTCTTCAACTTTCAATCATGTTCAAAGTGTCTAGGTTTACCACAATTCTAGCATCCTTTACCGTCATTACTTGAATCATTTCTTTGCAAATTTTTGCAATCTCTTTGATTCCCCCTACCTCAAAATTTTCCTCTACCTCCTGCATGATTCTGTTGTTGACTTTGGTCTTGGTTATTGTGCCCTCTGTCACTTTTGAAGCCTCTACCTCTTCCTTTGCAAGAGTAGAATACCTGCTAGGAAATAGTTTTTCCTTGAGAGCTTGAGTCCTCACCAAGATTCTTTTCTTCAATAATCAACATGGTCATGAGATATGCAAAATTCAAAATATTTTCCCTATTCTGAATAGATGTTAGGAACTGCTTATATGAAGCTCCTAAACCACGAAGCTAGACTTCCATCTTATCTTCATCATTGTTGATATATTTAGGTAGTGATATGTGTGAACACAATAGAACCGTCAGGGAAATTTGTGTGCTCTTTAGGAGGTTTTTCCCTTGGCTTCTATATACACCTATAACCCTAATGAGTGACTTATCTTTGTACATTTTCTTGGTAATACATTTAAGTATTGTGTGTTGTGCTCCAAGCTTCTTTTTCTTCCTTGTGTTGTTTGTGTGCTTCTCTAGACCTGAAACTCCAACAATTGGTACCAGAGCAAGTCGCCTCTTCATCTAGGGCATTGTTGACACACTTCTAGTGAGAGTCCCAAAATCACATGAAAATTGGTGAGCATACTCTGGGCAATTAGGAATTCAAAACAACTTTGGTCTATGTGTTGAAATCGCGATCTAAGCTCATTTTGGCTCCAAATGGACTATTGCAATGCTTGTGTAAGAAATTTTTTCTTTTGTGCCAAAGATATATACAAGTTCTCGTTCACCATTATAAGCATTTCAAAGTCTGCTACAATTTTAGCAAAACTTGATAGGGTAGTTCTGTTCAACTTTTTGAGATACAATCATTTTTCTACATCAAGGTATTTAAGTCAATGGCCATGGCTCAAAGCAGTCATGTATTCCATATGCTGGCTATTGAGAATAAGTTCGATGGTACCAATTACCCATTATGGGCTTATATGATGCATCATGCATTGGTTGCAAAAGGAATGTGGAATATTGTGTAGGGTGTTGAAAAACATCCTGTTACACTTGCAAACACAATTGCTGAAGGTGATGTAGATGGCATTGAAGATGGTGATATTCTTCAGGTTCTTGTTCGTGTTGCGGTTCCTGTTGCACCTACAGTAGAGTAGTCAAACACATGCATTGATAGCCTTGTCTATCAAACGTGCCATTATTCCTCATATTTGCTCTTGCAAAATAGCAAAGGATGCTTGGGATACACTTACCAATTTATACCAGGCAAGCAATGAGGCTCATGTTCCTTACCTCCGAAAATAGTTGGAGAGCGAGCACATGAATGAAGGAGATTCCATGGAAACTTTTTTGACAAAGATCAAAGATTTGAAGGAGAAGTTGATTTCTGCTGATGAAGTCTTGCCTGATAGTTCACTTGTGCAGACTGTTCTGAATGGTCTTCCAGATTCATATCATAGTTTTGCTTCTACTCTTTGATTGATGATGAAAGGGGATCCAAATGCCTTTACATTTGAGGAGTTAGTCTTTATTCTATGGCAAGAAGATCAGTCTAGGCAAGACATGTCCATTATGCATGTTGCACATCAAGCTTTCTTGGCTAGTTAGAAGGCCAAAGATAAATGGAGCTCATCTACTAGTAAGAAGAAATTTGGTAATTCTATACAATCAAAGAAGGATGATAGAGATGAGAAGAAAACAAAAAAGCATAACTTGTTTTGCAAATACGGCAAAAGAAATGATCATGTCATAGAGAGTTGTCTAAAACATGCTGCAAAAGAGGCAAAGAAAAAAGAGGCTGGCATGGTTGTTGCAGAAGCCTCTATACGCGAATCAAAGTGAGCAAATCTTATGCAGAATGAAGAATGGGTGTTTACTCATGTTTGTAGTTAGGAACCATCTTCTCATAAGTAGTGTATGTTTGTAGTAGACTCAGATGCTTGGTACTTTGATAATGGGCCAACCAAACATATTACCTCATAGTGCAGTTATTTCACTTCACTTGAGCCTGGCAATACAAGGAATACTATCACATGCACCAACAACTCCTCATATCCTGTTATGGGAGTTGGTAAGATCATTCTAACTATTGTTGATGGTAGTTAATTTATATTTTTGGATGCTTTATATGCTTTGGTCATCGGAATTTTGCTAGTTTGCTATGCCTATAGAAATCTAAATGGTTTCCTCTCTTCCCAAACTTCACGCACCAGGTAAATATGTTTGTGAAGGCTATATTTTGGGAAAAACAAAACGTTCCTCCTTCCCAGTATGTGTGCAACATATGTACTGAATAGGTGTCCCACTAAAGCATTGCAGTCTATCACTCCATATGAGGCTTGGCATGGTCGCAAGCCACCTGTTGCTCATCTACATGTTTTTGGTTATCTTGCATATGCATTAGCGCCTAAACAACAACACAAGAAATTGGATGATAGAGTAGTGAAATGTATTTTTGTAGGTTATAGTTCTGAAAGTGATGGCTATCGTCTGTATCATCCATAAACTAAACACATTTCTGTTAGCTCTGATGATGTTTTTGTGGAAGATGCAACTTATCCATTACTTTCATGTACTAAGGAGGCAGCAGTTCACTCCAAAGACGTGTATGACACTTTGTTGCCTCTTTTTACAGGTGGACAATCTAGTGTTCGTCCAAATGAGGCAATTTCTCACCCTTCATAGGTTCCAAGTGATGATGGAGATAATTCCATTTTTTATGCATATTTACATGATGCACTTGTTGATGAGAGAGTTGATATTGAAAAGGCAAAAACTACGCCAAAATGGATGGTACAAAGTTTGCGAGATAGAAAATTAGATTCATCTCTATCATATCTTTCTTGTTTAGGCTCTCATACTACTTCTTTTGCATTAGATTGCTATGCTATGGCTGCCTCTAGTCTCTGTGATTAGAATGAGCCTATTTCATTTGATGAAGCACAAAATTTAGAAAATTGGATGGCTTGTATGCAAGCAGAATATGATTCTATTATGAAAAATGGTACCTGGTATTTATGTTACTTGCCATGTCGCAAGAAGGCCATTGGCACTAAGTGGGTATACAATCTGAAGTGTAAGCCTAATGGAACACTTGACAGGTATAAGGCTAGGCTTATTTCAAAGGGCTATGCTCAAGAAAGAGGCATGGATATTGATGAGATCTTTGCTCCTACATGTCCAATGACTACTCTTTGTAGCATTTGTGCACTTGGAGCTCATTATGGTTGGAACATACATTAATTGGACATTAAAACCGCATTTTTGAATGGTGATTTGCATGAAGAAGTCTACGTTTTTTAGCCCCATGGTTTTGTGCAGAAAGGGCATGAAAACAAAGTATGCAGGTTGAAAAAGACATTATATGGTTTGAAGCAAGCACCATGTGTTAGGCATGAAAAGATACATGCCTACTTGATTGCACATGCTTTTGAGAATAGTCCAATTGAGAGCACCTTATATGTTAAGCATGCAAATGATGTGCTTCTGATCATTCTTGTCTATGTTGATGACATGCTCCTCACTCGTCGTCATTGGAAGCATATTGCTAATTTTAAGGCTGATTTGCATGCCTCAATTGAGATGTCATATTTGGGGTATCGACATCACTATTTGGGCATTTAGTTTATGCATGTTGATGGCAAAATACCTTTGTGTCAAACAAAACATATTGAAACATTATTGTACTATTTTGGCCTTCAAGACTCCAAACCTATTGTCATTCCTATGGAGACAGGTTTATGGTTGAGTCTTCATGATGCTAGAGATGTGTTTGATGTTGTTCTCTATCAACACGCTGTTTGATGCTTGATTTACTTAAGCATTACTTGGCTAAGTATTTAATTGCTATCACACATATGAGAAAGTTTATGCATTGCCCAAGTGTCAAACATTGGTAGGAGGTTAAGCGCATCTTTTGCAACTTGAGTGGTAGTTGACTACTTGGATTGTTTTATCCCAAGGGGGGATCACGATTGCTCGATCTACATGCTTTTTTTGACTCTGACTGGGTTGGTTTCTATGACACCCATGTGTCCACTGATGGTTTTTTCTTCATGCTTAATAGCTCATGCATATCTTGGTTGAGCAAGAAGCAGCCTATTGTGGCCACTTCTAGTTGTGAGGCTGAGTATAGGGCAACTTTCATAGTGTCTAGTTAGTGTGTGTGGCTTAGATGCCTCATGGATGATTTGGGTGTTGATCAATCTTTTTCCAACACCATCTTCACTCACAGTCATAGCCCATTAGTAGTTGCGAGGAACCCTATGTTCCATGCTCGCACAAAGCACATTGAGGTGCACTATCATTATCTCAGGGAGAGGTTCTCTGCTCGAGAGATGAGTTTCGCATATGTGACCACACAAGAGAACATTGTAGAACTTTTCACAAAGGCTCTGCCTAGGGATAATTTTCAAGCTTTCCACAAAGCTTTGGGCTTACTTCTTGTTGTCAATTGATTCTGTTGGGATAGATGGATCAATGCTCCAAAAGACTGAGTAGGTACTGCTAAACCTGCTTTGTACCAACCCTCTTTTGCTTCAGAGTTGATAACTAGATCTCCCTAGCTTTCCAATGAAACCATAAAATGTCCTATGTCCTTTGGAAATGATGTGTGCAATAATTCAATCAAAACAGATAACTTTGGAAGTCACAAACTCAAGAAAACCTTCTATTTTTATCTTGACACCTGCTGAGTATTTTGCTCAGTATGACCAGCAGAGTAGGAATTGGAAAAATTCCTTTTAGGGGTATCTAATTAGCTTAGTAAGCCACCTATTCTAACTGGAATGATGTAAAATAATAAACTATGCTAAGAGAAATCAATTTAGCAAGTTAAGTTATACCCCCGACTTTTTAGGACTGTAGCAGAAAATGACCAGAGTTCACCTCGATGCAGATTTCTCAAAAATGGCTGAATAGACTGTCTTCAAACTTTGAAAGCATGTAGATTATTTCAAGCTGAATCCAACAAGCTTTCAATCACTGAATTTGGTGAAGAATTGACCGAGATATGCCCTTGCCAAGTTGACAAACGTTTGAGTAGACTAACACAGAACTCAGAGATGGACAATATGAATGTATGTATTAATGAAAATTTGTATACACCTCCATTGGAATGAATCTCATTGCCAAATGGTATAGAGAGGTGTGGGCTTGAGTGTAGACCTCACACACACTCAAAAATCAGTAATGCTAGGCTTGAGAGTGCTCTCTCTTACCCGCGACTTTTCATATCCACTTTTATAAGAGATGACTAAAAATTTGAATTCAAATTCAAACTTTTGGCTCCCTATGATCAAGCTCCTAAATGCTTGGAGATATTCTTTCAATCAAACATCTAATTTTTCCACGAATCCTTTTGGTAGGTGATTACAAGAGATTCCAAGTCAATTTGACTTTTACAATGAGATAAAGTTGTAATTAACCACTAGCATATGTTCCTATGCTTCTTCATGTATGTATAGACTTCAATACATCCTTTGAGCCAAATGTGTATGCTTGTAATTTACACCAATAGCTCCCCCTCAAGCCAAACATTTTGGCTTAATTCTTCATCTTCAATCTTCAAGTATATCCTGCAATCCAATCATGGATTTGAACCTGCAAAGTTTGGTTCCATCCAAAGCTTTAGTCAACAAATCTGCACATTGCATGTTGGTTGATACATAGGTAAGTTGAATGTCCTTGCTTATCAATTTCTCTCTCACATAATGGTAATGGACCTCTATGTGTTTGGTCCTAGCATGGTAAATAGGATTAGCTGCAAGGTGAAGAGAACTTGTATTATCTCCAAACATTATTGGAGACCTAGTAAATAAGCCCAATTCTGTATACAAAAGCTTAATCCAAATTGCTTCTTGTGTGGCATTAGCTAGTCCTCTATATTGTGCCTCTGTGGAAGACAAAGCTTGGTTTGTCACCTGCAAAAGAAATATATCCAGAAGTGCTCCTCCTATCGTCCTTGCATCCTGCCCAATCTGCATCTGAATAAATTTTGATATCAATATCTGAAGTGTAAGGGAATACAAACCATGGTTCTGTGTACCCTTGAGATACTTCAAGATTCTCTTGGCAGACTCTAAGTGAGGTATCCTTGGCTTGTGCATAAATTGACTTAGCACACTAACTCCATATGCAATATCTATCCTTGTTAAGGTAGCATAGTTCAAGCTACCCACCATACTTTGATAACCTGTAATGTCCTTGACTTCATCACCTTCATGGGCACTTAGCTTTAGGTTTACCTCCATTGGAGTGCTTGCTACTTTAGCATCCTGCAAGTGAAACTTCTTTAACATATCTTGTACATCATTTTTCTGAGTGATATATATCCCTGAATTAGTGTAGACTAATTCAAGTCCCAAAAAATATTTCAATAGACCAAGATCATTGATCTTGAACTCCTTCATCATTTGACTTTTGATATATCTGATTCCATTGACATCATTACCTATAATGATGATGTCATCAACATAAACACAAAGGTATATTACCTCTGAATTACTTCTCTTAATGAACAGAGAAGTATTTGCCTTGCTCATCACAAAACCTTGGTCTTGGAGGTATGTAGTTAACCTGTAATTCCATGCCCTAGGTGCCTGCTTCAATCCATATAAAGCCTTCTTTAATTTTCAAACATATGTTACCTTCTTGGGGTCCTCATAGCAAGGAGGTTATGACATATATACCTCCTCTGAAATCCATCCATTCAAGAAAGCATTCTTGACATCCAATTGGTACATGGTCCAATTTTTTGATGCAGCCACACTTACCAACACTCTGATGGTTGGCATCTTGGCCATAGGTGAGAATGCCTCCTCATAGTCAATGCCTTGGGTTTTTGCAAAACCCTTGGCTACCAATCTGGCTTTGTACCTATTGATTGTGCCATCAGAATTTCTTTTAAGCTTATAGATCCATCTAGATCCTATTACCTTCATTGAGTCCCTCTTAGGTACTAACTCCCATGTGTCACTTTCTTTGAGAGCATCAATCTCCTCATCCATAGCCTCTTTCCATTCTGATTTGGTTATTGCTTCTTCATATGATCTTGGTTCTTCATTTGACAAATCTTTGGCAAGATAAACTGAATGTTTAGTAACAAGAGATGTATCATACCCATATCTGATAGGTTTCTTGCTTTCTCTTTGTGATCTTGTAAATGGTTGAGTTGAGGATTCAGGTATGTCTTCTAGCTTCTTCATCTTCATTTTGCCTTTGGACTTCCATGCTTTGAATTCTTCAAGATTGATAGTGTCTTCATCATCTGAACTTGAGGCTTCATTCTGAGTAGGTTCCTCCTTTGTAAGACTTCAAAATCATAGGGTAATTTGACCTTCCTGCATTCATTCTCATACCAAGAATCATTTTCATCAAAGACAACATCTCTGCTTACCATAAACCCTTCATTGATAGGATTATAAAACCTGTAACCTTTTTTATTTAAATCATACCCAATAAAGATGCATTTTTCAGCCTTTGGGTCTAGCTTACCTCTTATTTGAGAAGGAATGTGTACATATGCTAAACATCCAAATATTTTGCAATTATCAAGTGAAGGTCTCTTATCATGCCATGCTTCATAGGGTGTCATGCCATCAAGAGACTTAGATGGTAACCTGTTTATGAGGTAAGTGGCAGTAGAAACACTCTCTGCCCATAGATAGTTAGGTAACTTTTTCTCATTAAGCATAGATCTAGCTGTCTCAACAATTAATATATTTCTTCTCTCAGCTACCCCATTCTGTTCAGGAGAATACCTTGTGATTATCTCTCTTTTGATGCCTCTGTCCTGCAAGAAGTCTTCAAATTCATTGGAGAAGTACTCACCTCCTCCATCTGACCTTAGCCTCTTCAAATTCCTTCCTGTCTGATTTTCAACTAATGCAAGATATTTTTTAAAGCAATTAAATACCTCATCCTTGTGCTTCATGAAGTATAATACAGTCCATCTGCTATAATAATCAATGAAAGACACATAGTACCTTGATCCTGAGACTGAGGGGTCTTTGCTTGGTCCCCATACATCTGTGTGTACAAGCTCTAGGTAGTCTTCATGCATGTATCCTTTCTTTGAGAAGGGTAACCTGTGAGACTTCCCAAATTGACAAGCACCAAACTTATAAATCATATGTTGCTTGGATACATTAGGTATCCCAAGCACACATTGATGTCTTGGATCCTCCATATATGCTCCATAGTGATTGAATCTGACCTGCAAACCTTTCTCCACAATCTGAACAACACTCATCAAATTTTTGGTAATGGTTGGTACATAGAGTACCCTGCTCAACAAATTCTGATTTCCATCACAAGTCTTAACATTTCCAACTTTAACTACAGAATGCTTTGTGTCATCACCTGTTTGGACTTGATGCTTACCTTTTGGTTCCTCAAGATCAGAGAGTAATGCTACATTGCCAGCCACATGATTTGAGCATCCTGAGTCAATGTAGAATAGGTGGTCATCATTTGTACCTGATTTTGAAGTCATGTTCATGATTAGAAGAGAGTCATCTTGTTCCTCTGTGTAGTTGTTGTAATCCTTTCTGGATTTGAATCCTCCTTGGTAGTTGCCATTGTAATTATTGTTGTAGTTGTTGTTGTAATTATTGTTGTAGCCTTGGTGATGGTTGAATCTACCTCTTGATTGTGAGTAGCCACCTCTTTGATATCCTCTTCCCCTCTGATTCTTGTAATTCCTGAAACACTCATCTATAGTATGATTTGATAAACCACAAATGTTGCATGGTGAGGGGTTATAAGATCTCCCCCTACCTGGCTTACCTCCTCTGCCCCTTCCTCTTGAAGATCTACCTCTCCCTGCATAGTTGGCTTGAGAGGTTGATCCTTCATCTTCCACCTTCTTGATCTTGCCTTTATCTTTAGATTTCTTATCAGTGTATAGGGCAAAAGAGTTATTACCTTTGGATGTGTCTCCATTTTTGTTGAGCTTTGCTTCATGAGTAAACAATTGTCCCATGAGGGTTGTAAGATGTGGAGTGTGCATGTCCATGTAGAGATCCATGGTAGTGGTGAAGCTTTCCCATTTGTCATCAGCCTTGATCCCATTGATCACTTGCCTTACAATCTGTTCTTCTTCAATATCTTCTCCTATGCTTGCTAACTGATCTGCTACATCTTTACTTGGTCACAAATTCTGAAACAGCTTGCTTAGGTTGCTTCCTTAGTGTTGTGAATTCAATCCACAACTGATTTTTCCTAGGCTTTGTGTTGGAGGAAAAATATGATGACAAGGTTTCCCAAGTCTCTTGGATGTCTTACAATTTCTAATATGTGGCAAAAGAAAATCAGATATAGAGTTGATTAAATAAGACCTTGCCAATGCATCCTTAGCACACCATGTGTTGAGCTTTTCATGTTCTTACTTGGTTGGTAATCCTCTTGCTTTGAATGAGGGCAATTTCTCATCTCCTGAGATGTACCCATAGAGACTCCTTCCTTGTAAGTAGGTCCTCATCCTTAGAGACCATTCTTGATAGCTGTTCCTGTCCAATTTGTCATTAAATGAAGGAAAACCATCTCCCATTTTACCTTAGTTTGCTCTGATACCACTGTTGGGATAGACGGATGGATGCTCCAAGAGACTGAGTAGGTACTGCTAAACCTGCTTTGTACCAGCCCTCTTTTGCTTCAGAGTTGATACCTAGACCTCTTTAGCTTTCCAATGACACCATAAAATGTCCTATGTCCTTTGGAAATGATGTGTGCAATGATTGAATCAAAACAGATAACTTTGGAAGTCACAAACTCAAGAAAACCTTCTATTTTTGTCTTGACACCTGCTGAGTATTTTGCTCAGTATGACCAGCACAGTAGGAATTGGAAAAATTCCTTTTAGGGGTATCTAATTAGCTTAGTAAGCTACCTATTCCAAGTATAATGATGTAAAATAATAAACTATGCTAAGAGAAATCAATTTAGCAAGTTAAGCTATATCCCTGACTTTTTAGGACTGTAGCAGAAAATGACCAGAGTTAACCTCGACGCAGATTTCTCCAAAATGGCTAAATAGAATGTCTTCAAACTTTGACAACTGTAGATTACTTCAAGCTGAATCCAACAAGCTTTGAATCACTGAATTTGGTGAAGAATTGACCGAGATATGCCCTTGACAAGTTGATAGACTTTTGAGTAGACTAACAGAGAACTCAGAGATGGACAATATGAATGTATGCATTAATGAACATTTGTATACAACTCCATTGGCATGAATCTCACACATACTCAAAAATCAGTAATGCTAGGCTCGGGAGTGCTCTCTCTTACCCGTGACTTTTCATATCCATTTTTATAAGAGATGACTAAAAATTTGAATTAAAATTCAAACTTTTGGTTCCCTATGATCAAGCTGCTAAATGCTTGGAGATATTCTTTCAATCAAACAACTAATTTTTCCACGAATCCTTTTGGTAGGTGATTACAAGAGATTCCAAGTCAATTTGACTTTTACAATGAGGTAAAGTTGTAATTAACCACTAGCATATGTTCCTATGCTTCTTCATGTATGTATAGACTTCAATACATCCTTTGAGCCAAATGTGTAGGCTTGTAATTTACACCAACAGATTCCATATCGCTTGGCATTTCCTTATACACGAGTGCTAGCTCCTTGTTCATCGTAGGGATTTGTTGATATATTTAGGTAAGGATGTGTGTGAACGCACTAGGACTGTTGGGGCACTTTTTTCCCTTTTTAGGAGGTTCTTTCCTCAAGCTTGTGTTGAAGCAAGTCTATGACAAGCCTAAGTATTGGTGTGAGTCTCACAAGGTCATAGGAGAAGCTTTAAAGTGAAGATAATGTATGGAAATTGAAGAGTTCACTTGTGAACTATCCGTTGTAACTTTTTGAGTCCTTACTTGATGTAAAAGTAAACGAGTCTAAATGGTTAAGTCCACTTGATGGAAAAGGAAAGAAAAGCCACGAATTTTTGATTAGGTGAGTAGGAGAATCAATCACCAAAATATTAGAGAGTGATTTTAGGCAAGATTCGAATTCAAATCTTGGCTCCAAAGATGACTATAAATACATGGCTCTTTAGTTGCATTTAGAAGACCTCCATGAGCTGAGATTTATGCCATATCAAGATGTGGTTTCAAGGCACACATATGTATCAATAAGTCCATTGTATTTTACAATCAATATACTTTCATTTTCATGATCGTTTGATTTCATATTTCATGCTCTTGTGAAGTGTACTGTTCACTGCCATATCTCTAAGTTTTCGTAGTCAGATTGTAGAGATGATTTCTTTGAGCTTGGTACATCATTTTCAGTGGTTCAACTTGTAGATTTAGCTCCCTAAGTCGAATATATAGTCATACATTTTCATTGCAATTGGATGTTTCAATCGTCAGCTATGTTCATTTGAAGTCGACTATATCACTTCATTTTCTACTTCTCTATTAGCACTACTCTCATAATAGTAATCTTCTCAGAGTTGTTTCTCAGTGTCTACTTCACCATTTTCCATGATTCAAAGCTTGTTATAATCAGCACATTATCTAGTATATGTTTGAAAAATTTTAGAATCATTGGGTTCTTCAGTCATAGATATTGCCATTTTTTTGCTCACGGGTCTGAGTACTACTATAGCCTGTGAAAATCAGGATGGTTCTATGACTTTCTAAGTTCTTTTCTCCTTGTGTAGTCCATGATTTTTTATGCAATAACTCTTGATTGTTAGCTTATTAAGTAAGTAAGAGTTGCCCAAAAGGAATCAAGTCAGTTGTTGCTGTGGCTAGAGAATTGTTCAAAACCTTGGATAGGTATATGAACATAAATAGCAAGTTTTTGGCTCTTGAATCTACTTCAACTTATCTGTCTTGATTCATCTTTTTGAGAGTGATCTTCCAAGGTACATAGGGTGTCTAATACATCCTTTGGAAAGCTAAAGCGGCCCACCACATATCTCTGAAGTTCATTTGGATGGTGTTCTAGAAAGTTTCTGTAGCACCACTTCATCTTCATCAACTACACATCCATCTCTTCACAGTGGTATTAGAGCAAGGTTGGACAAAACGGAAGATGGATTTCCTAATCAATTGACAAATTGGATAGAGGTAACTACTCAACCTGGTCATTAAGGATGAAAGCTTATCTTCAAGGAAGGAATTTATGTGGTTCTAAAGCTAGAGATGAAGTTAGTCCAAGTTTCAGGAACAAAGGTCAACCAACACAAGAAGAGCAAGAAACATTGAGCACATGGTGCTCCAAGGATGCACTTGTAAGGTGTTATCTCCTCAAATCTATCTCAGATTTTTTGTTGCCTCACATTAGAAGTTGTAAAACATCTGAGGAAGTGTGGAATGCACTTGAAGCCTTCTTCTCTTCAAGTACAAAGGCCAGGAAGCATCAACTATGGCTAGAATTCACAACTCTCAAGAAAGATCCCAAACAAAATGTGAGTGATTTTTTCACAAAGCTCAAGGACATAGCAAATTAGTTCGGAAGCATTGGAGAGGTAATAGATGAAGAACAAATTGTAAGGCAGGTCATCAATGGTTTGAAGGCAGATCACAATGTGGAAGCATTCACCAGAGCTATGGATCTATACATGGATATGCATGTACCAGATTTCAACGCACTCATAGGACAACTACTAAAGAAAGTGGATGATGAAGAAGGTACACATGAAGATAACTATGCAGGTAGAGGAAGACATGGTAGAGGTAGAGGCAGAGGAGGAAGACAAGGCAAGGGGAGATCCCAAGACTCTAATTCATGCTCTATTTGTGGATTAACTAATCATACACCTCAAAATTGCGTTAGGAATTCCAGGAATCAAAGAGGCAGAGGCTACAATAGAGGAAGTTATGGCTACTCAAGAGGAAGGTTCAACAATTACCATGGAAACCATAAAAATTACAACCATTCAAACTATCAAGGAGGCAATAGAGGAAGAAGAGACTTCAATAACTACACAGAAGATGCAAATCAAGAGGACTCATTCCTAATCATGAATATGGTTGTGCCACAAGGTAAATTTGATGAGCATGTTTTCTACATAGATTCAGGCTATTGCAATCATGTGGCACAAAATGTGGCCCTCCTATCAGATTTAGAAGATCCAAGGAACAAGCATGAGGTACGAATGGGAGATGATAGAAGACACGTTGTGGAGAAAATAGGAAATGTCAAAGCAAGGCTGATGGAAACATCAAACTACTTAGTAAGGTACTCTATGTCCCTGCCATTACAAACAATTTGATAACTGTTGGGCAGATAGTAGAGAAAGGGTTGCAAGTTAGGTTCACAAAAGTAGGAGAATTCGTTGAAGATCCAAGTCAAGGATTTAGGAGAATTGCAAAAGGTGAAAAGGTAGGTAGATTGTTCACATTTGAATTACAAGACACTAGAAACATTGCTCTCTTTAGTTATGGTAGTCAAACACTCACAAAATTGGAAGTATGGCACAAAAGGTTAGCACATATTGGTGAAAGATCATTAAAGCAAATTTGCAGGGACCAAAGTGTACTTGGACTCTCTAACTTGTCAAAACAACACATGATTTATAAGCGTAGTGCATGTTAATTTGGAAAGTCTCATAGGTTACCATTCATGAAGAAAGGATATATGCATGGAGATCTCTTGGATTTGGTTCATACAGATGTATGGGGACCTAGCAAGGATGTTTCAATAACTGGATCAAGGTATTATGTCTCCTTCATTGATGATTGCAGTAGTTGGACTATATTATACTTTATGAAACACAAAGATGAAGTCTTTTCATGCTTAAGAAAATATTTGTCTCTTGCGGAGAATCAAATAGGTAAAACACTAAAAAGGCTAAGGTCAGATGGAGTGGGAAAGTACTTCTCCCATGAATTTGACTCCTTTCTTTAAGAGAGGGGAATCAAAAGAGAGATCACTACAAGGTACACTCTTGAGCAAAATGGAGTGGCAAAAAGAAGGAATAGGACAATTGTTGAAGCTGCAAGGTCTATGCTAAAGTAGAAGCACTTACCTAATTACTTATGGGTTGAGGCTGTATCCATAGCCACTTATTTGATTAACAGGTTACCTTCAAAATCACTTGATGGCATGAAACCATATGAGGCTTGGAATGGAAGAAGACCAAGCTTGGATCATTGTAAGATTTTTGGATGTGTTGCTTTTGCTCATGTTCCTTCACAGGCTAGAGGCAAGATGGATCCCAAAGCAGAAAGGTGTGTATGAATTGGATATGACAACAATCAAAGGGGCTACAGATTATACAACCCAACAACCAAAGGATTCTTGGTGAGTAGATATGTAGTATTTGATGAGAATAGTTCTTGGTATGAAGATTCATGTAGAAAGGTCAACCTACCTTATGATCTTGAAGAAAATTTTCCAAAACTTCTTAAGGATAATTCTTCTAAAGTTGAAGATCAGGATACCTCAAAAGATGATGAAGCAAATCAGTATGAAAAAATCAAAATGTGGAAGTCTAAAGGTAAAGCAAAAGTGCAGGAACTTGGACAAGCGGTAGAATCATCGCATCATGGCCTAAGAAGGTCCATGAGGGAGAAAAGAAAACTAGAAAGGTATGGGTTTGATACTTCTCTAGTCACTAAACATTCAATCTATCTAGCATAGGACATAAATCAAGATGAACCTTCAGCATTTGAGGAAGCGAAGAGGAAATCAGAATAGAGGCATGCAATGGAAGAAGAAATTGAAGCTCTTGAGGAGAATAACACTTGGGAGTTGGTTCCCAAGTCTCCATCAATGAAAAGTGATAGTATCAAGGTGGATTTACAAATTGAAGAAGAACGCAGATGGCTCCATTAATAGGTATAAGGCAAGGCTTGTGGCAAAAGGCTTTGCACAAACTCAGGGAATTGATTTTGAAGAGACCTTCTCTCCTATGGAAAAGATGCCCGCAATTAGGGTTTTTCTTAGTATTAACTCTTCCAAGAATTGGAAGATACTTCAATTGAATGTAAAAAATGCATTTCTTAATGGATGGATAACAGAAGAGGTATATATGGCACAACCACCTGGTTTTGAGAATCACATGTATCTTGATTATGTGTGTAAACTTAATAAAGCACTCAAACAAGCCGCAAGGGCTTGGAGTCATGGGCTTGTCTCATTCTTGAAGGACAAAGGATTTCAACCTAGCAAGGCAGATCCATCACTATTCATAAAAAGGAGTAATTTTGAAGTCATCTATTTTTGTGTGTATGTAGATGATATTATACTTACAGGAAATGATACAGATTGCATGAAGAGAATCAAAGAACAGATGAGAGAAGAATTCAAGGTAAGTGATTTGGGTTCACTTACCTACTTCCTAGGATTGGAAGTTATCTACAAAGATCATGGTTTGTTTCTTACTCAAAGAAAGTACATTAAAGACATGTTGGCGAAATTGAAGATGCAAGATTGCACGATTGCAAGTACTCAAGTGGAGGTTAATCATAAATTGAGCTCACATGAAGGTGAACTCATAGAAGATGTGACAGTTTATCAAAGCCTTGTGGGTAGTTTGAACTATGCCACATTGAGAAGGGTTGATATATGTTATAGTGTGAGTGTGCTAAGTCAATTTATGCACACACCCAGGAAACCTCACATAGAAGCTACCAAGAGGATACTCAGATATCTCAAAGGAACCATGAATGAAGGGTTACATTACCCTTATGTATCTGATTTAAGTTTGAAATTGTTCTCTCATGCAGATTGGGTTGGATCCAAGGAAGACAGAAGGAGCACCTCCGATTATCTTAGCTTTGCAGGTTCAAAACTTTTTTCATGGTCATCCAAAAAGCAACCCACAATTGCTCTCTCTTCCAAAGAGGGTAATACAGAGGTCTTGTCGTAGCTACTCAATAAGCTATGTGGATGAAGACAGTATTCATAGATCTTGGATTGGAATTTGAGACTCCAACTATTTTTTGTGACAATATGAGCTCTATTCACCTATCTGCCAACCCAATTTTTCATGCAAGGAATAAAAATATTGAAGTACATTATCACTATGTAGCAGAAAAGATTTATGTGTCCACTCATCAACAATGTGCATATATTCTAACCAAAGCATTGGATGGTACAAAGCTTTGCAAATTCAAGGCTATGATTGGTTTACCGGTAATCTCGGAGGATTGATGACCTAAAGCATATTTGGCTTGAGGGGGAGCTATTAGAGCAAGTCTATGACAAGCCTAAGTATTGGCTTGAGTCTCACAAGGTCATAGGAGAAGCTTTAAAGTGAAGACAATGTATGGAAATTGAAGAGTTCACTTGTGAACTAAGCCTTGTAACTTTTTGGGTCTTTACTTGATGTAAAAGTAAAGGAATCTAAGTGGTTGAGTCCACTTGATGAAAAAGGAAAGAAAAGCCACAAATTTTTGATTAGGTGAGTAGGAGAATCAATCACCAAAAGATTGGAGAATGATTTTAAGCCAGATTCAAATTCAAATCTTTGCTCCAAAGATGATTATAAATACATGGATCTTTAGTCACGTTTAGAAGACCTCCATGAGCTGAGCTTTATGCCATATCAAGGTGTGGTTTCAAGGCACACATATGTATTAGTAAGTCCATTTTATTTTACTCAATATAATTTCATTTTCATAATCATTTGAGTTCATATTTTCATGCCCTTGTGAAGTGTATTGTTCACTACCATATCTCTCAATTTTCTTAGTCACATTGCATAAATGATTTCTCTAAGCTTGGTGCATCTTTTTAGTGATCCAACTTCTTAAACTTATCTCTATAAGTCTATTGTATACTCACAAATTTTCATTGCAATTGGATGTTTCGATTGTCAGCTATGTTCATTTGAAGTCGACTATATCACTTCATTTTCTACTTCTCTGTCTGCACTACTCTCAGAACACTCATGTTCTTAGAGACATTTCTCACCATTTTCCATGATTAAAATCTTGTTAGAATCATCACACTATCTAGTATATGCTTACAAAATTCCATAAGCATTGGGTTCTTCAATCTTGAGGTATTGCTATTTTTCTGCTCATGGGTCTGAATACTGCTAAAGCCCATGAAAATCGGGATGGTCCTATGACTTGCTAAGTTCTTTTCTCCTTGAGTAGTCCATCATTTTTGATGGAATAACTCTTGATTGCTAGCTTTTTAAGTTAATAAGAGTTCCCCAAAAGGAATCAAGTCAATTGCTACTGTGGCTAGAGAATTATTCAAAACCTTGGACAGGTGTATGAACATAAATAGCAAGTTTTTGGCTCTTGAATCTACTTCAACTTATCTATTTTGATTTGTCTTTTTGAGAGCAATCTTCGAAGGTAAAGAGGGTGTCTAATACATCCTTTTTCAAGCTAGAGGGGCCCACCACATATCTCTGAAGTTCATTTGGCTGGTGTAGTGCAAAGTTTTTGCAGCACCACTTCATCTTCATCCAAAAGGATATTGAAATATCTGAAAGGGACAATTAATGAAGGTCTATATATCCTTATACATTTAATTTAAATTTTAAGATTTTCATTGATGTAGATTGGGCAGGACCAAAATATGATAGGAGAAGCGTATCTGGATAACTATCTTTTGCACGTACAAAGCTCATTTCTTGGTCTTCAAAGAAACAACCTACTCTAGCTCTTTCCTGAATTGAAGCTGAATACAGAGGATTGGAAAATGCAACTCAAGAAGCAATGTGGATCAAGACCCTATACATAGATTTTGGGTCAGATTTTGGCACTCCATATATATTTGGAGACAATATGAGTTCATTGCATTTAGCTACTAATCCTATCTTCCATGCTAGGACCAAGCATATGGAAGTGCATTATCACTTTGTTAGAGAAAAGATTGCATGGAAGGAGATACAATTGTCCTATGTATCTACACATATGCAATGCGTAGACATGATGACTAAATCACTTGATGGAAGCAAACTCAACAGGTTCAAATCAATGATTGCTTTATAGGAGATACCTATGGAATGAAGACTCAAGCATCTTAGGCTTGAGGGGGAGTTGTTGGTACATTGGACAAGCCTTGATGCTTGACCAAATATCAAAGGTTTTACTTCATAACTTGTTGTGTGACTATCCATAAGTCACATATGAACACCTCTTGAAAAATCCATGAGTTTATCACTCAAGATAAATGTAAAAGGGAATGATTGAGAGAATCTCGTAACTTTACAAGATGCACTTCATACCAACCAAGTACTTAGAATCAAATCAATTAGGATCCTAAAAGGTAGGATGACCTTTTAGGAGGTAGATTCGAAATTCAAATTAGACCACATCTATAAAAGAACCTGACTTTTAGTCGTGGGTAGTAGAGCATGAAGAAGGACTCATTGAGCTTCAAGATTGTGGCTACACTAAGCCCGCACATGTATGAGTAAGCATACATCATCTCCTTTGTATGATACATTCATAATATTATACATTTGATTCAGATAATGCAAGCCATTTGATGTCTACTATTGTCTGCTACTAAGTGTTCATTTCAATGAATTTGTTTTGACGAGTTATCCAAATGAAGTGATTCAACTTGGGATATGTAGCTTCGATTCTTCTAGTTTGCAGCTATGTATTTTCATAACATTTGTTTCAATACGCTATGAGATACGTTCTCTGCAAGTCATCTATGTTTGCTTACTGTCATCTTCCTAAAAAGTCAGGATTACACCCATAACTTCTTAATATGCTTTCTAATCATGTACTCATCGTAAATTAGTGAAATAACTTCCTATAGCAAGCTTAGGATCTCAATTAGATATGTCTAAAATCTCTTGGGTCATTTACAATCAGTGAGTGAGCACTAAATGATTTACTGAGGAGGACCAAGTCCCAAAAATAGCAAGTTTTGGAATCCTTCAATCTTGGAAGTTATCTATCTTGACATAACTATTTGAAGCTGATGCTCCAAAGTACATTACAGATCCAAATACATATTTGGGAAGCTAAAGGTGTCTATTAAGATACTCTAAAGTTACATTGGTAGGTGTAGAGCAAGATTTGTGCACCACCACCTCATCTTTGGAGTGTATCCAAATCTCCTTAGAGGTACTATGTTTCATTTATAGATGATTATAGTAGATGGACAATTCTTTACTTCATGAAGCATAGGGATGAAGTATTTACATGTTTCAAAAATTATTTGGCATTGGTTGAAAACCAAACAAGTAGAAGCTTGAAGAGGATTAGATCTCATGGAGGTGTTGAGTACTTTTCCCATGAATTTTATTCATTCCTATAGGATAGAGGTATAAAGAGAGAGGTCACAACAAGATATACTCTTGAACTAAATGGAGTAGTAGGCAAGAGGAATGGATTGATAGCAGAAGCTGCAAGATCAATGTTGAATGAGAAGAAACTACCCAATTACCTATGGGCAGAGGCTGTTTAGACAACCACATAGTTGCTTAACAGGCTCCCATCCAAATCCTTGGATGGAATGACACCCTATGAGGCATGGAATGGTAGGGGACCCTCATTGAACCATTGCAAAATCTTTGGGTGCATTGCTTATTCATATATACCCTCACAAATAGAGGGAAACGTGATCTGAAAGCTAAAAAAACAAAGCAAACTCTTCTTTATTTAGAAAAAAGACAAACTCAGAAGTCATTTACTTATGTGTCTATGTGGATGACATTATCATGATAGGGAATGATGCTAATGGAATCAAGCAGGTTAAAGCTCAACTAATGGAAGAGTTTAAAATCAGTGATCTTGGTTTGTTAACATACTTTCTTGGCTTAGAACTTGTTGAGAAAATTCAGGATGGAAAACAACAAAATTGCAGGTACACCCATGGAAATCAATCATAATCTTAGTTCTCATGAGGGAGAACTTCTTGAGGATGTTACATGTTACCAAAGACTTGTTGGGAGTCTCAACTATGCAACCCTAAGAAGAGTGGACATTGCTTATGGAGTAAGTACATTAAGACAATTTATGCATGCACCAAGAAAGCCTCACATGGAAGCTACCAAGAGGGTACCAAAATATCTAAAGGGTACTATAAATGAAGGGTTATTTTACCCCTTCACTTTTGACTTGGATATAAAGATGTACTCTGATGCAGATTGGGCTAGCTCCAAGGATGATAGGAGGAGCACCTCAAGATACTTATCTTTTGCAAGATCAAAGCTAATATCATGGTCATCTAAAAAGCAATCAACTATGGCTTTGTCATTGACAGAGGCAAAACATAGAGGTTTAGCAAATGCAACACAAGAGGCTATGTGGCCCAAGCAACTCTATACAGATTTGGGGTTACATTCTTACACTCCAATGATTTTTGGAGGCAACACCAGTCACTTCATTTGGATGCTAATCTTGTATATCATGCAAGGACTAAGCACATTGAAGTGCACTATCATTATGTAAGGGAGAAATTGCTTAGCAAGGACATTCAATTGTCCTATATATCAGCTCACTTGCAATGTGCAGATATACTCACAAAGTCTTTAGATGGAACTAAGATGAACACGTTCAAATTAATGATTGTTTTGCAGGAGATCAATAAGGAATGAAGACCAAGGATGTTACACGTGAGTGGGAGCTTTTGGTGCAAGAGAAACCAAGCCCACAGACTTGGATGATTAGCATGTATCTCATGGAAGTCATATATGATCAAATCCTTGTAAACTCAATTACCATTTACTTTTGTAAAAGTACCTTACTTACACGTGGAGTCAGGAAGCATCAAATCTCTAGTTATTTGGTGGATGATTGATGAGGGAATATAATCTACAGTTTAGGATTTACTTTTAGGTGAGCATTTGAATTTGAATTCAAGATTGGCTCCAAACTCAACTATAAATGTGGATTAAAAAAATCGTGTGATAACCCAACTTTTGGAGAGAAATACAGAGGGATTCTATGTGAGTTGAGAGGCCACTTCATAGCTTAATAAGTACCCTCACATTCTGCAATAGGGTATTGCTAGTGACATTGTATTTCTATGTGATCGAATACATACATTTTGATTATATCTCTACTTCACTTCTATGTTATGTCTACATCAGTATAATGATCTTGTCAAAGCTTGTTCGTAGTGTATGATTCTCAACATTAAGGTTTTAGGTCAAGCAATGTAGACCCTTCTTTGTTCATCAAGAAGGATCATAATGACCTTACCTATTTGTGTGTATATGTAGATGACATAATTGTGATAGGAGATGAATTGCATGGCATACAAAGGATAAAAATTCCATATGCAAGAGGAGTTCAAAATTAGTGATTTAGGTGAGCTCACATTCTTCTGAGGTATGGAGGTCATATAAAAAAATGAGGGAATGTATTTGACTCAGAAGAGATACATTGAGGATCTACTCCTTAAGTTCAAAATGGAGAACACTAAACTTACATGTACACCTTTGGAGATGAATCATAAACTTAGTGTTTATGAAGCTTAAAATTTTGAAGACATTAAAGACTATCGAACCTTGATAGGTAGCTTGATATATGCTACTCATACGAGGATAGATATTGCATATAGTGTAGGAGTGTTAAGCCAATTCATGCACTCACCAAGAAGAACACACATTGATGTAGCTAAGAGAGTACTTAAGTACCTCAAAGATACAATCAATGAAGGTATATGCTATCCTTACTATTCACATTTGTATATCAAAATATATCCAGATGCAGATTGGGAAGGAGCTAAGGATGATATAAGAAGTACCTTTGGTTACTTAGCATTTGCAAGTTCAAAGCTAGTGTCATGGAGTTCCACGAAGCACAAACATTTGATTTATCCTCAACTCAAGTAGAGTATAGAGTTTGACCATAGCAACTCAAGAGACAATATGGTTAAATGCATTGTACTCAGATTTGGGACTTGTGATTTCCAAACCTCACATATTTGGAAATAATGTAAGTTCCATGCATCTAGCAACAAACCATATTTTCCATGCAAGAACCAAACACATAGAGGTTCATTACCACTTCATTAGAGAGAAGCTCATGGCAAAAAATATTGATATCTCTTTTGTTCCAACTAAAAAGCAAGTAGCAGATATGATGACAAAGGCACTTGATGGAATAATGCTTTGTAGATTTAAATCAATGGCAAGTATTCAACCTATTAGAGAATGAAGAATCAAACATACTTTAGCTTGAAGGTGAGATTTTGGAACATAAATCTTACATTATGCTTGATTTCTATTTGGTATACATCAAAAAACTATCATTCGTACTATGTCAAAAATATCCATTGAAGAGTTTTCTTATTTATGCTCATTTATTTAATTTTTTCTAAGGATCTTTTTATGATAATTGACCCCATGTAAAATCCAAAAAAAATAAATTTGTAAAAGTAGAAAAGCAGAGCTTAAATCAAAAAAGTTGATGTGTTTGAGCTTGACACTCAATCAATCAATCAATCACCAAAAAGTAGATCAAATTAGATGTTCACTTTTCCCAGATTATAGGAAAGTGAATTGATTCTCTTCATCAATCTATTTTGCCTTGATTCGAATTCAAAATCCACTTGTAGAAGTCATGGAAAAACTAAAGAATCTGAATAAATACTTCAAATCCATTGTACAATAAATTGAAGCAATATACATGTTAGAGAAAATAAGCTCTGATACCACTATTAGAGCAAAAGAAACTCTTATACTACTAATGGAACAAAAAGGGGGTGAGAGCGACGTGTCAATGCTGAGGCGTATTTGAGCGCATACCTCACCAAGATCTTGATTTATGTACTTTAATTCAATTTTATGATTATCATTAACAACATTAGCATACATCCTCAAATCCACACATTTCATGCATCATTCTAAAAAAAAACTTGCATATCCAAACTTCACAGAGGGTCATATTTAGCATGCATTCATATATATCACATAAGCATGAAATATACCACTTATCAATGAAACATCATCTAAATATTCCCTAGAACGTAGCCCAAGTGAAATCATTCCATTTGCTCTCTAGATTAAGAGAAATCCTTTTCTCAAGTTGCTTACTTTTATTTCACCACATTTCAATTTTGTCAAATACCCCTAGCTTTGAACAATCATAAATCCAAGTTAAAACCGATAATTGCATGCCTCAACTTGGAAATAGAAGCACAACTAGCATTTTAAAGATCCAATAAATTTCATTCAATTTGGATCACTAGATCAAATTCGAGGGCCTCTACAAATCATCCTTGTGTAACTTTATTCTAGCACCTCAAAACAATGAACAATACCCTTACTTTGCATACTCATAAAATTCATATCACAATTGATAACTGAATGATTCAAATTCCAAATGAAAAACCATCTAATGTACTTTAAGATCCAAAAAATTTCATCCAACGAGATCTTTACAAAGAAAATGAGAGCCTTTGCAAATTACCTTTCTGTAACTTTATTCCAGCACTTGGCAGCCCTAGGAACAATGCTCAATACCCCTACTTTGAACACTCATAGAATTTAAAATAAACATGATAATTGTATTATTTAACTTGCAACTGAAATCAGATTTACCATACTTTGAGAGCCAATAAAGTTTACCCAATTTGGATCTCTATCGGATTTGTGAGCCTCTAAAAATTACCCTTCTATAAGTGGGAGCCCTCGAAACATTTCTTAGTGCCTCTCATTTGCATGCTCATAATTTCACACCATAAACGCGAATTGAAGGATTTAACTTGCAAATGAAAGCACATTCAATGCATTTTAAGATCTAATGCAAAACACTCAATTTGGATGTCTACATCAAATTTGAGAGATTCTACAAATTTCCCTTCTGTAAGTGGGAGCCCTAGAAACAATGCTCAGTACCTCTACTTTACATGGTTATAAAATTCACACCAACAATCATAATTGAGAAATTCCACTTGAAACTAAAAGCACATCTAATGGAGTTCCAAAAGAACTACAATTAGAATTGAATACTCCTTCAATGAAGATAGAGAGAGAGAGAGTATGTAACAAGCATAAAGCTTAATGATCAAACTCTACAATGAAAATATGAATCACATATTAGTCCATAGTGTGGCTATTGGAGGAGATGGTGGACACCTTCCGGAGATGAGATGGTGCTGCAAATTCTTGCTTCACACCAGCCAAAACTGAGTTGAGGAGTGCAAAATAGACCTCTTGAGATTTCTAGGAAGCACAAAAAATCACCCAACTACTTTGGAAGATGATCCTCAAATCATTCAATCAAAATAGATATCTTGGACTTTTCACCATGAACCAAAACTTGCTATTTTGATCACCACACGTGCTCAAAAAAAAATGAACAATACTCCTTCCCTCGTAACAATTCAACAAAATCATTTTTGGGGATATCTAATCAACTTAGGTAGCTACGTTTTTCAAGTAATTTCACTTGAAATGATCAACTACAAATAGAGAATGATGCTAGGAAGGGGAACATAGTTACAACACAACATAACATGAATTCATGACATAACATGAATTTTTCATATGTAGAATTTTCATGTGAGCTATACAAATATAAAGAATCATCTTCATTGGACTCGAATTCTACTAGTTTTGAAGTATATATAGTGAAATATTTGACTATTATTGTCATAAATTTTAAAATGAATAAAGTCATATCTTTATGTACTACCACAAAATATTATTATTATTATACATAAAATATACAAGTTCATATTTATTTCCCTTTCTTTTTAATTATTTTCTAGCGAGAGATGCACCCTTAAAAATATTATATTGATACTATACTCAAAGAAGAATAAATTTCATATATACTTCAGATTAAAGTATTATTCATATACAATGATGGATATAGCATTTTTCAATCATCAGATTTAAGGGTCTTTGTTTCTGTAAATTACTTATTAGTGAAGATATAGGCAAAATCTTTTATTTCACACATGGAAAAAAATCTAATGAATTGTATTTTGAGGAAAGCACAATGAACTTTACTATCATTTTTAATATCATGTGGATAAATGATCACTTCCATGTCCATGTTCTACTCTATTAGGACTTTTTGCATCAACATAATTGCTTTCATTTAGGATCCTCGTAGTTATATACTCATGATATCCCCTTAAAATCCTAAGCTCAAATTTAGTTTTCCACATCATTAGGAATAAAAAGTGCAAAGAATTGGATCACATGAAGATTTTCATTAGTTGTGCTTAACGTACATAAACCTTATCAAATCATCTCTCAAAATGATTGTGGAGGCTCATTTAAAGTGTATCTTTTGCAAACATACTGAATTCAGAAGGTTGTAGAGGTAAGATGGATTATAAAACATCAAGAAAGGTATTTCAAAGAGATCTGCAAACTTTAAAAATTGAAGCATTACACAGAAAAGGAAAAAACTATATTGAAGTGTGGGCCGATGGAGTCGTTTATCCAATAGATTCTAGAGCTAGAAGGTACCCACCTTTTCATACACTACATGATCCAATTAGATCTGTAAGAGATGGTGAATATGGTTTACATGGATATGTCCAAAGCCCCATGAGTTCTTAAACAACTATGTAAAATATACTAAGTATCCAGAAAACATATAAGATTAGAAGGATTCTGTTATACATTATGGAATATGTTGAACAAGGTATTGTTGGAGTGTTAATTTATTAATGTATTAATGTGTTTTGGTGTTTTTGATATAGTAGCTGAAGGTTCATGAGGGCGTGAAAGGCATGAAAGGGCGGACATCAATAATCCGACTTTAGGGCAGACATCAATAATCTAACTTATAATTTAGTTTGTAAATAAATCCGCATAGAAGTTTCTAATGTTAAAAACAATTAGAAAAACTAGTGGTAATAATAAGGATCATTGTAGATTGCAATTTCTGATATTAAAAGCCGCTCTCATGTAACCACTCCTTTCGACATAATAAAAAATTCTTTTAAATACGTGCACTATGTGGAATATTGAAATAGAATGCATAGGGGGAGATTGCACCCAATACTGTATTCTGCTTCATCTTCTGGCGTGTCTATTTTTCTATGTGTTTGCTGCATCCATAACCTTTGTGTGTGTGTGGGCAAGATCATGATAACAATGGTATCAAAGCCTTGCATGCGTCACTACGGAGGGGTCTATTTCTATTCGTTTTGGCGATTGTTCTCTATTTTGTTGTTCTCTATTTGCGATCTGATTTCGATTCTGATTCCAGTTTCTGCTTCCATTTTCGTTTCCGGTTCTGGTTCGGTTTTCATTTTCATTTCCAAATTCAATTCCGATTCCCGTGCCTATTTTCGTTTCAATTTCTTTTCCAATTCCAGAACTAGAACCTATGTTTACTCCTTCGGCTTACTCTAAGGCAAAGCCTTAGGCATAACTAAGGCATTACTTTGGCATATTTGGCACCCAAGGCTCCCTTGGTGACCGTTGGCAGCCATTGGCTATGCACAAACCAATTTTAATTTATGAGTCACAATAAGGAGTTCTATATTCACCAAGGTGGGAGGATTTGAACTCACAACCTCACTCACACAAGGGAAGTGTTTTACCACTACACTATCTCTTTGTGTTGTCACTCTAGTTCTCCTTTCTTATATTTAACATAACTTTCATCTCTTTTTTACTTTTTCAATTCCCAAGAACAACCCTTGCTTTTACATTTTAACTCAAACAATCTCAAAATTGTTTTTTACATATCTAGCAAGAGGGTTTTGTTCTCTACATCCTCATGGACCCTACAAACACCATGGAGGATTTTGACGAGTTCACCTCTACCCGAGGTAACACTCGAGCAACAACTTGAGCTCCTATGGCACGAACTTTGAGGCACTCAAAACGAGATCCAACAATGCGATGAAGTACTCCAAAAGATGCAGCTGATGAAGAGAACCTTACGAGGGTGGTCAAAGCTACTGTCTTTGCCCAATCCCATGGCACTCATTCCAAGATTGCGTTTAAGAATTACCAATATTTACAGTTTGATGGTTGTAAGAATGGCCCTTTGCTCCTTTCATGGTTGTCACAGTTTGATGATTTTGATACTGATGAAACATATGCTGAAAGTGAAAAAGTGAAATTTGCCACTAACTATGTAGTAGGAAAAGCTCAACTATAGTGGAATATCCTACAGCATAGTACAGAGCATCCAACAATGTGGAAGGCTTTTCAAGATAAAGTGAAGGATTCTTTTCTTCCTCCTCAATCCACATAGCAACAAAACCATAAAGAGCTTTTCCTATGATCTTCTCATTGGCTACCACAATAAGAAAAAACTTGATTTCTCTCAATTCACTCAAAATTGGTTCCAAAGGCTTTATAAAATCAAAATAGTATGAATGCACTTTTAAACAAGCCTTGAATCACACGAAATGGAATACGCTAAGTCTCTCTCTCTCTCTCTCTCTCTCTCTCTCTCTCTATATATATATATATATATATATATATATATATATATATATATATATATATATATATATATATATATATATATATATCACCAAGACAAAATATTTAATAACCATAAAGTCTATTTTAGGCGTATGTGTACACTAACACACAAGGTACAAATAGAGTTTTTAGAAATATATCCCAAAAGCAATGATGCTCTATGGACATTTGATGAGGTAGCTTGCTTATACTAGACATAGACTAATGATAAGCATAATGATAGTTCCATTAATACATATATAGAAGGTAAATCAAGTAGGTGTGTGGGCTTTAAATTCCACGTAAAAGTGGTTCTCATTGTTCTCATCAAGGAATGGTTACATTTCAATTAGTTGGTACCTATTCGAGTTCTTTTCACTCCCCTAAAAGTGCATGATGATGTTGCATAAGTTGTTGAAATGCATCCCAACTTGAGCTTGAGGAGATATATTGGAAATAAAGTGCAAGGTCAAGTATCAAAGTACAAATTTTCTACACATCATCCATGAGTCAAATGGAGATAAAGGATATGCAACTCAAATTCATATCAAATGAAGTTCAACTACCAAGTATTAAAATCAAATTAGGAATACCTTTTGGTAAAATTTGACCAATTAGATGCCATTAAGTCAAGCACAGATTCAAATATTTAGTTGAGGGTACATTCTTTATGATCATCCAAGCTAGACATTGTGTTTAGAAAGCCATTAATTTCCTTGGGAAGCTCACCCGTGCTTGCTTACCTTGCATATAGTGTAGGATTAAGGAGAAAAGTGAGCCCTGCATGGCCCTTCTAAGGATCCCTAATTTTTAGGTATTCAATCTAACAAATTGAGATTAAGGGGGTCTTCTCAAAACCACTAGTGGTTTTTTCATTTAAGAAATAATTTAAAATGACTATGATGTGAAGGCCACATGCCATGATTTCGAGGTTGTCGGATGTAGATGATGAATGGATGAGATTTGATTGAGTGGAGATGAGGATCCATTTGATATTCCCACGTGGGAGGTTGAGGGCAACAGTAGTGAGAGACAGTGTGGGAGAGCACAGTAGAGAGAGGTGTACACTATGATTCATTTGGGCATTTAGATGCATCTTGACATGGGCGATCCGCAAATCGCGCTGATCTCTTTCAATTAGCATCTTCAAATGTCCGATGCTTGGATGATCCAAAGGAGAGAATGGTGTGATGGATTCAATTTTTAGCGCCTTCATTTTGAGCCATTGGATCTTGGCACATCTAAAGTCCCATAGAAGAAGGTTCCTTTTGCACATGTGAAATAAGAACTCAGCTCCAATGGGCTCATAGGCTTTCATGACCCTTAGATAAAATGTCACGTACGACTAGGATTACCGAGGGTGTTCTATCAAAAGTGGACAAAATAGGGAGCATTGAATGACATATGGATTAAGTGTGGACTGGCAGAAAACAACAAACTATTATGCGCAGTTCCATGGTGGCAAGTAAGATCTAGCACCATCAAACCGATTGGATCTAGGAAGGATCGATTGGATAGCATTGAAAGTGGTCCAAATTTTTTAAAATAGTAAATCTTAACCCTTAGTTTCTAGCTCCATCCAATGGAGTATATTTAAAGGCAACTCCTTTTTTACATTTAACATAAGCCTTTGATCTTTGAGTTCATCCAAGGGCTATGATTGAAACTTTTGCACTATGAAACCACTTTCCAAAAAGATCTTGTGGTTTTTAGTCATTCATACCACCTTTGACCTCAAAAAACCATGGAAGCCTATGCCTAGCCTAGGTGATTAAGGGACTAGACTCTGTCCACCACCCTCCTCTCATTGGTCCATCACTAATCACTCATTAATCTAAAAGGCCCATGGAAGGTTCATTTTCTCCCCTAATGGATATCTGTATCTCTAACCCTCCTCAAGTTCATGATCACACAAGGTGATTTGCTTTTATTAGCATTCATTCTATTGATTCTGTAGTGTCACTAGACTCATCAACATATCACTTAAACTTGGATAAAGTCTCGAATCTTATCTATGAGTGGTTTGCAAGAAATTGTATATTCTCTAATAATACCTTGTTTAAAGGAGCTAGGCAATTATTGTGAGCTATTAGAATCAAATTGGAGCAACTGCTATGTATCAACGCATTTGAAAGATATATGACTTGTATCAACGCATTTGAAAGATATATGACTCCTCTCAGTGTGCACAAACTCTTGGATTCAATATTTTTTCCACTTGTGAGAAACAACGATTTCAATTCATTTTGGTGGTCTAGATTTTAAACTTTAGAGAGGTCTCTTGGCTTCTAGCTATCCTTAGGACTTGAAATACTCCATCACACATACACATACACAAACATATACACACATCTGCATACATAAATATATGCAGATGTGTGTATACATGCATACATGCATATATACATATATACATACAAACATTGGCATACATACCTACATATATATATACATACATACATACATACATAATGTATCTTTTAATTTACATGCATATTATTAATATAATGTACCTTACAAACCTTATCCCTTAAGTAAGATCAATTCACATACGTTACCCATACCTAACGTTATGAAGCTAACCACCTTGATACTCTAAGATTATGAAGCTAATATATATTTATTTTCTAATTTACATGCATATCATTTATATCATGTACCTTATAAACCTTATCCCACTAGTAAGATCAATTCACATACTTTACCCATACCTCAACTTACGAAGATAACCACCTTGATACTCTAAGATTATCGACAAAATAAACTATAAATTTACCAATGAAGGGCTTCGCACATTATTCATAAACATCTAAAGAAAGTACCTGAAATATTTTCCATTGTCTATGCTAGAAATTGACACCTCTAAATTTAAATTAAATATTTGACGGCCTTTCTCAAGCCCAAAAGAAATATGTGTACTTGAAGCGACTTAAGTATGAAATCTCATACTTTAAGCAATACTTTCATATACTTCTCCGCGTATTCATACTTTAAGCAATACTTTCATATACTTCTCCCCGTATTCTTGCATATTAAGGTTCTTTTGACTAAAAATGATCTACGTCGCTATTGTAAAAAAACTCTTCAAATCTTGCCAATGTGCATGGCTCATTCCTCTTTTGCTCTATGATACACCACCACCTATGCAATACACTCATAAGATTGTGACTAACTTCTTATGTTTTATACACATCATCACCAATATAACAGCCTTAAAAAATACTTTTGTTCGTTGATGCATATCTCAAGGACGTCAACAAAACAAACTAAATGTGTCATGGTAATGTAGCAACTTAAGTCCTTGAGCTTCCGTCTATCCTCTCTAAATGGGATTTTATCACAACAAGCATCTAGAGTAACTTATTCTACCTCTTCTATTCATATATTAGACATGAACTTTTCTTCACCTCTCTGTAAATAGCATAAACATGTTCTAAGATATTTCATAGTGTATGTTCTAATTTCTGATCGATCCCTTAGAGGTGGTAGAAACCTTTTGTCATTGAGTAGTAAGAGGATGCTTTTGAATAATGATCTTTTAAGTGCTGCAAATATTGGTAGTTTACTCCCATATGCACAAATGAGTAGTCTTTGCGTAGGCCTTGAAGTCTGATTTCTTTAAAATTTCCTCTCTCTCTCTCTCTCTCTCTCTCTCTCTCTCTCTCTCTCTCTCTCTTTTTTTTGGGGGGGGGGGGGGGGGGGGGGGTTAGAAACCTTTTGTCATTCAGTAGTAAGAGGATGCTTTTGAATAATCGTCTTTTAAGTGCTGCAAATATTGGTAGTTAACTCCCCTATACACAAATGAGTAGTCTTTGCATAGGCCTTTAAGTCTGATTTCTTTAAAATTTCAACTCTCTCTCTCTCTCTCTCTCTCTCTCGAGAGAGAGAGAGAGAGAGAGAGAGAGAGAGAGAGAGAGAGAGAGAGAGATGCCTCTATGAGTTCAAGTATGTACTTCAATCAACCTCTTTTGGAAAATGTATGATAATCCAATTCTCAACTAAAAACTTGGGGGGCTCTCAGAATTTGGAAGCATATAGGTTCTCAAATCCCACATATGTAAAGCGTTCCCAAAATTTATTTTAGATATTTGATCAAAACTAGATATCTTCTTCTCACAACATGTGAGCAGTGGCGGCCTATCTGGCATATGCCTAACAACCACAAACAAGACCACAGGTAGCACATGCTCCACAATTTCTCTCTGAATCTCTACAAGTTCCAACTGCAACCTGCTCGCAAGAGATGCCTATGTGCACAGAGGTGGTAGAATGACGTTTAGGATCCAATATATCTCTGCATATCTGCAAGTTCCAATTGCAACCTCCTCACAGAAGATGCCTAAGCACAGAGGTAGTAGAATAACTCATTTAGGATGTTGCCAGTGCATGTGTGCAGGTACACGTGGATGTTGACATGGGCTGACAGAGTGATTAGGCTGAGAAGAACTAAGTGGAGGAAGAGACACAAATGAAATCCTCACGCACTCAGAGAAAAGGCACTCAGAGAGTTAAGTCTCTGAATACTGAAAAGGCACTCAGAGAGTTAAGTCTCATAAATAAACTCAAAACCTGCCAATACTACCACAAAACCCATATGCTCTAACAGAAATTTCTCCTACAGTAACTCCCCACCTGCTCTATTTCTAGGACCCTTTCCTAGATTTTAAGGAAAAACCTAAAATTTAGTGCCATCGAGTTCTAGGTCTATCTTCTGAAATTCCAGCAATCATAAGCCTCCCTAATCTCTGTATTTTGGGTCTGCGCTCCAATTTCGGTTTCTCCTTGCAATGAAAATCCATAGGCATGTAATTAATCGGTAGTAATATCTACTGAAGGTCAAATAACAGCATGTTGGATCACTCAGATATGTATGGGGGAAAAGATATGTATGCATGCTGAATTTGTGCGATTACGGGGTTCATGATGAACTTTTGTGATTGTGGTGGATCTGAAGAAGGGGTTTTTCTTACGCTGTCAACTTTCAACTTGCCATTGGCAAAGTTACCCTCCAGATAATACCTTCGTAAAGGCATGCTAATTGATTAACTGGGGGCAACATCCTGGAGGCACTGCCCTGGGGCTGGTAGCCTTCAAAGGCCGGTAGCCAACGTTTCACCTCTTCCAGGCATGACATACAGTCATCCATCCAGCTCTTCATGCCTATTCTACCTCCTTAGGCTCTGCTGTTTCTCCCTCACAAAGCCCGCTTCTCTGTGGCAATCAGAACAGGGCTTCAGCCCGCCACACCATGACTGTATCTACATCCCTACTTACCTCCAGGTGCATTCAGTTTTTATTCATATCCACTATTTATTGGCAGCTTTCTGAGGACATACCAGAAATAAGCCTACTTACCTAAAGGGGATATCGAGATCAAGGCCACCATAGACTTACCTGGTCTTCCATCACTCGCTTACGTGTGCCTCCCATGTCCTCTATCAGCAATCAGCCTAGCTATGGAGATCAAGGCCACCAGAAACTTACCTGATCTTCCATCACTCGCTTACATGTGCCTCCCATGTCCACTCCTGCTGATAACATCCTGTACCACCTTATACAGATCTGCAGAGGACCTGTCAGTCTGGACCATCCCAGTCCCATGAATTCTCTCAAATTTGTATGCACGAGAGACTAGAGCGGGAAGACGAATGGATTTACAGCCGTAGAGGTTTGACCTGAGGGAACGTGTGTCTCCCATAAAGAAGGCGCATCAAAACCTGGAGTTGAACGTTGGGAAGAAGGATTAAGTCGAATGCACCGGAGATGATAGTAGCCTGGGCCATCTCTGCCTTGAATGGATTCAAGCAAGAATCGCCCTTACACCCTCTATACCTGTCCCTGGTGTTTGCGCACACTCGCGCATACAACTATGCGTAGTCGCACACTAATCGTGTTTGCGTTAACAAACACAGGCAACTCTGCATGGCGATTTCCAAAGGAGACAGGGTGTGTCCAAACCGTCAAGTGCCAAAATCGCATTCTACTAATGGTCTTTCAAACATTCAATCATGGAACACAAGAAAAGAAATGTAATTGATTTTCACCTCATAGCAAAAGGCATAATATGTGTGTATACTTCATGAAATCCCACCATAAGATTTTGTACGTATGCCCAATATAGCTTGTCTGACACACTGCCCGCCTCCTCGAGCTAACCAGCTCAAAGTTTAAGGAGGTTAAACCTTCAGCTGGTTAGTTATTGACATAATTATGAACTAACCAGCTCAAAGTTTAAGGAGGTGGACAGAATGCCAGGGAAGCTATTGTGGACATCTTGAGATATCGTCCTTCTATTCGTAAAAATCTCCTTCTAACTTTATATTTCTCTTTTCCAGTTCTCCTCTTATATATACGCTTCTCATTGTGGTGCTCTCTCTATAAAGCATTGACATCAAGAATCTTCCTGAATTCTCTAATACATTTCACTAGTTAAAACCTCCTAAAAATATGTCATCATAAATTTTAGAGTTACTCTATGCCTATGACAAGCACGCGTAACAAATTTATTCTTGCTTTGTGTGGCTTCTTTTTCTCATGTACCCTCTTCAGTTGATCTCCGAATACACAATTTTTTTATAGTATACTATGGAATGTCAAGATTATTGTAATCATGTTGAGGAGGAATACGTGTAACATAGTTGGAAATATCTGCTTAACTTTTACAAAACATAAAGCATAAAGATCCATGCATCTTTTAGAAGCCCCACTCATATGTAGACCACTGTAATGAGATTTTCATGCATAGTATTTTGTGGCTTTCATATTTATATCTCTCTATTTGATTAGCCATGTGTCTATGCATATTCAAAACGGCACACTAAGTAATTCGAACATGAGAAGAAACTATTGTCTATAATCACACATCGCATTAATGATGAGATGTATGTAAGGCATAATCTGTCATACAAGTACATATGTGTTTTAAGTATGTGTACACACACACATACATACATACATACATACACACACACACACACACATATATATATATATATATATATATATATATATATATATATATATATATATATATATATATATATATATATATATATATATATATATATATATATATATATATATATATATATATATATACATATATATATATATATATATACATATATATATATATATATACATATATATATATATATATATATATATATATATATATATATACATATATATATATATATATATATATATATATATATATATATATATATATGTATATATATATATATAATCTCACCATTCAAATACATTGTTTTGAGTGTAGCCACTACAAGAAAAAGGGGGAGTAGCGACAACCCTAACTATAAAAGAAAGCAGGGAGTATCATTTATGTGACACTATTTCTACATAGCGTCATGTAAGCGATGCTCCAAAAAAAAAGACATTTTTGCATAAGTGACAGTTACTGTCGCTTATACGATGCATATGACTACCATGGATAAAAGCAACATAGATTAGAGACACTCTTAGCGATGTTGGTAAACTGCCTACGATGCATAAGCAACTTTCTACAACTACAAAAAAAGAGAAATCAATTTCTCCTAGCATATTTGTGTTGGGATCAAGAGTGAGTGAGAGAGAGAGAGCACATCTAAGTGAGACAAAGTGCAAGCACATTCAGCATACAGGTACATACACATATATATATACACACACATAGAGGCACACACACACATACACTCAGATGCATACATATACACACATGCATATGCATACATACATATACACATGCATACACACATGCACATATACACACATTTTCATACACACACACAAATACATTCACATATACATATACACACATAGACACACACAAACACACATACACTCAAATGCATACTATAATAAAGTACATCTATGATCCATGGGTCCGGGCAGTTCAGACAGATCTGATATCGGACACTGTTTGGTCACCTATGTGTATGACCAAAGATCTCGAGTCTTGACTTACTAAAAGGCCATTTACTCTTGTAACCAAGTGATGTGTTGGTGCAAATCACATGCCTATACATTTGGCTTGTAGCTTATACACATATGAAGTTTCATAAAAACTATTTCTAGTGGAGGATTACTTATTTACCCTTGTAAAAGTCAGTTTTTTGACTTGAGAATATTTTTAACTACCTACAAAAAGTCGTGGACTTGATTAGTTGGAAAGTAACAACCACTTTGAGAGAATATCTCCTAGAATGAAGGTACACTTTTAGAGAGAACCAAAATTTGAATTCAAATTCAAATTTGGTTGGAACACTTATAAAAACTCCTATGAAAAAGTCACGGTGAGGGTGGTCATATCCTGAGCTCTCCATTGTGTTTATGTATGTGTGGAAGGACTACATTGTAGCCTACACCATTCATCATCATAAGGCTATGATTACCAAGCCTATGACATTGTACAACATTGTTCATTAATACATTATACTTACATTGTTCATCTATGACATCTCAGTTACAGTCATTCTCTACTGTCAACTTGTGCTGCTCCTATCTCACTCATTTCTCCACAACATTCAATGATCTATAGCTTCTTGGAACCAGCTCCAAGTTATCTACATGGTGACAAAGTTTGAAGAAATTCTATTATGCCAATTGAGAGAAATCTGCGTCGAAGCACTCACTAGTCAATACCTATAGAGGTCCTAAAAAATTGGGGGTAATGATAATTTTGATAAATTGATTTCTCTATGCATAGTTGATCATTTCAAGTGATTCTAATTGGAATCAGTAGCTTACTAAGCTAATAAGATACCTCTAAAAGGAATTTTTCCAATTCCTACTGTACTGGTTGTACTGAGCATTACAAGTAGGAGGTGTATGATCCAAAATAGAAAGTTTTCTTGGATTCTTCTATTGAGAAGTAGTTTGTTTTGATCAAATCTTTTCATATATCATTTCCAAAGTTCATAGGTACTTTTATGGTTTCATTGAAAAGCTAAGAGGGTCCACTTATCAAATCTGAAGCAACCAAGGGCTGGTACTAAGCAGGATTTGGCAGTACCTACTCATCACTTGAAGTGTCCATCCATCTTTCCCAATAGTGGTATTAGAGAAAAGTTAAGGTAAAATGGGAGATGGTTTTCCTTCTTTCATTGATAAATTGGACAGGAACAACTATCGAGCATGGTCTCTAAGGATGAAGAAATACCTACAAGGAAGGAGCCTCTATGGATTCATCTCAGAAGATGAGGAGATGCCCATATTCAGAAGCAAAAGACAACCTACATGCGAAGAGCATGAAAGACTCAACACATGGTGTGCCAAGGATGCATTAGCAACGTCTTACTTACTCAACTCGATTTTTGATTTTCTTCTTCCACATATTATGAACTGTAAGACATCCCAAGAGACTTGGGAAAAATTGTCTTCTTATTTCTCTTCCAACACAAGGGCCAGGAAGAATTTGTTGTGGATTGAATTCACAACCCAAAGGAAACAACCTAAACAAGCTATCTCAGAGTATGTGACCAAAGTTAAAGATGTAGCAGATCACTTGACAAGTATAGGAGAAGAAATTGAAGAGGAGCAGATTGTAAGGCAAGTTATCAATGGTATTAAAGTAGATGACAAATGGGAAAGCTTCACAACTACCATGGAATTCTACATGGACATGCAGATTCCATATCTTACCACACTCATGGGGCAACTATTCACCCATGAAGCCAAGCTCAACAAGAATGGAGACTCATCAAGAGGTAATAGCTCTTCTGCCCTGTACACTGAGAATAAGTCTAAAGAGAAAGGCAAGAACAAGAAAATGGAAGATGAGGGAACTATCTCCCAAGCCAACTATGCAGGGAGAGGTAGATCAGAAAGAGGAAGGGGCAGAGGAGGTAAGCAAGGTAGGGGGAGACCTTATAACTCCTCACTATGCAATATTTGTGGTTTATCAAATCATACTATAGATGAGTGTTTCAAGAACTTCAAGAATCAGAGAGGTAGAGGATATCAAAGAGGTGGATACACACAATCAAGAGGAAGATTCAATCACCACCAAGGATATAACAACAACTACAACAACAACTACAATGGCAACTACCAAGGAGGATACAAATCCAGAAAGGATTACAACAACTACACAGAGGAGCAAGAAGATTCTCTTATGATTGTGAATATGACATCAAAACCAGGTATAAATGATGACCATCTCTTCTACATTGACTCTGGATGCTCAAATCATGTGGTAGGCAATGTAGCTCTTCTCTCTGACCTTGAGGAACCAAAGGGTAAGCATCAGGTACAAACAAATGATGACACCAAGTACTCAGTAATTAAAGTTGAAAATGTTAAGACCTCTCATGGGAACAAAAATCTGTTGAGTAGGGTTCTATATGTACCAACTATTACCAAGAATTTTATGAGTGTTGGACAGATTGTGGAAAAAGGTTTGCAGGTTAGATTCAACCAATATGGAGCATTTGTGGAGGATCCCAAGCATGGGTTCAAGAGAATATCCAAAGGAGAAAAGACAGGTAGCCCTTTCATTTTTGAACTTGAGGATACAAGGAACATTGCACTTTATAGTTATAATGATCAAACATTATCAGAGCTTGAACTTTGGCACAAAAGATTAGGGCATGTAGGTGAAAGAACCTTGAAACAACTATGCGGAGATCAATGTGTGCTTGGGATACCTAATGTATCCAAACAACACATGATTTATAAGTGTGGTGCTTGTGAGTTTGGAAAATCTCACAGGTTATCCTTGTCAAGGAAAGGCTACATGCATGAGGACTACCTAGAACTTGTTCGTACAGATGTATGGGGACCAAGCAAGGATCGCTCAATCTCTGGATCAAGGTATTATGTATCTTTCATTGATGATTACAATAGGTGGAATATATTGTACTTTATGAAGCACAAAGGTGAAGTACTCAGTTGCTTTAAAAAGTATCTTGCACTTGTTGAGAATCAAACAGGGAGAAATCTAAAAGGGCTAAGGTGAGATGGAGGAGATGAGTACTTCTCAAATGATTTTGATGCATTCTTGCAGGATAGAGGAATTAAGAGAGAAACTACCACAAGGTATACTCCTGAGCCGAATGGAGTAGTAGAAAGAAGAAATAGATTGATTGTTGAAACAGCTAGGTCAATGTTAAATGAGAAAAAATTACCTAACTATTTGTGGGCAGAGAGTGTATCTACTGCCACTTATTTGGTAAACAGGTTGCCATCCAAATCTCTTGATGGGATGACCCCATATGAAGCATGGCATGGTAGAAGACCTTCACTTGATCATTGCAGGATCTTTGGATGTGTTCCATATGTGCATATCCCTTCTCAGATAAGAGGTAAGCTAGACCCTAAGGTAGAGAAGGGCATCTTCATTGGATATGATTTAAATCAGAAAGGTTACAGGTTCTACAATCCTTCAAACAAGGGATTCATGGTCAGTAGAGATGTTGTCTTTGATGAAAATGACTCTTGGTTTGATAGTGAATGCAAGAAGTTAAAGCTACCTTATGACTTGCAAGAGGAGTTTCCAAGCCTCACTAAGGAGAGGCCTACTGAGAATGAAGACACCAATTCAGATGATGAAGACATCATCAACCTTGAAGAGTTCAAGGCATGGAAGTCCAAAGGTAAACTCAAGATGAAGAAATTAGAGGATATACGTGAATTCTCTAATCAAGAAATCAGAAGATCACAAAGGGAGAGCAAGAAACCAATCAGATATGGGTATCATACCTCTCTTCCTACTAAGCACTCTGTTTATCTTGCAAAAGATTTATCAATTGAAGAACGAGCATCATATGAAGAAGCTAAGAACAAGGTAGAATGAAAGGAAGCTATGGATGAGGAGATTGAAGCACTCAAGGAGAGTCACACTTGGGAACTAGTACCAAAGAAGGAGTCTATGAAGGTAATTGGTTCCAGATGGATCTATAAGCTAAAAAGAAATTATGATGGATCAATAAGCAGGTACAAAGCTAGACTTGTGGCTAAGGGTTTTGCAAAAACCCAAGGCATTGACTATGAGGAAACCTTCTCACCTACGGCCAAAATGCCAACCATCAAGGTATTGCTAAGTGTGGCTGCATCAAAGAATTAGAACATGTATCAGTTGGATGTAGAAAATGCATTTTTGAATGGCTTGATTTCAGAGGAGGTGTACTCGTCACAACCTTCTGGCTATGAGGATCCAAACAAGGTAACATATGTATGCAAATTGAATAAAGCTCTTTATGGATTAAAGCAGGCACCTAGGGCATGGAACCATAGGTTGACCACATATCTTCAGGACCAAGGTTTTGTCATGAGTAAAGAATATACTTCTCTATTCATTAAGAGAAGTAATTCAGAGGTAATATTCCGATGCGTATATGTTGATGATATCATACTTACGGGCAATGATGCTAATGGCATCAAACAAATCAAGAATCAGATGATGAAGTGGTGCAAAATTAGTGACCTTGGATCACTAAAATATTTTCTTGGACTTGAGTTAGTCTATACTAACTCTGGCATTTACATTACTCAGAGGAATTATACACAGGATATGTTGAAGAAGTTTCATTTGCAGGATGCCAAAGTTGCAAGTACTCCAATGGAGGTAAACCTGAAATTAAGTGCTCATGAAGGTGATGTACTTGATGACATTACAGGTTATCAAAGCATAGTGTGAAGCTTGAATTACGCTACCTTGACAAGGATAGACATTGCTTATGGAGTAAGTGTGCTAAGCCCGTTTATGCACAAGCCTAGGACACCTCACTTGGAGGCTGCCAAAATAATCTTGAAGTACCTTAAGGGTACTCAACCTCATGGTCTATATTTCCCTTATACATCAGACTTGGACATTAAAATTTATTCAGATGCAGATTGGGGAGGATGCAAAGATGATAGGAGGAGTACCTCAAGATACCTTTCATTTGCAGGTGATAAGCCAATATCATGGTCTTCAAAGAAGCAACCTACTGTTGCTTTATCTTCTACAGAGGCAGAGTATAGAGGATTGGCCAATGCTACTCAAGTTGCCATATGGATCAGATTGTTGTATACAGAATTGGGCTTGCATACTACATCTCCAATGATCTTTGGAGATAATACAAGTTCGCTACACCTTGCAGCGAATCCTATTTATCATGCTAGGACCAAGCATATAGAGGTCCACTATCATTATGTGAGAGAGAAACTATTAAGCAAAGATATTCAACTGGCATATGTATCAACTAATATGCAATGTGCAGATTTATTGACTAAAGCATTAGATGGTATAAAACTTTGCATGTTTAAAGCAATGATTGGACTGCACAATGTTCATGAAGACTAGAAGTGAAGCCCAAGACAAAATGTTTGGCTTGAGGGGGAGCTGTTGGTGCAAATCACAAGCCTACACATTTGGCTTGTAGCTTATACACATATGAAGTTTCATGAAAACCATCGCTGGTGGAGGATTACTTATTTACCCTTGTAAAAGTAAGTTTTTTGACTTGAGAATATTTGTAACTACCTACAAAAAGTCATGGACTTGATTAGTTGGAAAGTAACAACCACTTTGAGAGAATATCTCCTAGAATGAAGGTACACTTTTAGAGAGAGCCAAAATTTGAATTTAAATTCAAATTTGATTGGAACACTTATAAAAACTCCTACGAAAAATTCACGGTAAGGGTGGTCATATCCCAAGCTCTCCATTGTGTTCCTGTATGTGTGGAAGGACTACATTGTAGCCTACACCATTCATCATCATAAGGCTATGATTGCCAAGCCTATGACATTGTACAACATTATTCATTAATACATTATACTTACATTGTTCATCTATGATATCTTAGTTATAGTCATTCTCTATTGTCAACTTGTGCTACTCATATCTCACTCATGTCTCCACAAAATTCAATGATCTATAGCTTTTTGGAACCCGCTCGAAGTTATCTACATGTTGACAAAGTTTGAAGAAATTCTACTCAGCCAATTGAGAGAAATATGCATCGAAGCACTCACTTGTCAATACCTGCAGAGGTCCTAACAAATCGGGGGTAATGATAATTCGCTAAATTGATTTCTCTGTGCATAGTTGATCATTTCAAGTGATTCCACTTGGAATCAGTAGCTTATTAAGGTAATAAGATACCTCTAAAAGAAATATGTCCAATTCCTACTGTACTGGTTGTACTTGTTGGAGCAAGTCTATGACAAGCCTAAGTATTGGCTTGAGTCTCAAAAAGTCATTAAAGAAGCTTCAAAATGAAGACTATGTAAAGTTCACTTGTGAACTACCTCTTGTAACTTTTGAAGAGTTTACTTAATGTAAAAGTAAGAGAATCTTAAGTGGTTGAGCCCACATGATCAAGAATGGAAAGAGGAGCCACGAATTCGTGATTTGTGGTAGGTAGAGAATCAAATCAATCATTGATTGATTGGAGAGTGATTGAGGGAAGTTAGCCTCCCAAACTCAACTATAAATAGATGGCAGTTTTAGTCGTGGTTAGAGAGACCTATGTGAAGACCTCCAAGAGCTGAGCTTTATGCCATATCAAGGTGTGATTACAAGGCACACATATGTATCAGTAAGTCATTGTATTGTACAAGCAATATACTTTCATTTTCATGATTATTTGAGTTCATCTTTCCATGTTCTTGTGATGTGTACTACTCACTGCCATTACTTCAGTTTTTCTCAGTCAGCTTGCAGAGATTGTTTCTCTGCACTTGGTTCATCATTTTCAGTGATTTAACTTGGTAAAGTTAGCTCTATAAGTCTACTATATGCTCATAAATTTTCATGTCATTTGGATGTTGCAATCTTCAGTTATGTTCATTTGAAGTTAACAGGGTATGTTCATCTTCACTTCTCTGTCAGGTACCCGACTTTTTCAGTCATCTTGTCAGAGTCATTTCTCAGTGCTTACTCATCCAAATTCAGTGATTTCAAGCTTGTTGAATTCAGCTTACTGTCTAGTATAAGCATACAAATTTTCATGATCATTGGATTCTTACATCTTGAGTTATGTTAATTTTTCTACTCACTGGTCTATTTCTGTAGCAGCCCGTGAAAATCGGGATGATGTCATCACTTGTTAAAAGTCATTCTCAGTGTGTGGTTTGTTATTTTTGATGAGATTACTCTCTAAAGTTAGCTCTTTAAGCTACCTAGCCTTCCCCAAGAGGAATTAATCTAATTGCTGCTGTGCTCAGAGAATTATGTAAAACACTGGACAGGTGTATCAACCAAGAATAGCAAGTTTTCACCTCTGAGCTAACTCCAACTTATCTGTTTTGATCTATCTTTTTGAGAGTGATCTTCCAAGGTACATAGGGTGTCTAATACATCCATTGGCAAGCTAAAAGGGCCCACCATATACTCCTGGAGTTCATTTGGCTGGTGTAGATCAAGGATTTTGCAACACCTCTTCATCTTCAACACATACCTATCCATCTCTTCACAGTGGTATCAGAGCAAGGTTGGACAACATGGCAGATGGATTTCCTTCATCAATTGACAAATTGGACAGAGGTAACTACTTAGCTTGGTCATTAAGAATGGAAGCTTATCTCCAAGGTAGAAGTTTATATGGTTATGTGGCTGGAGATGAAGTTATGCCAAGTTTCAGGAACAAAAGTCAACCAACACAAGAAGAGCAAGAAAGATTGAGCACATGGTGCTCCAAGGATGCACTTGCAAGGTCTTATCTCCTCAACTCTATCTCAGATTTTTTGTTGCCTCACATTAGAAGTTGTAAGACATCTCAGGAAGTGTGGGATGCACTTGAAGCTTTCTTTTCTTCAAGTACCAAAGCTAGGAAGCATCAACTATGGCTGGAGTTCACAACTCTCAAGAAGGCTCCCAAACAAAATGTGACTGATTTTGTCACAAAGCTCAAGGACATAGCGGATCAGTTGGGAAGCATTGGAGAGGTAATAGATGAAGAGCAAATTGTAAGGCAGGTCATCAATGGCTTGAAGGCAGATGATAAGTGGGAAGCATTCACCACAGCTATGGATTTGTACATGGACATGCATGTACCTGATTTCAACACACTCATTGGACAATTATTTACTCAAGAGGCAAAGCTTATCAAAAATGGAGAAAGCTCTAAAGGTAATCAATCTTCAGCTTTATACACAGATAAAAGCAAGTCTAAAGATAACAAAGGAAAGGCAAAGAAAGTGGATGATGAAGCAGGTACATATCAAGCTAACTATGCAGGTAGAGGAAGACATGGCAGAGGTAGAGGAAGAGGAGGTAGACAAGGCAGGGGGAGATCCCAAGACTCCAACTCATGTTCTATTTGTGGATTAACTAATCATACAACTGAAAATTGCTTTAGGAATTCCAGGAATCAAAGAGGCAGAGGATACAATAGAGGAAGTTATGGCTACTCAAGAGGAAGGTTCAACAACTACCATGGCAACTACAACAACTACAATCATTCAAACTATAGGGGAGGCTACAAAGGAAGGAGAGACTACAATAACTACACAGAAGACTCAAACAAAGAGGATTCATTATTGATCATGAACATGGCTATGCCACAAGGTAAATCTGATGAGCATGTTTTCTACATAGATTCAGGTTGTTCAAATCATGTGGCAGGAAATGTGGCACTCCTATCAGATTTAGAAGATCCAAGGAATAAGCATGAGGTACAAACAGGAGATGATACAAAACATCCAGTGGAGAAAATAGGCAATGTCAAAGCACCTGATGGAAACATCAACCTACTCAGTAAGGTACTCTATGTCCCTACCATTACAAAGAATTTGATAAGTGTTGGGCAGATAGTAGAGAAAGGGTTGCAAGTCAGGTTCACAAAAGCAGGAGCATTTGTTGAAGATCCAAGTCAGGGATTTAGAAGAATTGCAAAAGGTGAAAAGACAGGTAGATTGTTCACATTTGAATTACAGGACACTAGAAACATTGCTCTCTTTAATTATGGTAGTCAGACACTCACAGAATTGGAAGTATGGCACAAAAGGTTAGCACATATTGGTGAAAGGTCATTAAAGCAAATTTGCAGGGACCAAAGTGTACTTGGACTCCCTAACTTGTCAAAACAACATATGATTTATAAGTGTAGTGCATGTCAGTTTGGAAAGTCTCACAGGTTACCATTCATGAAGAAAGGTTATATGCATGGAGATCTCTTGGAGTTGGTTCATACAGATGTATGGGGACCAAGCAAAGAAGCTTCAATATCAGGATCAAGGTATTATGTTTCCTTTATTGATGATTGCAGCAGATGGACTATCCTATTCTTTATGAAACACAAAGATGAAGTTTTTTCATGTTTCAAAAGATATTTGGCTCTTGTGGAGAATCAAACAGGTAAATCACTAAAAAGGCTAAGGTCAGATGGAGGGGGAGAATACTTCTCCCATGATTTTGATTCTTTTCTTCAAGAAAGAGGAATCAAAAGAGAGGTAACTACAAGGTACACTCCTGAGCAAAATGGAGTGGCAGAAAGGAGGAATAGGACAATTGTTGAAGCTGCAAGGTCTATGTTAAATGAAAAGCATTTACCTAATTACTTATGGGCCGAGGCTGTATCTACAGCCACTTACTTGATTAACAGGTTGCCTTCAAAATCCCTTGATGGGATGACTCCATATGAGGCTTGGAATGGAAGAAGACCAAGCTTAGATCATTGTAAAATTTTTGGATGTATTGCTTTTGCTCATGTTCCTTCACAGGTTAGAGGCAAGATGGATCCAAAGGCAGAAAGGTGTGTATTTATTGGATATGACAACAATCAAAAGGGCTACAGGTTATACAACCCTACCAACAAAGGATTCTTGGTAAGCAGAGATGTAGTTTTTGATGAGAACAATTCATGGTATGAAGATTCATGCAGGAAGATCAATTTACCATATGATCTTGAAGAAGATTTTCCAAAGCTTGGTAGAGAACAATCAAAGATTGAAGAACAAGACACCTCAGAGGATGATGAAGAATGTCAGATGGAAAAGATCAAAGCATGGAAGTCTAAAGGTAAAGCAAAATTGCAGGAACTTGGACATGAGGCAGAATCATCACATCATGGCCTAAGAAGATCTATGAGGGAAAAGAAAAAACCAGAAAGGTATGGGTTTGACACCTCATTAGTAACTAAACATTCTATCTACATAGCACAGGACATAAACCAAGAGGAGCCATCATCATTTGAAGAGGCCAAAGCAAAAACAGAATGGAAGCATGCAATGAAGGAAGAGATTGAAGCACTCGAGGAAAACAACACTTGGGATTTGGTGCCCAAGACTTCATCCATGAAGGTAATAGGCTCAAGATGGGTCTATAAACTCAAGAAGAATTCTGATGGTTCCATTAACAGGTATAAGGCAAGGCTTGTGGCAAAAGGCTTTGCACAAACTCAGGGAATTGATTATGAGGAGACATTCTCTCCTGTGGCAAAGATGCCTACTATTAGAGTTTTGCTTAGTATTGCCTCTTCCAAGAATTGGAAGATACTTCAACTAGATGTAAAGAATGCATTCTTGAATGGTTGGATAACAGAAGAGGTATATATGGCACAACCACCTGGTTTTGAGAGTCAAGTTTATCCTGATTATGTGTGTAAACTTAACAAAGCATTGTATGGTCTCAAGCAAGCTCCAAGAGCTTGGAATTTCAGGCTTGTTTCATTCTTGCAGGACAAAGGCTTTCAACCAAGCAAAGCAGATCCTTCACTCTTTATTAAAAAGAGTAATTCCGAGGTCATCTACCTATGTGTATATGTAGATGATATTATATTGACAGGAAATGATGCAGATGGTATGAAGAAGATCAAAGATCAGATGAGAGAAGAGTTCAAGATAAGTGATTTGGGTTCACTTACCTACTTCCTAGGTTTGGAAGTTGTCTACAAAGATCATGGTTTGTTTCTCACTCAAAGAAAGTACATTAAGGACATGTTGGCAAAATTCAAGATGCAAGATTGTAAGATTGCAGGTACTCCAATGGAGGTTAATCACAAATTGAGCTCACATGAAGGTGAACTCATAGAGGACATCACATCATATCAAAGTCTAGTGGGTAGTCTCAACTATGCCACATTGACAAGAGTAGATATATGTTACAGTGTGAGTGTGCTAAGCCAATTTATGCACACACCAAGGAAACCACATATGGATGCTGCCAAAAGGATACTCAAATATCTCAAAGGAACCATAAATGAAGGACTTTACTATCCTTATGTATCTAATTTAGGTTTGAAGCTATTTTCTGATGCAGATTGGGCTGGCTCCAAGGAAGATAGAAGGAGCACTTCAGGTTATCTTACCTTTGCAGGTTCAAAGCTTATTTCATGGTCATCCAAGAAGCAACCCACAGTTGCTCTCTCTTCTACTGAAGCTGAATATAGAGGTCTTGCCATAGCTACACAGGAAGCTATGTGGATGAAGACATTGTTCAAAGATCTTGGATTGGAGTTTGGAACTCCAACTATTTTTGGTGACAATATGAGTTCTATTCACTTGGCTACTAATCCTATTTTTCATGCAAGGACTAAACATATTGAAGTTCATTATCATTATGTACGAGAGAAGATCCTAAGCAAGGAGATTCAAATATCATATGTGTCCACTCATCAACAATGTGCAGATATTCTAACTAAAGCATTGGATGGTACAAAGCTTTGCAAATTCAAGGCTATGATTGGTTTGCAGGTAATCTTGGAAGATTGAAGACCTCAAGCATACTTGGCTTGAGGGGGAGCTGTTGGAGCAAGTCTATGACAAGCCTAAGTATTGGCTTGAGTCTCAAAAAGTCATTAAAGAAGCTTCAAAATGAAGACTATGTAAAGTTCACTTGTGAACTACCTCTTGTAACTTTTGAAGAGTTTACTTAATGTAAAAGTAAGAGAATCTTAAGTGGTTGAGCCCACATGATCAAGAATGGAAAGAGGAGCCACGAATTCGTGATTTGTGGTAGGTAGAGAATCAAATCAATCATTGATTGATTGGAGAGTGATTGAGGGAAGTTAGCCTCCCAAACTCAAATATAAATAGATGGCAGTTTTAGTCGTGGTTAGAGAGACCTATGTGAAGACCTCCAAGAGCTGAGCTTTATGCCATATCAAGGTGTGATTACAAGGCACACATATGTATCAGTAAGTCATTGTATTGTACAAGCAATATACTTTCATTTTCATGATTATTTGAGTTCATCTTTCCATGTTCTTGTGATGTGTACTACTCACTGCCATTACTTCAGTTTTTCTCAGTCAGCTTGCAGAGATTGTTTCTCTGCACTTGGTTCATCATTTTCAGTGATTTAACTTGGTAAAGTTAGCTCTATAAGTCTACTATATGCTCATAAATTTTCATGTCATTTGGATGTTGCAATCTTCAGTTATGTTCATTTGAAGTTAACAGGGTATGTTCATCTTCACTTCTCTGTCAGGTACCCGACTTTTTCAGTCATCTTGTCAGAGTCATTTCTCAGTGTTTACTCATCCAAATTCAGTGATTTCAAGCTTGTTGGATTCAGCTTACTGTCTAGTATAAGCATAAAAATTTTCATGATCATTGGATTCTTACATCTTGAGTTATGTTAATTTTTCTACTCACTGGTCTATTTCTGTAGCAGCCCGTGAAAATCGGGATGATGTCATCACTTGTTAAAAGTCATTCTCAGTGTGTGGTTTGTTATTTTTGATGAGATTACTCTCTAAAGTTAGCTCTTTAAGCTACCTAGCCTTCCCCAAGAGGAATTAATCTAATTGCTGCTGTGCTCAGAGAATTATGTAAAACACTGGACAGGTGTATCAACCAAGAATAGCAAGTTTTCACCTCTGAGCTAACTCCAACTTATCTGTTTTGATCTATCTTTTTGAGAGTGATCTTCCAAGGTACATAGGGTGTCTAATACATCCATTGGCAAGCTAAAAGGGCCCACCATATACTCCTGGAGTTCATTTGGCTGGTGTAGATCAAGGATTTTGCAACACCTCTTCATCTTCAACACATACCTATCCATCTCTTCACAGTACTCAGCATTACAAGCAGCAGGTGTATGATCCAAAATAGAAACTTTTCTTAAATTCTTCTATTGAGAAGTAGTCTGTTTTGATCAAATCTTTTCATACATCATTTCCAAAGTACATAGGTACTTTTATGGTGTCATTGAAAAGCTAAGAGGGTCCACTTATCAACTCGGAAGCTACCAAGGGCTGGTACTAAGCAGGATTTGGCAGTACCTACTCATCACTTGAAGTGTCCATCCATCTTTCCTAGCATGATCCAGTTAGCCTAGTGGTTAAGTCTCAAGTGTGTGAAGGAGGAGGTCTTGGGTTCAACCCCCATGGTTTACATGCGGAGAGTGTTTTGCCCAAAGAGCTCTAGAACCTTCTATAAGCATCTACTTGAGTTAACTCGAGTTAACTGGGACACTTGGTGCATATGCAGTTACATGGTCAACACATGGATGATTAGTATCCACCTGCCCAAGCAGGAAATCCCCTAGGGAGAGAGCTATATATAGAGGCATTTGGTTGGGAGGAGAGTCATCTCTCTAGCAAGTGGTGGTCGTAATCCTTGTTCTCTTGCATTGGTATCAAAGCTTTAGGCAAGCATTCATGGTGACCTTGGTGGTTCATCATCATCTTTCCTAATGTAGAGCTTGCATGGAGTCCTCCACATGATCTTCATGATTCTTCATTAGTTAGTGGTTCTCTTAAAGAATTTTTGAGATTCGTTTTTATTATCTATGTGTAACCAATAGATATTTGCTTCTTTCAGATTCTTTTGGTGAATAACGATTGTGACCTCAAATTTGGAATTGCAAAAGCAATGGAGAATTTATGCTCCATGCGAAAGGCACAGATCTCAGACGTCGAACCCGGAACACCTAGATGGCAGGGAATTTTCATACCTCTAGACTATCATGCATTGATGAAAATTAATGCTAGCATTAATGCTAGCAAGATGGGACTTGAACTCGCGCATACATGTTGGGAGAGAGTCGCTCTACCATCAATACATCACAGTCCTGCCAAGAATTGAACAGAGATAAATACGAAAGTTTCGTTCTGTTCACAACTGAAGCAACTGAAGAAAAGTTTGTCTGAAGCAAAATTTGGGGTCATGTGCTGATAGAGCTTGTGCATTCGTGCGTGATACTACAGGAAAAGTATCGTGTTTAGTGTCGACCAGATTCAAACTGATGACCTCACTTTACAGAGCCTCATTTCTGCCCAAGAGAATAAGCGTTGGAGGTCCGATACCTGTGGCCAAGCGCTACCTGTGCAGTGGTCACAATTCTCCCAAGCCATTCTTAATAGTAGCAAAAAGCGCACTTCACTATTCTGTAGATCGACATTTACGAGAATGGATCACACATCATCGTGATGTTCTTCAAGGCTGCTATAGCCAAGACAACCACCAACTTTCGATGATGATATTCTTAATTATCATGTGCAGAACTCTTAACACAAACTAGAGAAAAAAATTTAATGTTAATCACGTAGAACTGTGGATTAGAATCTCTCGGATTCAAACCTGTGACTCTGCAGTCATCGCCCGATATTCTATCCAGATATCTGCTTCATTATAGCTGAATACTTCTCGTTTTAACCCATAAAACGGTAGATTTGCTTTCAGATGAATGCCGGAGGTCGAACCTGAATCAAACCAATTTGGGTTTCTGTATTATCTATGAATGTATTCTATATACGACATTCTGACAGAAGAATTTTAATGATTAGTATAAATTGAATGAGCACCACTTTGAACGGCACGCTAGCAAAAAATTAACAAGGTTGGGGGGAGTGTTCGAACGCAGAACCTCAAAACTCATGCATGATCGTTTCGATCACTACATGAAAGCCATTTAAAATGAACTTAATTGATATATCTAAGATGAACAGACTCTCGTCAATACTATGTAAAAGTGAGGTAAATTAGATGTCTTGTCAAACATTAGGATGTCGGACTCGATGTTGTGACATACGGTAGCGTGGATTTGTTCTTAACCACGAAGACCATCTATTTCTAGAGCAAAGATAATAAAATCTCATTTGACGATGGCTATGTTCTATTGAAGGTTTGTTTTTCTTTGCATGGAAAGATTTTCTCCCAAGGACCTAAGGGTGCAAAATGGCTCTTCCTGAGGATCAATGGAAGGACGAAGCTTAATTAGGAGATAAGTATTTTATAAGATGATGTTTTCATTTCAATACTTGCTTTATTCGTCACTTTCATGTAGCTTGCATCTAAATGTTATTGAAGCATGGTAGTAGTCTTCATTTTTTATAATGATAATGCAAATGCTACGAATTCATTGAAAGCTAGACGGACATAGCAGTATTGGGAAATACATCAAGCACTGGCATGCATCTATGAAAGAGTATTGGTGCATTTCTCCTTTTTAAAGAATGTTTTCATGCACAAAACATGTTTTCTTCTTGCTTGGAAAAGGTAGTTAATGCTCAAGTTTATGCATATGAACGGTTATATGTATTTTTTTAAAGCTAGCAAGTAGAATATTTGAGGCATTTGCAGATGCATGATTGTTTGCAAAGTAGTTGAATACTTATACTTTTGCTACCTCTTTTTTCTAAACCAACTTAGATAGCTTGGGAAAATGATAAGCTAGGTAGTCGCAAGGCTCTTCGTTGCCATGCAACTCAAGTAGCTAGTTTATTTTTCCCAAATGTGATACTTAGGTATCAAAAATTAGGAGACTTGATTAGGAAAAGTAGGCCCTTTGAAAGTCAAGTGTTCAATTTTCTTTCTCATTGGAATGGCAAGACAATAGGAATGCTTGAAAATTTCCATGATGAATCTAAGTTTAACAGAAAACTTAGAAAATCTTAATGACAAGCTTAGATGTAGTCGTTAGCTTGGATTTGAGAAATCATGCATCCAAGTATGTTGAAAAAGGTCCCTTTGGACGTTTTATCTGATTCTATCTCAAAATGTGATAAGAATCAAATAAAATCAAATGCAACTTAAATCAATTGAACTTTCAAGTTCAAAGGATAGTACTTGAACTTTAGTGTTCAATGGCTAGATGCTAGGTTCCATGACTACATCTCTAGTCAAGATGTAGAGTTTTCAAAAAGCATGGAGATTTTATTAAAAACTTTTCTAAGGATGAGAAAAGTATGTTTGGGTTTGTTTAAGCTAATTCGGGCTTAAAGAAGAAATCCAAGTGAAAGTAATCTTTGAGAATCAAGATATTTCCTAAGAGTTATGTTGAAGTAATCTTTGGGAATTAAGCTACTTCCTAAAGATAATCCAATAAAATGAAATAATATGGTTAACTATTTCATTGGTTAGAAAGGAATATCTTTTGGACAAGCAATAAAGCTTTAAGTCTTGTTCTTGTCCAACAGATAAGATTTCTTTTCAAAAGATTATTCAAGTAAAGCATGTTCATATATTTAGGTAGTGATGTGTGTGAACACTCTAGGACTGTCGGGGCACTTTTTTCCCTCTTTAGGAGCTTTTTTTTCCCCCGGCTTGTATATATGCCTATTGCCCTAATGGGCTACTTATCTTTGTACATTCTCTAGTAATACATTCAGTATTGTGTGTTGTGCTCCAAGCTTCTTCTCCTTCCTTGTGTTGTTTGCGTGCTTCCGCAAACGTCTATCTTCAACAATTAGTATTAGAGCAGGTCGTCCCTTCATCTAGGGCGCCATCGACACTCCTCCGTTTGTAGTCTCAGAATCGCACGAATTTGGGTGAGCATACTCAGCGTATTTCCGAGATCAAAACGGCCTCGCTCTATGGTACCGGAATCACGATCTGAGCTTGTTTCGGCCTCCGAACGAACTATCGCAGTGCTTGTGTAGGCTATTTTATCTTTTTGTGCCAAAGCTATATACTAGTTTATGTTCGACAGTATGAGCATCTCAAAGTCTGCTAGAGGTCTAGTAGAATTCGTCTGGGCAGTTTCGTTCAACTTTTTGAGATACAACCAATTTTCTGCATCAAGGTATTTTAGTCACCGGCCATGGCTGAAAGCAGTGATGTATTCCGTATGTTGGCTGTTGAGGATAAGTTGGATGGTACCAACTACCCGTTATGGGCTTATATGATGCGACATGTGTTGATTACAAAGGGATCATGGAACATTGTGTAGGGCATCGAAAAACGTCCTATCACACCTACAACTGTTACAACTAGAGGTACTAAAGCTGATGCAGAAGGTGTCGAAGATGATGATATTTTGCATATTCCTGTTCGTGCTACAATTTCTGCTGCACCTACTGCAGAGCAGATTTGCTAGGATGGCAGAGATGCCCAGGCACATGCTTTGATAGCCTTGTCTATCAAACGTGCCATTATTCCTCACATTCACTCTTGTAGAACAGCTAAGGATGATTGGGATACACTTACCACATTGTACCAAGCCGAAAGCTCAGGACTACACACTCATTGGTGGTAATTTTTATGAAAGGGAAAGAGATGGATATATGAGATAGTGTGTTCATGAGAGTGAATACTTGAGCATATTAGAGATTACACATCAAGGTGTTGCAAGCTATCATTTTGGCCTCGATCGGATAATCAAGGCCATATTATTCTCATGAGTATGGTGGCCTACTCTTCATATGGTTGCACATACATATGTAAAGAGATGTGATGTTTGCCAAAGAGCTTAGTTTCCAACACGCAGAGATGAGATGCCACTAAAACCCATGATGGGAGGATGTGCATTCCATATGTGGGGTATAGACTTTGTGGGATCCATTAACCCCCTTGCTAAAGGTACTCATGCTAGAAACATCATCGTAACAACATATTAGCTCACCAAATGTGTAGAGGCTAAGGCTATAAAAAAGAATGATGCACATACGATAACAAAACTTGTATTTGAGAATGTCTTTACGAGGTATGGACTACCTATAGAGCTGGTGAGCAAAAGAGGGACTCACTTTCTAAACCAAGTCATTGAATATTTGTTACAAGATTTTATGGTGATTCACAAGAAGTCTGCACCATATCATCGATAGGTGTCACATGATATTATTATGGGTAGAGGAATAAAAAAGAGGTAGTCTCATTAACAAAGAGGATCCTGGGCAAGGCTGGGAGGTTGAGCTAATGTAATCTCTATGTGTGTATGTTGTGGGTTGTTTGTGAGCATACATTGCAGCAAAAGATATGCACCTAGTATTAGAGCTACAGGAGATGACAACCACATAGATGCAGTTTGTAAGGCTTGACACTCCGACCTTGTCTTAGACAGTCTAACGCTCCATCCGAATGATCTACTTCAGCCATTGCTAAAAGAATATTTACCTCTTTATATCTTCTAGTGTATCAATGACCCTCAGTCACAAGAGATTCACCTGGGACCTCATATAGGTCACAACGGCCTTGTGGGTGATGTAGACAGCTAGTCCAACCTATTTCTATAGTGAGAGTAGGTTGAGAACATCATAGATCAGTCGCATGAGGCTGTTATAAAAGCTAATGAAGATATTCATATTGTTCCCCTGCAAAGAGGATTCATAAGCCATCTGGACACTCTCTTAGATAACCTGTGGGCGGCCATGTGAGACCCCTTCACCCATGCAAGAGGTTGGCGATCCTTTATGGACTTCCATAAGCATGCACCCACAATGTGCATTTACACATTAGAAGCCCAACGAGCTTGTTTAGTTGCCTATGAGAGCCACAAGAGGAGGAGGATGATTATATTGTCCAATATGGCATCTACAAGAGTTTGTCCTTTTTCATATGGGATTTCTCAAAGAAAGAGGTATACCACTTCAAAGCACAGGTATGAAAGTTCAACCTATTATTTCCCAGAATCATTATTGTAATATTCTATTCTTGGGAAAGAGAAAGGAAGGGCTTTAGGCAAAGCTCTTTGAGGGAAAATCACATGTTTGGGGAGTATGAGATATCTACTCTCATCTAGAGCCAAATATTCCCTCAAATTACAAGAAAGCATAAGCTTTGGCCACCTCCAGAATAGCCTACTTTCATAATTTTTTTCAGGAGCTATTTTGGACAAGTATCCATTTTGGGAAAGGGAAATGAAGTGAGATTTTTCTTAGTTTGGTAGAAAAAATTATGCACATCTATAGTCTAGTGTATGGAATTCCATATAATATTTAGAAATCCAAAATATAGCTCAATATGATGGGAGTTTGAAGCTCCACAAAACCCACTTCCATTACTATTTGTAGAAAAAAAATCAGCACCTGAATCTAAGAAATTCCCACTTTGGAAGAGGGAAAAAAAGGTGCACTAGCTATGGATGGATGGGAAAAAGTATATATACTAAGAGTGTGGTATATGGACTTATATGGACTTCATAATTGAATAATTAGATTCATCAAAATAATAATTTAAGGAGGAATTTTACTTCCTCAAAGTCCCCCTTACCGCACTTTTTGGAAAAAATTCAGATGTTAACTTTTGCCAAACTCCACTTTTGGGAGTAAGAATAAAGATCATTAAAGAGGATTTCCATGGATTATTGTATACATAGATGAAGTATGGTGTATCTATTACAATGGAGAACAAGAAAATCCAAGAGAAATCCACATTTAGAGTGGATTAGAAGCTTACTAAAAGCTCCCATTTAAGTTTTTGCATAAAAGTAAAAATCTTGATTTAGGCCTCTTTTGGCGAGCAAATTAGCATCCAAGAAGGGAGGATTTAGAAAGGTGAAAATAGGCCTAAGCATCTTCATATATTACTCTATGAGATTATGGAGAGAAATATAGAATCTGGTTGATGGAAGAATGCTTCTGGGCACTCCAAATAACACATTTTCACACTTCTTCCAGCCCCTCCAACTGTCCACTAGTTTGGCATGTCCCGATTGGAAAGGCCATATCTTGGGCTAGAAATTTCCAAATTGGACGTGCTATGGCTCGTTTCGAAGAGAAAAAGGTCTAACTTCATGATAATAAAGGAAATTTTGGAAATTATGTATTTTTTCATGTTTTAACAGGTTTGCAAGGTCTGAATAATTTTCAGCAACTACCTTCCGGGAGCCATATCTTACAAACTATGAAGGCAATTGAAGTAATTTCACTTCGACCACTTGCACATGATGTATTTTTCAGTTTATGATTATTTTCAGGTCCTAAAATGGTTGTTGCAGGTCTAAAGAAGGATTACAAATGCATTTTTTGGGTAAATTTGCATTATTTTGGTAATTATTTGACCATGTTTTATGTTTTGGGAAGTGATCCGATGTTTTCAGACACTTCAAAGTTTATAATAGGATTCAAGGATGAAGGTGCAAAGGCCTCAAAGCTCTTCGAGAAGGATTGGATGCATGCAATCCCAATACCAAATCATTCAGGGACGTATGCTTTATATTTTTCAGGCATCTTTCTTTATTTTATGGTATGTTCTGCATGTACATGCATGAATTGGAGTTCATATATCCAAGTTGGTCATTGTTTCAGCTCTAAAAGTATGGATCAACATGCGAGAAGTACACTTTTTGATTGTTTGCAAGAAAGATGATTGTAGGAACTACATGGTTATGCAACAAAGAGAATTGTTGCTAGCATTTGTTTTTATGTTTTTGTAGGTTATGGAGTCCATGTATGAGTTTATGGTGTGCATGGCATGGGCTTGCCAAGCCCTATGTTGTTGGATGGCCTCTGTGCCATTGAGTTTATGGTTAAAAGTTTTTGGGAATTCATTTCCTTGGGGAAATGCTGTCGCAATTTTTTCGACCTCATGGTGTTATATACGCACTTACCTTTAGGTAAGAATGTTATGGCATGGTGACATGCCTTTTTTGATAACATCACTAAGGTTTTAGCATGCTTGTAAGCATGTATTAGATGGACTTAGTACCATCACCGTATTATAGATAAAGCAACTTCAATAGTAATAGGATCCCTACACATAATCCTTATGGACTTAGACCATAGGATTGCGAAGGGGAAGGAGATATACCTTCACCATTAGGAATGTGCACAAGTGATCCTATAGGTTATAGGAAGTTGCATACAAGCATGGGAAATACATTTATGATAATCTCCAATATAGTGAAGATTTACTTATCTTCACAAGAATCTCACGGTATGATTATGAGATTATGAGGTATTATTAGGAATACTCAAAGAGTGACTAGTTTCACTCATACACCTCACTTGAGCAAGTAGTGAAGCATTTTTGCTACACTACTAAGGAAACCAATTAGATGGGATGAGAGAGATGGGTTTCATGAGAAAGCATCGACGGGTGCTATGTGATTCAAGTGATGGTTAGGAACACCACAAGTACGGCACTAGCTCTATGATATAGGGCATAGATCCCTTAGTTAGGAATATTTGGGGTACCCAATACATATATGTATATGGGGATCTACAGAGAGGTACACCTTGTCTTGGTACCTAGGAACAAGTTAGTTTGGAATAAGAGAGGGATATCCATTGTCACATATTGTCACATGTTGACTAGAACCAAACAAACTAGTTCAAGTACATGGGACTCATTTGAGTCCATAGATATGAGTTGAGGATATGGGATTCATTTGAATATAGTTATGTATTCCATCACATATATGTGGAATATATATTAGGTTTAGTGTAGCTATGACACTATGAATTGGAAGAAGGTTCCATTGGTATAGGACCGTGGAGATGACTTCCCCTTGAGCACTGTTCTTCTATGGCCAGGGAGAAAAGGACTCATCATTCATGGCATCATGTCTCACTAGATTAGAGGAGAACTCTTAGTAGATATCTCCTTAGGATTGGGAGTTATCCTTCATAATTTAGGAAAGATTTTTTCTTCCAATAGAGAATGTGATAGGTGATTTTATCGCCATTGGTATCACATACTCATTTTGAGCTTTTTAGGAAGGATAATTCCATTGCTTTGATTGGATCATATAGATCCATGTAGAGATAACGCTTAGTATGGATACACATGTGATAACGCTTAGTATGCATGCACATGTGATTATAGTATCATGTCATATCCTTGCTGGCCATTTCATAGAAGGCTTTGACTCTTATAAGGAATTTATTTTCTCCACTCTTCAATACATACACCTTCATTAGTTATGGGAGATTTATTCTCCATCTTTATAGGATTCTATATTATGAGGGATTATGTATTATTCATGGAAGAGAGAACTAAATGAATTCACAAGTTTCTCTTTTAAGGAAAAGAGACAGTGGGAATTAGAACTTAGAGATCGATGAGAGATCTCACTTTAGCTTAGTGGTCTCACTTTAGTTCATGTTCTTTAAAAGAGAAAAAGGAAAGGAAATCATGATTGTTTCATAGGAGAAGAATAGAGTATGCTTTCCTTTAGAGAGAAGAGATGTTTGGAAAACATGTCTTAGTCTTTATTTCAAAAGGAATTCATTTACTCTACTTTTCAATGTAATTTTCCTTTGCATGGGAGTTTGATTCTCCATTATTTTAGAAGGAAAATATGGAGAACTTATGTGCAGGTTCTCAATTATGGATGAGTAGAGCAATTTGATTCAGAATCTCTTTCAAAGGCAAAGGGAAAGTGGAATAGAGTCCACTACCAGAGCTCTTTTCCTTAGATGAGATTACAGAGAGAGAGTGTGAGATTTTCACTTTCTCATGTTTAGATGGTCTAGATAGGAGTGGCACTCTTCGATCAAAGACAAGAGGGAGATCAATTAATCATGATGGTTAGATTGAGTCTCTTATGTAGACTCTAGAGAGAAGCAGTTATGCTACTTTTAGTGATGGTCCTTGACTAGATGAGATGATCTAGTTATTGACATTAGTGAGACTGGGATAGAGATATGACTCTTCTCTTTAAGTTTCTAGGAGATAGGAAGATATCTAACCTATTGGGATACCAAAATCTTAGTTGATCCTTCATCATAAGGATGATGTGCATGTGAGCATCAATTAAGAGGATGTGTACTTAGGGATTATGTGAATCTCAAAAGGAATGCTTTTTGCATTCATATGGCAAACTACAGGGAAGAGAATATTTAAGAGTTTGCACTAGTGCCAACAGATGCTCTTCCAATAGAAGTTAGTCTTGTGGTAAAGGATGATAAACCAGAGACTTCTTGGTTAGTGAAATGTAAAGATTGCATTTTACTACCAAGAAATTCTTATTACACTCAAGGTTAGAAGTCAAAATGATCTTACCAACTCCCATAATAGGATAAGAGGAGTTGTTGCCACATGTAACAGTATTCCCTGTAGGGGCAGGCTCGAGTGACGAGAAGAAATTGCACTGCAAGGTAATATGTTTGGTCACCCCATTGTGAAAATACCAAACATCTAAGTCTACTGTAGACATGCATTGCTCATGAGAAGATGGGTCAAAACTGCAAAAAGTAGTAAACTCCCATTCTTTTTCCTACACAAGATTAGCAGACTCGGTTTTTGGTGTAGAGGCCTCTACAACAACCATTCCAGACTCTTTCTTCTTTTCCCCTTTAGCAGTGAGTTTTGGACAGTTCTTTATGATATGATCATTTCCTTTAGAGTACTTGCAAAACAATTTCTACTTTTTTGATTTCTTATCATCTTTTTCTTCCCTCTTTAATTGTGCAGAATTAGCATGAAGAGCTCCATTTTCCTTTGCCCTTCTGACTAGCCAGGAAAGCTTGATCTGCAATACACATAATGGACATGTTCTGCCTAGACGGATCCTCTTGCAACAGAACAGAGACTAACTCCTCAAATGACAAGGAATTTGGATTGCCTTTCATCATCAACCAAAGAGTAGAAGCAAAACTCTGATATGAATCAGGAAGACTATTCAGAATGGTCTCCACAACTGAGCTATCTGGTATAACCTCATCAGCAAAAATCAATTGTTTCTTAAAGTCTTTGATCTTTGTTAGAAAATTGTCCATAGAATCACCTTCATTCATGTGCTCACTCTCCAACTATTTTAGACGTAAGCAACACGAGCCTCATTCCTAGCTTGGTACAATGTGGTAAGTGTATCCCAAGCATCCTTAGCTATTCTACAAGAGTGAATGTGAGGAATAATGGCATGGTTGATAGACAAAGCTATCAATGCATATGTCTGGGCATCTCTGCTATCCCAATAAATTTGCTCTATAGTAGGTGCAGAAGAAACCGAAGCACGAATAGGAATATGCAGAATATCATCATCTTTGACACATTCTGCATCAGCTTCAATACCTACAGTTGTAACAATTGCAGGTGTGATAGGACGTTTTTCAACACCCTCCACAATGTTCCACAGTCCGTTTGCAACCAATACATGCCGCATCATCTAAACCCACAATGGGTAGTTGGTACCATCCAACTTATCCTCAATAGCCAACATATGAAATACATCACTGCTTTCAGCCATGGCCAGTGACCAAAATACCTTGATGCAGAAAATTGATTCTATCTCAAAAGGTTGAATAGAACTGCCTAGACAAATTCTGCTAAACCTATAACAGACTTTGAGACGCTTATATTGGCAAACCAAAACTTGTATGTACCTTTGGCACAAAAAGATGAAATAGCATGCACAAGCGCTATGATGTGCCTTCTGAGGCCGAAATGAGCTGAGATCATGATTTGGACACCACAGAGCGAAGCAGTTTTGATCTCGAAAACACGCTGAGTATGCTCACCAAAATTTGTGCGATTTTGACATTGCAATCAAAGGAGTGTCAACGAAGCCCTAGATGAACTGGCGACCTGCACTGGTACCAATTGTTGGAGTTAGACGTCTACGGAAGCACGCAAATAGCACAAGGAAGAAGAAGAAGCTTGGAGTACAACACACAATACTAAATGTATTACTAGAGAATGTAGAAAGATAAGCAGCCCATTAGGGCAATAGGCGTATATACAAGCTGGGGAAAAAAACCTCATAAAGGGGAAAAAAAGTGCCCCGGTAGTCCTAATGTGAACACACACATTTTTACCTAAATATATCAACATAAGTGTCCATCATCTCCCTATTATGATAGAATGGCCCCTAGGGAAAAGTCTGATGCATCTGTTTCTAGGAAGAATGGTTTGGTAGAATCATGATGAACTAGAATTGGGGCAGTAGTGAATGCTAATTTCAAGGTCTAAAAGGCTTTTTCTACTTCTTTGGTCCATGAAAATTTTGATTTTCCTATAAGCTTGATAAGAGGTGTCACTATCTTGGAGTAATCTCTAATGAATACCCTGTAAAAATTGGCAAACCCTAGAAAACATGCATCTTGAACACAAGACGGTATTTGCCAATCAAGGATTGTCTTGATCTTCTTAGGGTCCATAAAGACTCCTTTCTTTGATACAATGTATCCTAAAAATTCCACTTCTGTCTGATAGAAAGAGAACTTCTCCAATTTTGCATATAACCATTTTCTCTTAGTTTCTTTAGGACTATCTTTACGTGACATTCATGATCTTCTAGATTTTTGGAGAATATCAAGATATCATCAAGATATATTACCACAAAATCATCTAAATATTCTCAAAAGATATCATTCATCATATGTTGAAAGACTGCTAGAGCATTTGTGAGATCAAATACTATAACTACATATTCAAAGTGCCCATACCTTATTTGAAATGCTATCTTCCATTCATCTCCTTCTCTGATCTTGAAAATTGTATGCTCCTCGAAGGTCAATCTTTGTGAAGGGCTTTGCTTTTTAGAGGCATTCCAAGATCTTTGATATAAGTGGTAGAGGACATCTTTTCTTTATTGTGACTAATTCAACCCACGATAGTCCACACACATTCAAAGAGTTCCGTCCTTCTTCTTTACAAGTATGATAGGGACTTTTGTAGGAGACTTCGAGTGTTTGATAAACCCCTTGCCTAGATTCTCATCAATATTCTTATGTAATTTTGTAAGTTCCTCTGGGGATAGTCCATAGATTGGCCCAAAGGGTGGTTGTGCTCCCTCTTGAAGTTCTATGGCACAATCATAAGGTCTATGCTCTAGGAGAATATCTGCATTCTTTTTTTCAAAAACATCTTCAAAACCTTAGTATTGGTCCGTTAACTTCACTGAATCATCTTTCTTGGGCTCTTGAGTTGGTATGGCATAGATCATATATGTCGGTTCCTTCCTTACTGCATGCATGAAGGCTTTGGCTGCGACATATGTTGGGTTCTTCTGGATATCTCCATGGGTGATTTTATTCTTTTCCCAGTTAATTTTAGGATTATGTTTCTTTAACTAGGGCATTCCGATGATAACCATATTTATTGGACTCAATATTACATTGAAACATACGTGGGAGTCATGGCCACCAAGGTTTACTCTTAGTGGTATCGTTTCCATGGTTATATTCCGAGATGCTAGAGGTCGTCCATCTACCACTTTAGTTACCGCTGGTTTGTTCTTCCAAATTACTAGAATTCCATGTTTCTTAACCAGCCCTTCATCAATGAAACATGAGGAGGCTCTTGAATCTACCCGAACTATAAGGGACAGGGTCTTCTTAGGCATGATTAACTTGACAAGAGCAAGACATGTTTCTACAGGTGTGGCTGGAATTATTAGACCCTTTCTTATGTCATGATCCAATTGTATGGTCTCTTTTACAACTGGACTTCCTCATTTCCTTGCTCTACAAGGGCGACTGCAACTCTAGATTTTGTTCTCTTGTTGGGACAATTACTTGCAATATGGCCAAGGTTTCCACAATAGAGGCATAACTTGTTATCCCTCCTTCTCTATTTCTCTTGTGGTGTTAGAGGCTAGAACCTAGTTACATCTATTTGCATAGGTTCGGGCATAGACTCATCTCTACAAGTGGGCTGGAAGGGTTTTCATTGGCAAGGTCTTCATTCTACTTGTTCCTTATGTTTCCTTTCAAAAAGGTGATTATCACATTGAATAGCTTGGTTGATGTATTCATTCAATGTCTTAACCACTAGCATCGTGAGTAGAAGGTCCTTCACATCATCTCTTAAGCCCCATCTAAATTGGCTTATGAAATAATCTTCATGCCAACTGAGGTCATATATCAACTGCCTAAATTTTGATGTTTAGGTAGAGGTAGGGTGACTGCCTTGGCGTAGCTTCCGAAGTTTTGTTTTTGCCACTCGACTCGTGTCTCCATCTCCAAATGTAGTAGTGAGTCCTGCAAGAAACCCTTCAAAGCTTCTTTCTTGCTTTAGAATACTATTTCATTCACGTTTTTGAAAACTTTATAGAATAATGAAGTTCATATAATTGATTCAGATTGAATGAAATACAAATTTCTTCACATTGAGTGACATCTTCTATGAAGTGATTTGATAGCAATGCACTACGGTGTGCTCTCCTTCTCGAGAGCTCGACAACGATATCCTTGATGTAGAAAACGGAGCTCCTACAGCCGCTCACAGTACTCCGCACAGAGGACACTTGTCCTTAGTGCCACTGAGATATATCAAAATCATCTTGGTCGCTTCCCAATGTTTCTTACCCAGATTAGACATATATCTGCTCACAACTCCCACTGCAAATGCAATGTCTGGTCTCATAGCTACCATAGCATACATGAGACTACCAACAGCAAACTAATAAGGACTTTTGGTCATGAATTCCTTTTCCTCATCTGATTTGGGGCAATCATCCTTGCTCAATTTCACATATGTGGGTAAAGGTGTACTCAATGCCTTTCCACCCTACATATTGAACCTGTGAAGTACTTTGGATATGTATTCACTTTGAGACAAGTATATGCATCTTTTACTCCTATCACGAGTAATGCGCATGCCAAGAATATGTTTGGCATCCCCCAAATCCTTCATATCAAATGTCTGACTCAGCTTCTTTTTCAGAATTGACAAGTCATAAGAGGACTTCCCAATAATTAACATATCATCAACATACAATATCAAGCATAGCAAGCTGCCATCCGAGCATCTCTTTGTAAAGAGGCAATGATCCTCATTTCTTCGAGAATAGCCTTCACACTTCATAAAAGCATCAAACATTTTGTACCATTGTCTAGTGGACTGTTTAAGTCCATACAAGCTCTTCTTGAGCTTACGAACTAGACTTTCCTTGCCAAAAAATACATAACCCTTGGGTTGTTCCATATAGATCTCATCTGTAAGATCTCCATGGAAGAAAGCAATTTTCACATCCATTTGGACTAGCTCTAAGTCGGCCATTGCAATGAATCCAAGAAACATGCACGAGGTAGTCATCTTGACCCCTAGAGAGAAGATTTCCTTGAAATCAACACCATGTTGTTGCTTAAAACCCTTTGCAACAAGTCATGCTTTATACTTTGGAGAACCACAATCTGATGTGAATTTCAACTTATATACCCATTTACATGGTAAAGCTTTCCTACCCTTTGGCAAAGGTACTAAATCCCAACTACCATTTTTGTGAACAGAATCCAACTCACTCTTCATGGCACGCTCCCACTTGACATGATCCTCTGTCTGCATAGCCTCTTTCTAGCAAAAAGGCTCACCAACATGTGTTAGCATAACAAAATCTAAACCTGGAACATATCTATCAGGTGGATGTGATACACGTGTAGAAGGTCTCAATGGTTGCTGAACATGAACATGTGAAAACTGATCTGAATGGAGATTATCTTGAACATCCCTATATGTAGCATTTTTATGCATTGTAACTCGAGGACTAGTATCCTCAAACACCACTACTCTCACTTCAACCTCCTTAATGGGATGTTTATGCATCTTAGACTCACTAAAAATGACATCACTAGTTCTGATCACTGACTCTGTTTCAGGATCCCATAAGCGATATGTAAATTGTCCTTCTTGACCATACCCAAGAAAAATGCATTTCTTTGACTTATAGTCCATCTTTTGTCTAAGACTCTTGGGTATTTGAACATATGCTTCACACCCAAAAACTCGAAGATGATCATAATATGGTGGCTCCCTGTCAATAACTCTGGTGCAACTTTCAGACCTTTAGTAGTACTAGGTGAAAGGTTAATCACATGAACTACAGTCAATACTGCTTGTGCCCAAAAGCCTTGTGAGAGGTTTGCATGATGCAACATAAAAACTACTCTATCTTGAATAGTTCTATTCATCCTTTTAGCTACACCATTCTGTACTAGGGTATAAGGAGTTGTAAACTCTCTACGAATCCCTCTAGACTGACAAAAAAGGTTGAATTCATGTGAGTTATACTCACCCCCATTATCTGAACGTAAAGCCTTAAGCTTAGTTTCTTTGTCAGTCTCAACTGAAGCAAGCCATTTCTGAAAGTAGGGAATACCTCATCCTTCGATTTGATAGGATATACCTAGAATTCTCTAGTAGCATCATCTATGAAAGTGACAAAGTAAAGAGAACCACCAAAGGACCTAGTGGGCATAGGGCCACACACATCTGTATGAACGAGATCTAAAGGCTGAATTGAAGAGTCAATGTGCATTCTATGCACATTTCTGGTTTGCTTTCCATATTGACAATACCCACAAAATATAAAATTAGAGAAAGATAACACAAGTAGGTAGCCAAAATGAGAAAGATTTTCCATTCCACTATGAGATATATGGCCCAAACAACCATGCCATATACAAGCCATAGGCTGTTTAGTAATAGCTAACAAGTGTTCTTTCTGTGATACAAATAAAGGATAAAGTGAGCCAACTTTGCTTCCTTTTGCAATAACCATATTGCCCTTTGATATACGAAAGGACTGAGCATAGAAGACCACCTTATAACCAAGGTCATCAAGTTGACCAACTAACATCAAACTATGTGATAACTAAGGTACATGGCATACATTATGCATAGTAAATTTTGAACCATCAATGAACTGCACAACCACATCTCCAATCACCAAACATCACACTAGTAAGAGTAACCAAGTCTCACTGTACCAAGAGACTTTGCTGCATAATTAGAGAACCATTCTCTGTGTGGTGTCACATGGAAAGAAGCACCAGAATCTAGCAGCCATGTGTGGGAAAGAGAATCAACCATAAGAGTCTCAGTTGGCACAATACTATCAAGTGTCAACGCATCAACATCATCAAAAATAGCATTAATTTCTTCAATCTTCACAGTCAAAGTAGATGGTGCAGGTAATTGTTTAACATGCCCATCAATATTCTGTCCTTTAACTTTAGCATTCTTCAATGCATAACAGTCTTTCTTCATGTGTCCTTTCTTATGACAATAATGGCATTCAATATCCCTCTTCCTTGATTAACTTCCACTCTTATTCCATTGACCATTCTTTTCCTTGTTCTTGCTCTTGCCAAATTGCTGATTCTTTCCTTGGTAAGAATCACGCGTTAGGGAGATCATCTTGGCATATGTGCCCACGTAGGAGAACATTGCAGACCTTTTCACGAAGGCTCTGCCAAGGGAGAAGTTTGAAGCTTTCATTACCTACATAGTGAATCACTAACTCTGTTGCATATAATCAGTTACCCAATAGAAGCCAACTAGGATTATGGAGCACCTATGAACAACTATCATACATCTCCTATGGCGAGGTTGGGTAAGTCTTCCACCTGCATCACCGAAGAGACCCTGACATCTAGGTGTCTCCCAATTAAGAAAACCTCACCACGACCCTCTTTATCAAACGTAAAAGGCATTATGCAAAAAACATAACCGCTATATCAATGACCACATGAATGTACATAAGCGGTATCCACAGAAGCATACATGGTGTATATGTGCTCAATATATGCAGTAAAATGACACACACAACCCAAAAACTAGCCAACAACACCTGCAAGTGTCTCTCAACTCTGATGTTTTCGGCTACAAAAAAACTTGCATAAATTTGCAGTGACTGCTCCCACCAAAACTGAAAACCTTTCCAAAAAACTTGTATTTTTACAAGTGTGGCTGGAAACACATCCCTAAAGATTGGTATTTGCTGTCAAAGAGGTATAAAAACACTCTTCTTGATGTTCTTGGACCTGTGTGAAGAGAACTATGTGTGAAAGTACTCCAAAGTGGCTCCAAAAGACACCCCAAAAATGCTTCAGAAACAAGCTTTGAAAGCAAAGAATGAAGCTTTGAGGTATCAAAACCTGTTCAAGGTAATGTCAACCCTAGTCTTTCCCCTTCTTCAGACACCACAAGAGTGTAGCTCTAGGGGGAATAGTATTGGGATGGGTGACCTCCTAGGAAGTACCGGGAACCTCTATCTTCCTTGATCATTGAGGTCTTCCCTCGCGCGCAGCCAACGGCGCCAATAATGACTTCGGTGACTCGGATGACAAGGTCTATGCCTTGGTCGTCGCCTTACTCGTAAGCCTTGGAGAAAGCCAAAGGGAGACTCTTTAACTTTCTATTAACAAGAACATTCTTTAACTTGGAAAATCGTTGGGCTCTACATGTCGATTTTTATCTTAGTGGAATGTTGAAAAGAACATAGTTGAAACAACAATATCTCGGAGATGTCGATAGTCCAAAGAGTTTTCTCACAACTACATATGATAAGAATATCTTATGTTTCGTAAATTACTTCATCTGGTATTAGATAATTTCAAAGAGCCGGAATAGATCTTTGCAGGTGATGAAATTATCGAAACAGCATTTAATAGAACAAGAATGAAATTATAGAAAAGAAGAGGATTTTTACACACACACACACACATACATATATATATATATATATATATATATATATATATATATATATATATATATATATATATATATATATATATATATATGGACATGCAATGTGTGCGTGTGCATATATTTATTAGGTATACTAACTTGCTTCGCTGAGTTGTCCATGCCTATCTACTGAAACTGTTTCTCCATGCATCTCTCCATTTTCCTTTTCGTTTTAATATGCGCACCCATCCATCATGCCTATCGTTGTACTTTCATTGTTATAGTTTAGCCTTTATAATGTCACATGTTTGTGCGTTTTCCTTGTAGTACTTTCACATGTTGTACTTTCACTGTTATAATGTCACATGTTTGTGCGTTTATAATGTCACATGTTTGTGCGTTTTCCTTTTTGCATATTAGTGTTTATACTATCATACAGAATTAGTACAGCTGGATTTCAAGCTCATAAAGTTGTTCTTTTGCATAAGTCCAATCAAATATAAGCTTTCTATAGGAGTGAAGTTGATTGAAATAAATAAAATAAAAATACAAGAGACTTAAGAGGAGAAACAAAACAAGCTAAAAGAAAGAAAGAAAAAAATTACAAAAGACTAGGACTAGTGCCCTTGGGACCCCTCATATCCCATAAGGCTCGAGCAGAACATGCAGTATTAGAGAGAATTACAAAGGAGGTTAATGACCTTCTCGTCCCCCTCATGTGGGGCCCACTTGGATTTAAGCTTGTTGTCCTCGATGAGAAACACTTTATGATGCTTGAAAGGTGGGGACCTCTTGCAGATCAAGATTCTTTTGCCAAGGAGGAACAAAGATTTCTCGTTCGACCACTCCTTAGGAGGTTGTCCAAAGTTGTAGGCACATCGCACCCTCCAAATATTCTAGAGGATCTCTGCTCTTATAGCATTCCACAGTGCCACTGAGAAGCTGATCACTTTGTCTAGAAGGGCTTGTTTCCAGGTGATTTGTTCCTACAGTCTCAAAATATTCACAAGGGTCCGCCAGAGCCGAAGAGACTTGGGACATGCGAAGAAGATGTTACCCAAGTCCTCAATGTTGCGACAACATCGCTTGCACCACGGCGGAGCCCCACAAATTTGGCTAGCCTTTGGATTGGACTAGATACCAGGGTGGAGGACTTGCCACATGAGAACAAACTTTTTGGTCTCGATGAGGGGGTGTGAGACAGACATGAACTTCAAGTCCCAACACACCCTCGTCTAGGACACACAACACTTCTTATTAAGAGTGACATGCTAGTATGTGTTTGTCTTGATTCTAGGAATTTTGAAAAGGCGATTACCATTGTGCCAAATAAGACCCTCATGGCACGACCGATCCTGCCCAATAAGGAGTCGGATTTTGAACCATTCCCATGCAAGGCATCTGCTCTAAAGAAGGGTCCATTCTTCGTGGTTCATTCTTATTTCAGGATCTATGTCATCAAAGGTGATCCATAGGCCAATTTCTTGTTTCCAGAGGTGTTTCCATTATCTGAACCCTTTGTTCCAAAGTCTCTTTGCATTTTGGAGGTTCTAGAAAGCCACCCCTTTGATGCCCATGATCGGAAACTAGATTGAGTCATTTTGTCTTATTCCGGCCACCCATTTCCAATATTCTTTGATTCTGATGAATTGTTTTAGCTTGTTCCAACTCTTCCACAAAGAGCCCACAAGATTCGAGCCTTTTGGGGAAATTGGAATCAGGGAGAATAAAAGGGTAAGGAGGCCCAAGTCCTTCCAACTAGGAAGGCCCACCAACATAATTACATTCTTATTCCTGAAAAAGAGCTTGGCCCAAGACGTTTCACATTTGCACCATGCCCTGATGATCCATTTAGCCGCCAACTTGTTAGCCATCCCTTCAATATCCATGATGCCCAAACCTCCACAATCCTTCTCACTCATGCATGTAGACCATTAATTTTGGGAACCCCCTTCTATTGTGGTCCATAGTCCAAAGAAAATTTTTGTAGATTCTTTCCAATTTGCTAAGCACTTGATCTGTCGATCTCTAGCAAGAGATAAAGTAAATGGTCAAGGAGAGAAGGAAGGTATGGATTACCATGGCACGCCCCACAAGGTTGATTTGCATGCCCTTCTAATATGCAAAGGACCCAATTCCATCGCTACTCCATTGAAATGATGAAGCCCATCGGAATAACGAGTAGGCAAAGTACCTAACCTTAGGGAATAATTTGGCAATCGTGGTCAACCAGCATTTGAGGAAGCGGTCCGATGATGGCCCTAAAAGCAATTTTCAAGTGGTTTATTTTGGAAACAGACACTTCATAGAAAGTGTTAAGGCACCCCCAAAAGGTTTCAATGTTGGTAAAGTCGTTGTACACAAATACATTCATGTCATCCACAAATAATCTCATGATCATCTGGCCATGGTTGTGAGGTAGAGAGAGACCTTTAATATGGCCCATTTCTGTGTGATGATGCACAATATGGCTAAGCCCCTCCATGGAAATAGTGAAAAGAAAAGGGGCCAACGGGCACCCTTGCCTAATAGAGCATTTTAATCTGATGGCCTTTGATAATTGACCATTGATATTAATTTGCGTCGATGTGTTGCATAGTAATGTAGCAATCATCTTAGTGAATTTGTGACTACAACCGAGATCTTTAAGGGATTGGAGGAAAAAGTCCCTATCTAGCCTATCGTTGGCTTTGTCGAAGTCAATTTTAATGAATATTGTATCTTGTGCAGAATCTTTAGCAAAATTGAGACCTTCCCAAATATCAATGATTGCTTCCAATATGGATCTACCCTTGATGAATCCTTTTTGGTCCTCACTAAGCCAACTCTTCAAGTGAAGAGATTCTCCAAGCAATTACTTTAGCTAGAATCTTGTACCCCGTTCGAAGCATTGTGATCCAGCTCTAGTTTTCAATCCTGTTCTTTGTTACCTTTTTTATGGATAATCTTGATGACATCATTGTTTAAGCATTCAGGGAGCACACCAAAAGCCAACAATTCTTGCCAAACCAAGCGCAACAGAGTGGCTACCAGGTTCCTTAAGGATTTGAAAAACTCATTTGTGAGACCATTTAGACACGGGCTTTTCCCATTGGGAAGCATATCAATAGCTTCAAGAATCTCATTATCTCAAATGTGTGTATCAAGGAGAAACTTCAGATTATGCCATATTCATGAGGTAGAGACTCTCGAGATGATTGCCACGGAATCCTACCTGTGGGGAGAAAGGGGCATCGAGACCCCTAGAAGTTGACTAAAGTTGTCGACAATAATAGCACTATTTTCTTCTTCTGTTTTGCATTCGACCACATTACTTCCTATGGGAAAGGGGATCGAGTCTCTTGTTTTCTTTCTCTTGAGGATGCCACATATCTCTTTGGTTGGTTTGTTGGCCTTCCGTGCCCACCAATCTTTAAAGTAAACTTGCAAGTTTTTCCTTTGAATTTCTTCCTCATTGTTGGAGTTAGACATCTGCTAAAGCACGCAAACAGCACAAGGAAGAAGAAGAAGCTTGGAGCACAAACACACAATAATGAATGTATTACTAGAGAATGTACAAAGATAAGTAGCCCATTAGGGCAATAGGCATATATACAAGCCGGGGGAAAAAAACCTCCTAAAGAGGGAAAAAAGTGCCCCGGCAGTCCTAGTGTGTTCACGCATATCACTACCTAAATATATCAACAAATCCCCCATGGGAGTGATGCGGTGAACAAGGAGTTAGCACTCATGTATAAGGAAGTGCCAAGCTATGTGGAAATCACTCCACAAAAGGAAGTAAGCCCAAAGCTTTGCGGAAAGCTTCAAACTTCTCCGTAGGCAGAGCCTTCGTGAAAAGGTATGCTATGTTCTCCTACGTGGGCACATATGCCAAGCTGATCTCCCCAGCAGAGAACCTCTCCCTGACATAGTGATAATGCACCTCAATGTGCTTAGTGCGAGCATGCAACACAGGGTTCCTCGCAACTGCCAATGCGCTCTGACTGTCAGTGAAGATGGTGGTGGTAGAAGACTGGCCAACATCCAAATCAGCCATAAGGCGTTTGAGCCACACACACTCAACAGTCGCTATGAATGCTGCCCTATACTCAGCGTCACAACTAGAAGTGGCCACAGTAGGCTGCTTCTTGCTCAACCAAGATATACATGAGCTACCAAGCATGAAGCAAAAGCCACTAGTGGACACACGAGTGTCATAGCAACCAGCCCAATCTGAGTCAGAAAAAGCATGCAAATTTGGCGGTAGTGATCCCCCCTTGGGATAAAACAACCCAAGTAGCCGAGTACCACTCAAGTAGAGAAAGATGCGCTTAACGGCCTTCCAATGTGTGACTCCTGGGAAATGCATAAACCTGCTCATCTGTGAGACAGCAAGCTGAATATCTGGCTGAGTAATGCATAAGTAAATCAAGCATCCAACAGCCTGTTGATAGAGAACATCATCAAATGCATCTCCAGCATCATGAAGACTCAATCGTAAACCTGTGTCCATAGGAGTGGCAATAGGCTTACACTCCTCAAGGCCAAAACGCTGCAATAATGTGTCAATATATTTCGTTTGACACAAAGCCATTCCACCATCAACTTGCATAAACTGAATGCCCAAATAGTGATGCAAATGTCCCAAATCAGACATCTCAAATGAGGCATGCAAATCAGCCTTCAAATCAGCAATATGCTTCTCAATAGGACTAGTGAGCAGCATGTCATCAACATAGACAACAATGATGAGAAGCACATCATTAGCACGCTTAACATATAAGGTGCTTTCAGTTGGACTGTTCTCAAAACCATGTGCAATGACATAGGCATGTATGTTCTCATACCAAGCACATGGTGCTTGCTTTAAACCATATAATGCCTTCTTTAACCTGCACACCTGGTTTTCATGCCCTTTCTGCACAAAGCCACAGGGCTAAAAAACATACACTTCTTTATGCAAGTCACCATTCAGAAATGCTGTTTTAATGTCCAATTGATGTACATTCCAACCATGATGGGCTGCAAGTGCACAAATGCTCCGAACAGTAGTCATACGACATGTAGGTGCAAAGGTCTCATCAAAGTCAATGCCTCTTTCCTATGCATAACCCTTTGCAACAAGCCTAGCCTTATACTTGTCAACTGTACCATCAGGTTTACGCTTCAGCTTGTATACCCACTTAGTACCAAAGGCCTTCTTGCCAAGAGGCAAGTCACATAAAGACCATGTATCATTCTTCATTATAGCATCATATTCAGATTGCATAGCAGCCATCCAATTTTCTGAATTCTGTGCTTCATCAAAAGAAACAGGCTCATTCTCATCACAGAGACTAGACGCAGCCATAACATAGCAATCTGATGCAAAGGAGGCACGATGAGAGCCTGAACGAGTATATAACAAAGGTGCATCTAATTTGTTGTCACACAAAGTCTGCACCAGCCATTTTGGCATAGTTTTTGCTTGCTCAATATCAACTCTCTCATCAACAAGTGCATCATGTAAATCTGCATCAGAAATGCAATGATCTACATCATCATATGAAACCTGCAAAGGCTGAGAAGTTGCCTCATTAGGACCAGCACTAGACTGTCCACCTATAAAAAGAGGCATCAAAGTATCATACATGTCTTTGGAGCTAACAGATGTCTCCTTAGTACATGAAAGCAATGGCTGAATAGCATCTTCCACAAAGACAACATCACGGCGAACCAGAATGTGTTTAGTCTGTGGATGATACAGACGATAGCCTTTACTTTCAGAACTGTAGCCAACAAAAATACATTTTACTGCCTTATCATCTGATTTTTTGCAATGTTGTTCAGGCACTAATGCATATGCCAAACAATCAAAAACACTCAGATGAGCAACAAATGGCTTGCAGTCATGCCAAGCCTCATATGGAGTGATAGACTGCAACGCTTTAGTGGGACACCTGTTCAGTACATATGATGCACACATGACAGCCTCAAGCCAGAAACTATGTGGTAAAGCCTGACTCTTGACCATGCACCTCGCCATCTCCATGAGTGACCTGTTCTTTCGTTCAGCAACTCCATTCTGTTGAGGTGTATACGGCACTGTACAGTAGTGTTTTATCCCACGTTCAACCAGAAATGCATTAAAATCAGAAGACATATATCCCCCCCCCTCGATCAGAACGGAGGGTGCCCATTTTACATGCTGACAGATTTTTAGGCAAAACCAAAAACTGTTTAAAGCACATGAACACTTTGGACTTTGCCTTTAATGGATATACCCATGCATGCCTAGAAAAATCATCAATGAAAGTCACGAAGTAAAGATAGTTTCCAAAAGAAGATGTCTGCATAGGACCATAGACATCACTATGTACAAGCTGCAATTTTTGCGTAGCCCGAACTGCCATCTTTGGAAAGGAGGAACGCTGCATTTTGCCCAAAATACAGCCTTCACATATATGTTTTCCAGGTGCCTCAAGCTTGGGCAAAGAAGACACCATATCAGATTTCTCCAGGCGTAGCAAACTAGCAAAATTCAGATAACCAAAGCATGCATGCCAAAGCTTTGCATCTGATATAGCCTGAGAATCATGAACTGCACATGCCGAATCATTCACAGATCTTTCATAGTCTATGAGCTTATACAACCCATGACATAAAATGCCAGAAGCAATAATAACATCGCCATTTGATAGATCATGAACTGTACATCTGTCATCAACAAATTTCACAACCAAGCCAATCTTGGCTAATGCAGAAACTGATAACAGATTCTTCTTGATCCCTGGCACAAATAAAGCATCTGACAAGGTGAAAGAACTACCATCAGCAGTAGTCAAAATGATCTTACCAACTCCCATAACAGGATAAGAGGAGTTGTTGGCGCATGTGATAGTATTCCCTGTAGGGGCAGGCTCAAGTGAAGAGAAGAAATTGCGCTGCGAGGTAATATGTTTGGTCGCCCCACTGTCAAAGTACCAAACATCTGAGTCCACTACAGACATGCATTGCTCATGAGAAGATGGGTCAAAACTGCAAACAGTAGTCAACGCCCATTCTTCTTCCTGCACAAGATTAGCAGACTCTGTTTTTGGTGTAGAGGCTTCTGCAACAACCATTCCAGCCTCTTTTACAGCCAATTTTGGATAGTTCTTTATGATATGATCATTCCCTTTACAGTACTTGCAAAACAATTTATGCTTTTCTGATTTCTTCTCATCTTTATCCTGTTTCTTCGAATGTGCATCATTTGCAGATTTCTGCTTACTAATAGAAGAGCTCCATTTTCCTTTGCCCTTTTGACTAGCCATGAAAGCTTGATGTGCAACACGCATAATGGACCTGTTCTGCGTGGACTGATCTTCGTGCAATAGAACAGAGACTAATTCCTCAAATGATAAGTCATTCGGATTGCCTTTCATCATCAACCAAAGAGTAGAAGCAAAACTCTGATATGAATCAGGAAGACCATTCAGAACGGTCTGCACAAGTGAGCTATCTGGTATAACCTCATCAGCAGAAATCAATTGTTCCTTCAAATTTTTGATCTTCGTTAGGAAATTGTCCAAAGAATCACCTTCATTCATGTGCTCACTCTCCAACTGTGTTCCGAGGTAAGCAACACGAGCCTCATTCCTAGCTTGGTACAATGTGGTAAGTGTATCCCAAGCATCCCTAGCTGTTCTGCAAGAGCGAATATGAGGAATAATGGCACGTTTGATAGACAAAGCTATCAATGCATGCGCCTTGATGTAAGCCAGAATGTGAGTTTATCATACAAGAATTACTACAGCTCGATTTCAAGCTCATAAAGTTTACTTTTTAAACTTGTTATCTTAATCTTTGATGTTCTTTTGAATAAGTCCAATCAACTTGTTATCTTAATCTTTGAAGTTGATTGAAATAAATAAAATAAAAATACAAGAGACTTAAGAGGAGAAACAAAGCAGGCTCATAAACTTGCTACTTGTTCTCAATCAGGGATGCAAAGAGATCTAAAAGTATGAACTAATAAATAAAATTCTCAACAAAAGTTATTTTGTTGCTTCTATATCCATCACGTTTATTCCGTGCATAGAATCAAAATAGTGGGTTAAAGTAATTGAATACAACTTAACGACAATACGAAAAAGAAAATACACACGCACACACATTGCTCCATCACACATCTCATCATAATATTGATATATTTGTATGGTGGAGACAATCATAAGTTCTTAAGGATAAAATCTTAAGGAAAAAACCATACGTGAGAGAAGGAATATATACCATAATGCTGAATTGGTATCAGCTAAACATGCACAAGGTTGGAAGAAAAATAGTTAGTTCAATCCAAAAAATAGTCAATTCACAACTTAACAACAATCCAAAATATAATTTCATACTGCTCTCGTACATATATCGTTGGTTTAAAAATAATGATATATTTATATCGTGAGAACAATCGTACATCCTTCAGGATGTAATACCCAAGTGATAACATATAAACTAGATTTGTGTCTCCAAAATACTCAACATAATCAAGTTTTAAATATTTGAGAACAGACAAATCTTCGATATGAAGAAATATACATTTGGTGTGCATATACGTTTGAAGAAATATACATTTGATATGAAGGCTGATTGTCAGCCAATGTCTATGCCATTAGATCATAATTTCAAGTTGGATAATAGATCACGTGAAGCATTGGATAATGCCACTATGTACAAGAAAATTGTGGAAAGTTTGATATATCTCACAGTTATAAGGCCTGATCTAAGCTACACTCTTGGACTTGAAAGTTAATTTATGCACATTCCAAAGAAACCACATTTAGATGCTTTTAGATGCACTCTAGGATCTATGATTGCTACTTTAGATTATGCATTGTTTTATGAAGTTGGTGTAGAATTGTGGCTTCATGGATATGCTAATGAAGATTGGGCTAGTAGTATTCTAGATAGAAGATCTACTAATGGCTTTCTGTTCTCACTTGGAAGTGTAGCTATTACATGGAGCAATAAGAAGCAACCCACTGTTGCTTTGTCCAATACATAGGTTGAGTATAGAATACGTACATACATACATACATACATACATACCTACATACATACATACATACATATGTATGTATGTATGTATGTATGTATGTATGTATGTATGTATGTATGTATATGTATGAATGTACGTATATATGTATATATGTATGTATGTATGTATGTATGTATGTGCATATGCATCATGTATGTATGTTGATATGTATATATGTATGTATGTGTCTATGTACGTACATATGTATGTATGTATACATGTATGCTTGTCTGTACTTACGTACATATGTGTGCATGTATGTATGTATTTATATGTATGTATGTATGTATGTATGTATGTATGCATCAATGTAGGTATGTATGTGTTTATGCGTGCATGTATGTATGTTTATGTGTATCCATGCATGTATGTATGTACAAAAATATGTATGTTCTCACATGCATGCATGTATGTATGTATGTATGTGTGTATGCATTCATGCATGCATGCATGTATGTATGTATGCACATACATATGTATGTCATTATTTATTTATGTATGTATGTATGTATGTATGTATGTATGTGTGTGTGTGTATGCATGTGTGTGTGAGTATGTGTATATGTATGTATGTATAAACACATGTATGTATTCATGTATGTACGTCGTATGTATGCATGTGTGTATGTATCTGTGTTTTTATGTATGTATATATGCATTCATGCATGCATGTATGTATGCATGAATGCATGTATCTATGCATGAATGCATGTATGCCATGCATGCATGCATGTATGCATGAATGCATGTATGCCATGCATGCATGCATGTATGCATGAATGCATGTATCTATGCATGAATGCATGTATGCCATGCATGCATGCATGTATGTATATATTTATGTATTGATGTATGCATGCATGTATGGATGGATGTATGTATGTAAGTATGTAAGTATGTATGTATGTACGGATGTGTTTATGTATGTATGTATGTACATATCTCTGTTTTTTAGTTTGTTTGTTTGTTCAATTGTATGTATGTATGTACCTATGTACATACATATGTACATATGTATATATGTGTATATGTATGTATGTATGTATGTATGTATGCACTTATGTTTGTTTGTGTGTGTATATGTATGCATGTGTTTGTGAAGGACATAAGATCAGTTATGAGTGCCAAATATATAAGAGCTTTTACAAGAGTCAGCCTCACAAGAAAAAAATATTACATACAACACATCATTTCTCCTTCTTAAATAGAAACCTCTTGAATTATACATTCCACATGACTAATGATATCTCCACCGAACTCTACTTTTCTTATTCCCATTTGCAATATTCTTGACTTTTTTAGGCGATTATTTTTATTTGGATTTGCATTGATATGTATCAAATAGTTCAAATGAAATAAGTAATCAAATCTTCACATCTAGAATACACTTAAAGCTTCTTCGTTACTTTAGATAACTGTTGCATATTGAATGGAATACGAATTTCTTGACATTAGGTGACATCATCTCCATTTTCGCTTTTCTCTGGATAGTTTAATTGACATTAGTGATGATTATCACACGTCCTTTTTTGGCATGAAGACCCTTCCAAAAAAGGGACTATATATGTAAACTGTCTATAATTTTGGTCCATTTTTATGAACATAAACATTGTTTAACTTGGAAAATCGTTGGGCTCCACATCTCGTTTTTTATCCTAGTCGAACGATGAAAAGAACATAGTTGAAACAACAGTATCTAACGTTCGTAAATTATCTCATGTGGTATTTAGATAATTTCAAAGAGCCTGAATAGATCTTTGGTGATGAAATTATCGAAACAGCATTTAATAGAACAAGAATGAAATTATATAAAAGAAGAAAATTTTTACACATACACATTATATATATATATGCGCGTGTATTTATTATGTCTCCAGTTTCCTTTTCGTTTTTAATATGTACACTCATCCATCATGCCTATTGTTGTACTTTCAGTGTTATAATGTCGCAAGTTTGTGCGTTTATAATGTCACATGTTTGTGCGTTTTACTTGTTGTATATTGGTGTTTATATTATCATACAGGATTTTTTTTTTTTAATAAAAGAAAGTTCGGCCTTAGCTTATTTTCCTGGACTTGTATTAAATAAAGAAAAGGAAAAGTACAAGTCAAGGGACTAGTGCCCATGGGGCCCCCCAAGTTCCACAGAGCTAGAGAGGAGCTTACAAAGTTTAGATGGCATTACGAAGAAGGTAAATCACCCTCTCGTCACTCTCATGCAGGGCCCACTAAGGTATAAGCTTGTTGTTGATCAAAAGGAGCACTTGGTGATGCCTGAAGGGGGGGGGGGGGATTTCTTGAAGTTATCAATTCTTTTACAGAGGAGGAAGAACGATTTCTCAATCGACCACTCTTTGGGGGGTCGCCAAAGTTATAAGCACATCTTTCCCGCCAAATCTTCCATAGGACCTCCCCTCTGATGGCATTCCAGAGAGTCGCAGAGCATCCGATCGCTTCTCCCAGTAGAGCTTGCTTCCAACCGATATGTTTCTAAAGTCTAATTTTCTTTCCGATAATCTGAGAGAGCCTGTTGGAGTTGGGGCATGTAAAGAAGATATGAGAAACATCTTCAATGGCCCGGTAGCAGTGCTTGCACCAGAGAAGCACCCCACATATTTTGCAAGCCTTAAGGTTGTTCTAGATATCACGATGAAGAATTTGCCATAAGAGGACAGACTTTTTGATTTCTATGAGAGGGTGTCAGATAGCCATGAATTTCATGTACCACCGAAGTCGCATCCACGATGGGCACCACTTATTGTTGAGGTTAACCTGAGAAACCATGGTTTCTTTGATGTTCGGGATTTTTGTTAGGAAATTACCATTGTGGCATCTGAGACCAAAATAAAGTAAAATTACAAGAGACTTAGAGAAAAAACAAAGCAGACCAATAAGCTTATGAACCCCTTGCTAGTCGTTCTCAATCAGGGATGCAAAGAGATCTAAAAGTATGAACTGATAGATACAATTTACAAAAAAAGCTATTCCTTGGATGGAATCAAAATAGTGGGCTGAAGTAATTGAATACAACTCAAGGACAAAGCAGTAAAGAAAAAAAATACACACACACAGATTGCTCCATCACACATCTCATCATAATAATGATATATCTGTATGGTGGAGGCAATCATAAATTCTTGAGGATAAAATCTTGAAGAAAAAAATATACGTGAGAGAAGGAATATATATACCATAGAGCTGAGTTGGTATCAGCCAAACATGCACAAGGTTGGAGGAAAAATAGTCATTTCAATCCAAAAAATAGTCAGTTCACAACTTAACAACAATCCAAAATATAATTTCATAGTGCTCTCGTACATATATCGTTGGTTTAGAAATTTTGATATATTTATATGGTGAGAACAATCGTACATCCTTGAGGATGTAATATCCAAGTGATAACATATAAAGTAGATCTGTGCCTCCAAAATACTCAATATAATCAAGATTTACATATTTGAGAAATCTTTGATATGAAGAACAAATCCCCATTGCTGATGTATTTTTTTTGTGGTTCCGAGTAATAACTTTTCTCCTTAAATCAATGAATGGAATAAATCTTACTGACACTAGATGAATTCCAACTCTTTATTAATACTTCTTTGTTGAAAACAAAAAAGCTATTTTGTATAACCACGTGACTTAGTCTCATATTTTTTTAAAAACACAACTTAATCCATTTAGGAAAAGTTTCATGTTATGAAAACACATATATGCATTCATACATGCACAATATACATGCTTATATAAATGCCTATACAAGCGCACATGCAGAGATACATGCGAATTGACAAATAATAAAACATTTCCAAATTGAAAAATATCCAACATATGCTAAAAAATGACTCCATGGGTAGTAAGAAAAATGTTTTCCAAGAAATTGGGTGGTCTTCCAAAGTTCCATCTGCTAACTATAAATTCACCTTGGTAGGCCTAAAAACATGTTTTCCCGATTTCTCCAAAATCGCTTTGGTAGCAATGACTACTTTGGCTCCTCAATCTAAAATAGCTTTGGCTCCCTCACTAAAGTCTCCAAAATTGTCTATGGGGATCTACTCGATGCATAAGCATGCTTTGTTTGAAGTGGTTTTTTGATTATGTGCTCCCATACTATACCAAAGAAATTTATTGGTACATGCTCGATCTCATTAATAGTTGCCTAAATATGATTTTATCATGCATAATAAGGCCTTTGATATAACCATTGGTAAGCATATGTGGTCTCACCATTGCCAGGTTCTATTTGTTCCTTATTTGAATATGAGATGTTGACATACTATCATAGAGAAGCTTTTTTTGATATGTTCTCAACATTTCCATGTCGTACTTTGTAAGCATCTTTGTTCTCAACATTACCATCTTCTATTTGTTCCATATCTGAATATAATGCTGGTACATTTATCCAAGCCTAATGCTTGATGACTTATTGTAGTAAAGCATTGGCTATACATGAAGAGAAGCCACAAGAACAAACTCTTGTAAAAGTGACTATTTGAGTTATTACATTAGAAGTAAATGTCAAAGATAATCTTGTGACTTAGTTAGGTACGAATTACGAGCTATATGTAAGCAAAACTAATGAGACAAGATTCCCCTAAATTGTGGAGCGTTTAGGTACAATCCCTCCTAAGTTTGAATTCAAAATCTTATATATATATATGTATATATATATATATATATATATATATATATATATATATATATATATATATATATATATATATATATATATATATATATATATATATATATATATATATATATATATATATATATATATATATATATATATATATATGTGTGTGTGTGTGTGTGTGTGTGTGTGTGTGTGTGTGTGTTGATGACATGCTACTCATTGGTCCTCATAAGAAGCATATTGCTGATTTCCATGCCTCATTTGAGATGTCACATTTGGTGCTTTTGCATCATTATTTGGGCATTGAGTTTATGCAAGTTGATGGTGGAATAGCTTTGTGTCAAACAAAATATATTGACCATTATTGCAGCATTTTGGTTTAAAAGACTATAAACCTATTGCCACTCCTATGGAAACAGGTTTATGGTTGGGTCTTAATGACGTTGGAGTTGCATTTGATGTTGTTCTCTTATCAGGCTATTGGATGCTTGAATTACTTATGCATTACTCGGCCACATATTTAGCTTGTTGTCTCACAAATTACGAGGTTTATGCATTTCCTAGGTTTCAAGCATTGGCACGTGGTTAAGCATATCTTTTGCTACTTGGGTGGTACACGAATACTTGGTTTTTTTATCCCAAGGAGGATCACTACTGCCAGATTTACATGCTTTTTTTTACTTTGACTTGACTAGTTGCTATGACACTCGTGTGTCCATGAGTGGTTTTTTCTTCATGCTTGGTAACTCATGGATATCCTGGTTGAGCAAGAAGCAACCTATTGTGGCCACTTCTATTTGTGAGGCTGAGTATAGGATAGTCTTCACAATGATTGCTAAGTGTGTGTGGCTCAAACTCCTTATGGCTGATTTTGGTGTTGGTTTGTCTTCTGCCACCACCATCTTCACTGACAGTCAAAGTGCATTGGCACTTGCGAGGAACCCTATGTTCGATACTTGCACGAAGCACATTTAGGTGAACTATTATTATGTCACGGAGAGGTTCTCTACCGGAGAGACCTTTTCACAAAGGCTCTACATAGGAAGTCTTATGCATGAATGCTAGCTCCTTGTCCACCAGATCACTCCTAGGGGGATTTGTTGATATATTTGGGTAGTGATGTGTGTGAACGCACTAGGACCACTCAAGCAAATTTTTCCCTCTTTAGGAGGTCTTTTTCCCCCGATTCGGATATACGCCTATAACCCTAATGGGTCACTTATCTTTGTACATTCTCTTGGTAATACATTGAGTATTGTGTGTTGTGCTCCAAACTTCTTCTTCCTTGTGTTGTTCACATGATTTTGCAGACCTCAAACTCCAACAATATGGTTAGAGAAACCATATCTACATACCATACATTGCTATAGAAATTCATTTTGGGTTCTACATTCATCTTTACAAGAGAAGCACCATCACTTGTACCCTCCATTGCATAATTTCCTTGTTGTTTACCTCTTCTTGAATAGCCTCCTCTTTGATTAGAACCTTGATTATTTTCATTTTGATATGAACCTTTGGAATAGTGTCCATACCTTCCATATATGTGGAGTATAGATGACCATGTTGCTAATATTTTTCACTAAATCACTTGGAGAATAGAATCTAAAGAGGTTCTGAAAGATGTTTTGATTACATGACATCACATTGAGCTTGAGGGCAAGTTTCTACATATCAATCTCAACATTTTTATGATCTACGATGACATGTACCAATTTTCTTCCTCTAACACATATTATGGGTATGCTAATATATGTTAGGGATATTTTCATTGAGCTTCATTGTATTTATCTACCAAGAGTGATAGCACATTTGTTTTCTTTCTAGTCCACTCATTTGCAATCATTAGGGTTTTCTTCATATATTGATATTTATTTATTTTACTTGTTCTATTATTTTATTAAGCCATTCTTGTACATTCCCATTGTGTAGTAAAACAACAAGAAGAACATTATTCTTGCTTGCCCCATTTTTTGTTTTCTCCTCTATTTGTGTATGCGTGTGTGGAAGCTCTCTTCCTTATCTCGTCCCCTCTTGGCATCTAGTTTTACCTAGATAGTTAATACATTTAATAAATATGTTTGTTTTATCAAAGACCAAGTATCAGAAACTTATAAAATTACTTGGAGAAAGTAGGAAACGTGGAAGATTGTTTACCTTGATTATGAAACTACAAATGGATGAGAATATTTATTCCAAAACTAATGCATGTTCTAATTTAGTTGAATTAATTTTGAAGAGTACCTATTGAAGTTTGAGGTCTGTGAAAGCACACGAATAGCACAAGGAAGAAGAAGAAGAAGCTTGGAGTACAACACACAGTATTGAATGTATTACCACTAGAATGTACAATGTTAAGTGACCCGTTAGGGCAATAGGCATATATACACCGGGGGGAAAAAGCTCCTAAAGAGGGAAAAACGTGCCCCGGTATTCATAGTGTGTTCACACACATTACTACCTAAACATATCAACAAATCCCCCCTAAGAGTGATGCGGTGACCATGGAGTTGGCACTCATGTATAAGGAATTGTCAAACTATGTGGAGTCAATAGACAAAAGGAAGTGACCCCAAAGCTTTGCAAAAACCTTAAAACTTCTCCCTAGGTAGAGCCTTTGTGAAAAGGTTTATATTATTCTCCTACATGGGCACATATGCCAAGCTCATCTCTCTAACAGAGAACCTCTCCTACACCTACTGGTAATGCACCTCAATGTGCTTAGTGCGAGCATGGAACATAGGGTTCCTCGCAACTGCCACTACGCTTTGACTATAAGTGAAGGTGGTGGTGGCAGAAGAATTACCAACACCCAAATCAGTCATAAGACGCCTAGGCCACACACAATCAACAGTTGTTGTGAAAGCTACCCTATACTTAGCCTCACAATTGGAAGTGGCCATAGCAAGCTACTTCTTGCTCAACCAAGATATACATCAGCTACCAAGCATGAAGCAAAAGCCACTAGTGGACATGAGTGTCATGGAAACCCACCCAGTCAAAGTTAGAAAAAGCATGTAAATTTGGTAGTAGTGATCCCTTCTTGGGATAAAACAATCCAAGTAGTTGGGTACCCCTCAAGTAGCAAAAGATGCACTTAACTGCCTCCCAATGCTTCACATCTGGGTAATGCATAAATGTGTTGTGAGATACCAGACTGAATATTTGGCCGAGTAATGTGTAAGTAAATCAAGCATCGAACAGCCTATTCACAAAGAATAGCATCAAATGCATCTCCGTCATCATGAAGACTCCATCGTAAAGCTGTCTCCATAGGAGTGGCAATAGGTTTGCAGTCTTCAAGGCCAAAACAATGCAATATTGTGTCAATATATTTTATTTGACACAAAACTATTCGGTCATCAACTTGCATAAATTGAATGCCCAAGTAATGATGCAAATGCCCCAAATCAGACATCTCAAATGAGGCATGCAAATCATCCTTAAAATCAGCAATATGCTTCTCATGAGGACTAGTGAGCAGAATGCCATCAACATACACAACAATGATTAGAAGCACATCGTTAGCATGCTTAACATATAAGGTGCTTTTAGTTAGAATTTCTCAAAACCATGTGCAATTACATAGGCATGTATCTTTTCATTCCAAGCACATGGTGCTTGCTTTAAACCATATAATGCCTTCTTCAACCTGTACACTTTTTTTTCATGCCCTTTTTGCACAAAGCCACAAGGCTGAAAAACATACACTTATTAATGCAAGTCACCATTCAAAAATGCAGTTTTAATGTCCAAATGATGTACATTCCAACCATGATGAGCTCCTAGTGCACAGATGCTATGAATACTAGTCATTCACATTGTAGGTGCAAAGATCTCATCAAAATCAATGCCTCTTTCTTGTGTGTAACTCTTTGCAACAAGCCTAGCCTTAATTATATTGTCAACTATTCCATTAGGCTTATGCTTCAGCTTGTATACCCACTTAGTGTCAATCACCTTCCTGCCAGAAGGCAAGTCACATAAAGGCAAGGTACCATTTTTCATGATAGAATCATATTCTGATTGTATAGCAGCCATCCCATTTTCAGAGTCTTGTGCTTCATCAAACAAAATAGGTTTAGACTAGAGGCACGCATAGCATAGCAACCTGATGCAAAAGAAGCATTATGAGAGCCTAAACAATTATGATATGATAGAGGTGCATCTAATTTGTTGTCATGCAAAGTCTGCACTAGCCATTTTGTCCTAGTTTTTGCCTCCTAAATATCAACTCTCTCATCAACAAGTGCATCATGTAAATTTGCATTAGAAATAGAATGATGTGCATCATCACATGAAACTTTTAAAGGTTGAGAAAAGAGTCACGCTTTACCACATAGTTTCTGGCTTAAGGCTATCATGTGTGCAGCATATGTACCAAACAGGTGTCCCACTAAAGCGCTATAGTCTATCACTCCATATGAGGCTTGGCATGATCGCAAGCCATCTGTTGCTCATCTGCGTGTTTTTGGTTGTTTGGCATATGCATTAGTGCCCGAACAACATCGCAAAAAATTGGATGATAAAGCTATAAAATGTATTTTTGTTGGGTACAGTTCAGAAAGTAAAGGCTATCATCTGTATCATCCACAGACTAAACGCATTCTGGTTAGCCGTGATGTTGTTTTTGTGGAGGATGCTATTCAGCCATTGCTTTCATGTACTAAGGATACATATGTTAGCTCCAAAGACATGTATGATACTTTGTTGCCTCTTTTTACAGGTGGACAGTCTAGTGCTGGTCCTAGTGAAGCAATGTCTCACCATTTGTAGGTTTCATGTGATGATGCAGATTATTCCATTTTTGATGCAGATTTACATGATGCACTTATTGATGAGAGAGCTAATATTGAGGAGGCAAGAACTATGCCAAAATGGCTGGTGCAGAGCTTGCGTGACAGCAAATTAGATGCACCTCTATCATATCGTACTCGGTCAAGCTCTCATAGTGCCTCTTTTGCATCAGACTGCTATGCTATGGCTGCATCTAGTCTTTGTGATGAGACTGAGCCTGTTTTGTTTGATGAAGCACAAAATTCAGAAAATTGGATGGCTGCTATGCAATCTGAATATGATGCAATAATGAAGAATGGTACTTGGTCTTTATGTTACTTGCCTCTTGGCAAGAACGCCATTGGCACTAAGTGGGTATACAAGCTGAAGCATAAACCTGATGGTACAGTTGACAAGTATAAGGCTAGGCTTGTTGCAAAGGGCTATGCACAGGAAAGAGGCATTGATTATGATGACACCTTTGCACCTACATTCTGTATGACTACTGTTCGGAGCATCTGTACACTTGCAGGTCATCATGGTTGGAATGTACATCAGTTGGACATTAAAACTGCATTTCTGGATGGTGACTTGCATGAAGAAGTGTATGTTTTTCAGCCCCATGGCTTTGTGCAGAAAGGACATGAGAACCAGGTGTGCAGATTAAAGAAGGCATTATATGGTTTAAAGCAGCACCACGTGCTTGGTATGAAAAGATACATGCCTATCTGATTGCACATGGTTTTGAGAACAGTCCAACTGAAAGCACCTTATATGTTAAGCGTGCTAATGATGTACTTCTGATCATTGTGGTTTATGTTGATGACATGCTGCTCAATGGTCCTCATGAGAGGCATATTGTTGATTTTAAGGTTGATTTGCATGCCTCATTTGCGATGTCTAATTTGGGACATTTGCATCATTATTTGGGCATTGACTTTATGCATGTTGATGGTGGAATGGCTTTTGTCAAACGAAATATATTGACACATTATTGCAGCGTTTTGGCCCTGAAGACTGTAAGCCTATTGCCAGTCCTATGGAGACAGGTTTACGATTGAGTTTTCATGATGCTGGAGATGCATTTGATGCTGTTCTCTATCAGTAGGCTGTTGGATGCTTGATTTACTTATGCATTACTCGGCCAGATATTCAGTTTGTTGTCTCACAAATGAGCAGGTTTATGCATTGCCCAGGAGTCAAGCATTGGCAGGCGGTTAAGCGTATCTTTCACCACTTGAGTGGTACTCGACTATTTGGGTTGTTTTATCCCAAGAGGGGATCACTACCGCCAGATTTGCATGCTTTTTTTTACTCTGATTGGGCTGGTTGCTATGACACTCGTGTGTCCACTAGTGGCTTTTGCTTCATGCTTGGTAGCCCATGTATATCTTGGTTGAGCAAGAAGCAGCCTACTGTGGCCACTTCTAGTTTTGAGGCTGAGTATAGGGCAGCTTTCATAGCGACTATTGAGTGTGTGTGGCTCAGACGCCTTATGGCTGATTTGGGTGTTGGTCAGTCTTCTGCCACCACCATCTTCACTAATAGTCAGAGCGCATTGGCAGTTGCGAGGAACCCTATGTTGCATGCTCGCACTAAGCACATTGAGGTGCATTACCATTATTTCACGGAGACGTTCTGTGCCGGGGAGATGAGCTTGGCATATGTGCCCATGCAGGAGAACATTCCAGAACTTTTCAGGAAGGCTCTGCCTACGGAGAAGTTTGAAGCTTTTCGCAAAGCTTTGGGCTTACTTCCATTTGTGGAGTGATTTCCACATAGCTTGGCACTTCCTTATACATGAGTGCCAGCTACTTGTTCACCACATCACTCTCAGGGGGGATTTGTTGATATATTTAGGTAGTGATGTGTGTGAACACTCTAGGACCACCGGGGTACTTTTTTCCCTCTTTAGGAGGTTTTTTCCCCCGGCTTGTATATACGCCTATTGCCCTAATGGGCTACTTATCTTTTGTAAATTATCTAGTAATACATTCAGTATTGTGTGTTGTGCTCCAAGCTTCTTCTCCTTCCTTGTGTTGTTCCCGTGCTTCCATAGAAGTCTATCTCCAACAAAAACTGCACTGCAAGGTAATATATTTGGTTCACCCACTATCAAAGTACCAAATATCTAAGTCTATTGTAGACATACACTGTTTAGGAGAGGATGGCTGAAAGCTACAAACAGTAGTAAGCAGCCATTCTTCATTCTATTGTAGATTAGCAAACTCTGTTTTTGGTGTAGAGGCCTCTGCAGCAACCATTCGAGCCTCTTTTTTCTTTGCCTCGTTTGTAGTCAGTTTTGGACAATTCTTTATGACATGATCATTTGCTTTAGAGTACTTGCAAAACAATTTCTCTTTTTTTGTTTTCTTATCATCTATGTCATCCTTCTTTGATTGTGAAGAATTAGCAGATTTTCATTAGGGAAAAAATGAACCCTGCATGGGCCTTTTGGATTAACGAGTGATTAGTGATGGACCATTGAGAGGAGGGTGTTGGACACAATCTATAGCCTATAAATCACTAGGGTGAAGGGGGATGAGGGAACAAGATTTCCCTATGTTCAGGTTTTGTCTCTATAGAGAGAAAGGAATCTCGTAACTTACCTACGTTCAAACATTCAAAATTTTCAGAAAGTTATAAAACTCATCATAACACCATTTAATGGCTCCCCAACCACTTTTTAGGATCAAAAGTGCTATTTTTGACTCCTAAATCAAAATTTGTGCATGAATTGACCTGAAAAAAGTGACTTTTCAAAAATAACTCAAAACACAACTTTCTCCCTCCAAAACCTCAAATTTTCATACCCAGGTCCCAAAAAGTCATCTCTTTCCACTATCTTCTCTCCCTAGCACACCATTGCAGCTCCTACATGTCCATTTCTTTCTCTGTGCATCTTTTTCTTTGAATTCCTACTATCACTTCCATAGCCTGAAATCCAATGGAGAAACCTAAATCTCATAGATGTCCAAAAGATGAGGTTATCGCGATAAAATATCACAATATCAAGGCTATAGAAGTAATTTGGTTAAGACATGAGTTCTACAAAGGTGCATGGGTGTACATGCAACCTTGTTGTGTTGGCCCTCATCGTGTAAGAGATCATGGAAACTTAGATCTTCATTCGAAAGGGAAGTTATTATGCTTTAAAAAGCTCAAAAATGATGAAATTGTTGGCATTGTACAACATGTTTTCACAATGTCAAGCATGAAATTGGAAAACTCAAACAAAATGAGATATCCTACCAACTATAAATATTACTCATTGACTTTTGTACAAATTTCTTAATATACCTTGTTAAGTTGTGTAGTTTTTCATTGTAGACATATTTCCTTCTACCTTGGTGGAGGAACAACCACTTCCTAGTCTTATAGACACTTTCCAAGCATTGCATGCAGATGTTGGCTTGATAGTCTTTCCACAATCTTGTCATGCTCAGCTATTATGTGAGAGAGTTTTCTTTTACACACATACATATGTTGTACCCTCTTCATCAAATGATTTTGACATGTTAGAGATGATTAAGGTAGATTCTCTTTTAAAACTTGAGTGGCCACAACCTAATATATAGACATTAACATCTTTGAAGCATAAGATGGTGATGGACATACACAACTCTTTGAAACTCACAAGAGTTTCAAGATTTGTAGGATTACATTGGTGTGTTCCTATTCATATTTTTATATATTTATTTTAGATACTCATAATTCTAGAAAAAGATATCACATATGAGCAAGTGGAGGGTTTACTAGGTGAAAATTGGGGACTTGTAGAAGGATGCACCAAAGGGGATAGATACCTTTGTAAAATTGTTGCAACAGGCATAGGATTTCGATACTTGAAATATTGTACTTCATTGTACATTAGATTCTATTATGATCATTGGATGTATAAACTTGGTGAATGGATACCATTACAAAGTTCTGAGGGTTGTTTAATTTCATTTGAAATTAAGATAAATCTACCCAACAACAAAATGGAAGTTATTTCAGTAAATCATCATTGGACTCTTGCCAACGTGAGAGAACATCTAGTAATAATGGGATTTGAGGATCTACATCAATCAAAGTTCAGAATACAAAGGCATAAGGTTAACAGCATATGGTATTTTTTCTTTTGTTTATACAAATTTTTATATTCAAATATGTTATTTTTACGTTTTCTATTTGTCTGCAAATTGGTAAGAGGTTGGAGGATAAAATTAAAGTCCTTCCTGAATGGAGTGCAGATGGAACTCAACTTTGATTGTCATAGCTCAAGAACTATTTGAGTATTAGAGTGTACACACAACCTATTTTCCATTCATAATCCTTCCTCTGCTACAATGTATTTAACATGCAAGACATGCAGGATGTAAAATTTTTTTATCTCAATATGATGTACAATTCGCCAAATCTTTGATTTTTCTCATGGAAATTTATTATAATTTTAAAATTTTGCAAATTTATTTTTTCTATTGTGTAGATGTGGTGTATCTTATTCTTCTTAATGATTCTATTCAATCTTTCTTATGAGCCAAATTTTCTTTTTTTGAGAGTTTTGTGCATGATTCTTTTATTTGAAGGTATGAGTTTTAGTTTTAAAATGGGTCCCACTCACTTAAAAATTTTGAAACCACTATAAAAACAACACGTATTCTCTCATTTCTCACTTTTGCAACCTAGAAGAGCTAGAAGAAATCGCAGAGCATGCACACAAGCTAATATCACACGCCATGGCTGCCTCAACCTCGAGTACCCCACAACCCAAAGGTCCTCGAGAACTCTTCAATGAGTTCTTAGAATCAACTAAGTTCAAAGGTCAAATACACTTGTATGACCTATTATCCAAAGTCCCTGATCTAGAGAAAACAATTCAACTTAACTCTGATGTGCTCAAGGAAATCATAGAGTTCCTTGAGTACTACAACTTGTGTTACTCCATAGAAATACCACCTTATGAGGGTAAATGGGTCCCATGTGACCTTTTACTCTACATACACAAAGGTAATGAAGCCTTTATGAAGTGCCTTTAGCACTTCATGGTCATTGCTAAAAATGCAGGGCACTTATTAGATGACTTTGTGCCATTAATAAAGAAACTTAACAAAAAGAAGAGGATGGGTACAAATTAGTACCTTTCCTACATTCCAACAACATATTTATCATCAATGAGGAGCTCCAACCTACACCCATCGATCTCCCCAACCTTGTCACAGGGGCTTTGTTAAGGAAGAATGAGCCTCAACCAGAGGCCATAAATTTTGCAAAAGAGAGCATTACAATCCACCGAGACTTCCTTGGTGGTGTTGAGGACAAACTACATGAGCTATCAAGCATGGAGGAGGCCCCCTTCAAATCTCAACCCCTCTGAGCCCACATTACCAGAGGTGGAAATTCAATATCACTCCATCATCATTGTAGATGGAGAGGAATTTATTTTTCTTCATGATATTGTAAAGGCATTCGGTCTATGTCTAGACGAATGCCTGAGTATTTTCTCCATAATTTCATATGTTCCACTTGACAACACATCTGACATACTTGAAAAGAAGGCCATCCCACTCAGAGATTCTGTGTTAGACACCATAGCAATGGTGTGTGAAGATATCTTAAAAGATGAGAACAATTATACTATGGAAGAGGAGTTCAGTGTAGTGTGGGAGAGGATAAAGAAGCACAAAGTTCCTACATCCCCTATAGCAGAGCAGAGTGGCATGGCCCGCTCTAGCATTGATCTTGATGCCTCTGGAAGCAGGGACGAAGAAGACAAGCTTGAATTCTCATTTCCTTTCTTAACAGGAAGCAATTGAGCTAAACAAGTTCGTGCAAAGTTTCGGTGGGGATCGAGCTTCTCGCAGAAGTGGTTCATCCTTGGCAAACTACATCATAAAGTTGCCAAAGGATGATTTTGTGATTATACATAAAGACTAAAGTCTAGATTGGGACTTCATGACTTGGTGCTTGAAGGCCCTTAGCAAATCTTTGTGTCTATGTACAATCACCCAAGGCACTAATTGTGTCATTTTGGTTAGGAAATCCTTAGATGTAACTACATTAGGACTTAAGTTTAGAGGAAAAGTACTAGGGCAAATAGGTATTGCCATGGGCCTGGGAATGCAAGGCCCCCATGTAATATCCAGATTTGTATTGACCTACAAGCTGCCTTAATCTCTCCAAAAGAGAAAGAAAATTGTTGAGAAATTGAAAGCAACTGATAAATGATGTAAATATTTGGATAATCCAAACTTTTTTTTTCCTATTTTGTCTTGTCCTTTGTATGAAATGTGCTTCATAATTTGAACCTACCTTTGTATTCACAACTTCTATGTAATTTAAAGTTTTTCTCTTCATCTAAGTGCTGCATATGGTTTGTGGTATCTAAATTAGCTTGAAATAGGCCAAAAAATCCCCAGCCACAGAAACATGGGAATCAACCCTGCAAACATTTTGTAGGGCTCATTCCCGCGTTTCTGTGGCTAGAGCTTTTTTGGCCTTTTTTAGTGTTTAAGAGGGGTCCCAAGTGTAGGATCAACTTAAATGATTTCAAATTCTCTTGCTTATGGGTGGCATCAACTGTACACTGAAGAACTAGCAAGTGAAAGAGTACCTAGAGTGACTAACCTTCTATTTTATACATTCTATACATCTCATCTATACATAAGGGGCATTGAAAAGGCCATAAAATGCAAAAAAAAAATCACAACCACAGAAACATGGGATTCAGCCCTTCAAAAAATTTGCAGGGCTGAATCTCATGTTTCTATGGCTGGGGTTTTTTTTGCATGTAAATGACCTTTGGGGACATATTAGGTTCAAATTATACATATCTAGTCAAAAAACAAGAGGCAAATGCATGCACGTTCAACTCATTCACAAAGAGCTTTTGAGGACTCCATATATATCTGACTGAAGCAAAAGTTATTTCTATGCACTTATGGTGGAGACTCAAAGATAGAGAGAGTGAGAGAAAGAAAAAAAAAGACACAAAGAACAAATAGGTAAAAACAAAGGTTTCTATTAATCATTGTATTACATTGCAAAGTATGCATCTGAAAGGGTACAAGATACAAATGTCATGGGTTATTTCCTCTAATTCTTCTTGCTAGCCGAATGTCCCTAAGTTGTATGGTTACTCTCTTGGCATGGATAGCACATAGGTTAGAGTCTTCAAGCATGGAGATGAGGTAGGCCTCAGCTTCCTCTTCAAGCGCTTCAAGTGCTCTCCCTTGTATTCATAGACTTGCACAATAGCTTTGTTTTTCTTCTTTTACTACCCTTGCAAAAGCTCTTCATGGTATGAGTAGTTCAATGGACTTTCAGTAGTGTCATATCTCTACAAAAGCCCTGTAGTGCCTCCTTTGTTTTTGTGAAGTTCTTGCATTGGGAGGTATGTTAGGCTGTCATTGAGGTCTACATCATGGTTGACAGTTTATCTTTCTCCAATGTACATGATGTGAGGGTCCAGCTTCATCTTCCAAATTTTTTTTGTTGATGTGTTTGTTGATTTTGCTCCCTTTCCTCCTCTGTTGGTATTTGCCCTTGTCCTTGTGGAAGTGTCTTGCCTCCATGTGTCACCCTATCGCTCATTGGAATGTGCATATCATTCCATGGTGGTTGGTTGTTGCTTTTCTCATTTGGTGATGTCTCCTCATCGCTCTTTGATATAACCCTTCTCATCGTCTTTTGTTTGACTCTTGCCTTGATGGGTGTCCTTGTTGGTGGCTCATCATCTGAATCTGAGTCTGATCGTCTTGGAGTGAAATGCTCTTGTCTATGGACACTTCATGTTCTCACGATGGATTGATCCCAGGTGGTGTACCATCATGTGAGAGAGGCCTAAATGTGCTCTGAGAACCACTTCGGGGTCTTTGGGGGGGTTGCAACCATGGTGGGCATTGCATCCTTAGATGAGAGCTAGGAAAGGACACACAATCTTTCCTTGCAGTTTGCTTGGTGTTTGACAGTCTCTTGAGTTGCAAAAGTGTGAAAGGAAGTGATTTCTCTCTATTTATAGAGTTTGTTTTAAAATTGTTTGTTCACACTAGAATGGACAAAACCTATTTAAAAACATACAAAATATTATAATATAAATAATAACACCTTGAAACCAAGATTACAATAATCCTAGGATTTACCACATAATGGGAAATAATGAATTCACTTTACTTCCAAGTTGAGCCTTCTCATAGTCTCCTAGCACGCCACTGAGCATGATGGAGAGGTCCTAATGATGATTTCCATTTCTCACTAGCAATATTGTGTTGCATCCTTCTCCCAAGTTTTGCCAATTGTGATTCCCTAACTCCTTCCACAAAAAACTTTCTTGAGACTATAGTGCGGGAAAACCAATTAAACATCTCCTCCATGTAGTTTGATTGCATTGGACCACCACCATGTCACGTGTTTTTGAAGTAGACACCCCTCGCTTTGTAGTGTGACTTTTCTGTTGATATATTTCAGTAGTGATGTGTGTGACCACTCTAGGATTGTTGGGGCACTTTTTTCCCTCTTTAGAAGGTTTTTTACCCCCGCCTTGTATATACGCCTATTTCCCTAATGGGCCACTTATCTTTGTACATTCTAGTGGTAATACATTCAGCATTGTGTGTTGTGCTCCAAGCTTCTTCTTCTTCCTTGTGTTGTTCACATGCTTTCGTAGACGTCTAAATCCAACAATTGGTATCAGAGCAGGTTGTTGCTTCATCTAGGGCATTGTCCACAGCTCTCCGGTTGCAGTCTCAGAATCACACAAAATTTGGTAAGGATACTCAGGGTGTTTTAGAGATCAAAACTACTTCGCTCTATGGTGCCAAAATCACGATTTCAGCTCGTTTCCACCTTTGGAGGCACTATCACAATGCTCATGCAGGCTATTTCATCTTTTTGTGCCAAAGATATATACCAATTTTGGTTCACCACTATAAGCGTCTCAAAGTCTACTACAGGTTTAGCAAAATTCGTCTAGGCAGTTCTATTCAACTTTTTGAGATACAATCAATTTTCTACATCAAGGTATTTTAGTCATTGGCCATGGCTGAAAGCATTGATGTATTCCGTATGCTGGCTGTTCAGGATACGTTGGATGGTACCAACTACCTATTATGGGCTTACATGATGCATCATGTATTGGTCGCAAAAGGACTATGGAATATGATGCAGGTTTTTGAAAGACATCCTGTTACACCTGCGAATATAGGTATTGCAAATACAAGTGGTGGAGTTGATGGAGATGGTGTCAAAGATGATCATATTATGCAGATTCCTGTTCGTGCTGTTGTTTCGGTTGCACCTAATGTAGAGCAAATTCATTGGGATGGCAGAGATGCTTAGGCACATGCATTGATAGCTTTGTCTATCAAGCGTGCCATTATTCCTCACATTCGCTCTTGCACAACAACGGAGGATGCTTGGGATACACTTACCACATTTTACTAGGCTAGGAATGAGGCTCGTGTTGCTTAGCTACAAAAACAGTTGAAGAGTGAGCACATGAATGAAGTTGATTCTATGGACAATTTTCTCACAAAGATCAAGGATTTGAAAGAACAATTGATTTCTGTTGATGAAGTTATACTAGATAGCTCACTTGTGCTGACCGTTCTGAATAGTCTTCCTAACTCATATCAGAGTTTTGCTTCTACTCTTTGTTTGATGATCAAAGGCAATCCAAATGCCTTGCCATTTGAGGAGTTAATCTCTGTTCTGTTGCAGGAAGACCAATCTAGGTAGAATATGTCTATTATGCCTGTTGCAGATCAAGCTTTCCTGGCTAGTCAGAAGGGCAAAGGTAAATGGAGCTCCTCTACTAGTAAGCAAAAATTTGCAAACGCTGCACATTTGAAGAAGGAAAAAAAAAAGATGAGAAGAAATCAAAAAAGAAGAAATTGTTTTGCAAGTACTATAAAGCAAATGATCATGTCATCAAGACTCAAGAGCTGTCCAAAACTAGCTGCTAAAGAGGCAAAGAAGAAAGAGGCCAAAATGGTTATTGTAGAGACCTCTAGACTGAAAACAGAGTCTCCTAATCTTGTGTAGGAAGAAGAATGGGCATTTACTATTGTTTGTAGTTTTGACCCATCTTCTCATGAGCAATGCATATTTGCAGTAGACTCATATGTTTGCCAATACTTTGATATTGGGGTGACCAAACATATTACCTCGCAGCGTACTTTCTTCTCTTCACTCGAGCCTGCCCCTACAAGGAATACTATTACATGCAACAACAACTCCTCCTATCCTATTATGGGATTCGATAAGATCATTTTGACTACTATTGATGGTAGTTCTTTCACTTTGTCAGATGCTTTGTTTGTGCTAGGGATCAAGAAAAATTTGTTATCAGTTTTTGTATTAGCCATGATTGGCTTGATTGTGAAATTTGTTGATGACAGATGGACAGTTCATGATTTGTCAAATGGCGACGTCATTATTGCTTATGTCGTGGGTTGTATAAGCTCATAGACTATGAAAGATGTGTAAATGACTTGGCATGTGCAGTACATGCTTCTCATGCTATGTTAGATGCAAAGCTTCAACATGCACACTTTGGTCATTTGAATTTTGCTTGTTTGCTATGCCTATAGAAATATGAAATGGTGTCTTCCTTGCCCAAACTTGAGGCACCCGATAACCATGTATGTGAAAGCTGTATTTTGGGCAAAATGCAACGTTCTTCCTTTCCAAAAGATGGTTTAGTTCAGGCTACTCAGAAATTGCAGCTTGTACATAGTGATGTTTGTGGTCCTATGCAGACACCTTCTTTTGGGAACTATCTTTACTTCGTGACTTTCATCAATGATTTTTCCAGGCATGCATGGGTATATGCATTGAAGGCAAAGTCCAAAGTGTTTATGTGCTTCAAAACGTTTCTGCTTTTGGCTGAAAATTTATCAGCATGTAAAATGGGCACCCTCTGTTCTAATTGAGGGGGGGAATCTATGTCTTCTGACTTTAATGCATTTCTGGTTGAACGTGGGATAAAACATCAGTGTACATTGTCATATACACCTCAATAGAATGGAGTTGCTGAACGAAAAAATAGGTTACTCATAGAAGGGGAGGTGTATGGTCAAGAGTCAGGCTTTACCACATAGTTTCTTGCTTGAGGCTATTATGTGTGCAGAATCTGTATTGAACAGGTGTCCCACTAAAGTGCTCGCGTCTGTCACTCCATATGAGGTTTCGCATGGACACAAGCCATTTGTTGCACATCTACGTGTTTTTGGTTGTCTAGCATATGCATTAGTGCATGAACAATATCGTAGAAAATTGGATCATAAAGCAGTAAAATGTATTTTTGTTAGGTACACTTCTAAAAGTAATTCTATCATCTGTATCATCCACAGACTAAATGCATTTTGGTTAGTCATGATGTTGTTTTTGTGGAAGATGCTATTCAGCCAATGCTTTCATGTACTAAGGAGACATATGTTACCTCCAAAGACATGTATGATACTTTGTTGCCTCTTTTTATAGGAGGACACTCTAGTGCTGGTCCTAATGAGGCAACTTCTCAGCCTTTGCAAGTTTCATGTGATGATGTAGATCATTCCATTTTTATGCAAATTTACATGATGCACTTGTTGATGAGAGAGCTGATATTGAGTAGGCAAAAACTATGCCAAAATGGCTGGTGTAGACCTTGCATGATAGCAAATTAGATGCACCTCTATCATATCGTACTCAGTCAGGCTCTCATAGTGCCTCTTTTGCATCAGATTGGTTTGCTATGGCTGCATCTTGTCTCAGTGATGAGAATGAGCCTATTTCATTTGATGAAGCAAAAAATTCAAAAAATTGGATGGTTGCTATGCAATCTGAATATGATGCTATAATGAAGAATGGTACTTGGTCTTTATGTGACTTGCCTCCTCGCAAGAAGGCCATTGGTACTAAGTGGGTATAGAAGCTGAAGCATAAGCGTGATGGTATAGTTGACAGGTATAAGGCTAGGCTTGTTGCAAAGGGTTATGTGTAGGAAAAAGACATGGATTTTGATTAAAACTTTGCTCCTACTTGTCGTATGACTATTGTTCATAGCATCTGTGTGCTTGTAGCTCATCATGGTTGGAATGTACATCAGTTGGACATTAAAACAGCATTTCTGAGGTGACTTGCATGAAGAAGTGTATGTTTTTCAACCCCGTGGCTTTGTGCAGAAAGGGCATGAAAACTAGGTGTGCAGGTTAAAGAAGGCATTATATGGTTTAAAGCAAGCACCACGTGCTTGGTATGAAAAGATACATGCCTATCTGATTACACATGGTTTTGTGAACAGTCCAACTGAAAGCACCTTATATGTTAAGTGTGCTAATGATGTGCTTCTGATCATTGTGGTGTATGTTGATGACGTGCTGCTCACTGGTCCTCCCGACATGCATATTGCTGATTTTAAGGCTGATTTGCATGCCTCATTTGAGGTGTCTGATTTGGGCATTTGCATCACTATTTGGGCATTCATTTTATGCAAGTTGATGGTGGAATGGCTTTGTGTCAAACGAAATATATTGACACATTATTACAGTGTTTTGGCCTTGAAGATTGTAAACCTATTGCCACTCCTATGGAGATAGATTTAGGATTGAGTCTTCATGATGCTAGAGATGCATTTAATGTTGTTCTCTATCAGTAGGTTGTTGGGTGCGTGATTTACTTATGCATTACTCGGCCAGATATTCATGCTGGAAACATAACCATAGTTGTTAAGAAAGTTGGAGAATTTCAAGATAGTTTACAACAAGTGTCAATGAAATTATGAACATTATGAGCTGTGGAAAGACATATGCATGATCACAACAGACAATGACTCTCAAGTTGATCTTTGTAATAAGAGAAAGAAGGTTTGGTCAAGCTTTGATAAGTTGGTAGGCTTAATGGTTCTAACAAGGTCTAGTGCTATTCAACATCAATTGTTTCAAGAGACATGAGTGGAGTTCACCAAGTGTTTCATTCAATCTTGGGGGGAGAGCAATATAAGACACTACATTGTAAATGTATTCTTCTTCTAAAAGTGTTCATTGTACTTACCTTTTTTCCAATGTACTTAACAATTTTTAGCATATTTTATTTGCACATGCAGCTTATTTCATGCATCGATATGGGTCATTAGAGATTTTCAGTACCCAAGGAACGGAAAATGTTGGATTTAGATTTCTGTGAAAGCATGCAAATAGCACAAGGAAGAAGAAGAAGCTTGGAGCACAACACACAATGTTGAATGTATTACCACTAGAATGTACAAAGATAAGTGGCCCATTAGGGCATAGACGTATATACAAGCCAGGGCAAAAAACCTCCTAAAGAGGGAAAAAAGTGCCCGGATGGTCCTAGAGAGTTCATACACATCACTACCTAAATATATCAACAAATCCCCCCTAGGAGTGATGAGGTGAACAAGGAGTTGGCACTCATGTATAAGGAAGTGCGAAGGTATGTGGAAATCACTCAACAAAAGGAAGTAAGCCCAAAGCTTTGCGGAAAGCTTCAAACTTCTCCCTAGGCACAGCCTTCGCAAAAAGGGCTGTAATGATCTCCTGCGTGGGCACATATGCCAAGCTGATCTCCCCAGTAGAGAACCTCTCCTTGACATAATCATAATGCACCTCAATGTGCTTAGTGCAAGCATGCAACAGAATGTTGCTCATAACTATCAATGCGCTCTCATTGTAGGTGAAGATGGTGGTGGCAGAAGATTGACCAACACCCAAATCATCCATAAGGTGTCTAAGCCACACACACAACACTCGCCATGAAATTTGTCCTATACTCAGCCTCACAATTGGAAGTGTCCATAGTAGGCTACTTCTTGCTCAACCAAGATATGCATGAGCTACCAAGCATGAAGCAAAAACCACTAGTGGACAACGAGTGTCATAGCAACCAAACCAATCGCTGTGAAAAAACACATGCAAATGTGGTGGTAGTGATCCCCCTTTGGGATAAAACAACCCAAGTAGCAGGGTACCACTCAAGTAGCAAAAGATGTGCTTAATCGTCTGTCAATGCTTGACACCTCGGCAATGCATAAACCTGCTCATCTGTGAGACAACCTACTAATCTAACAAGGTGATCAAAAAGATGTTAGTGGCAGTAGATGCTATCCTTTTGGGAAACGATATAACAAAAACGAGACCCAAGTAGCAACAAGTAATTTAAGATGTGGAATTTATCACTATTCTTGACTAGAAATGGTCTAAACCTCTCTTTTTTAGATGTCACAACAATATGATGGCTACTCTTGTAGCTAGTGGGTGATCATACAAACTTTGAATATGTGCTTTGATCTTGATTGAGATTTATCTAGGATCCATAGTAAGTAGTTTATTTCTTGGCTACTCACACATCAAGTTTTTGAAATGATATTAAGTAAAATACACATTTCAAATGAGTGAGTATAGCTACGATGGAGAAAGAATTGAATGATGTGTGTGACTCTCCTCCCATCCATATATACCCTCTGGTACTCTAAATATAGCAATGATTTGGAATAGTCTAGTGTGAACATCTTTCCATCATGCAACACTCATTCCCATTACTATGAAGTACCTTAGGATATTCCCCAAGCTTGGTACTATGGCTAGCTAGCCCTTGTCCTCACACACATGGACTAATCCCTATGAACCAAAGTCATGATCCCTGTGGATCAACGTCTGACACTCTCTCCCCCTTCTAAAGATCATTGTCCTCAATGATCAATGAGGGAAAGTACTTGCAAACCAGAGCTTATGATTCCCAAGTAGAGTCAATAAGTGGTAATCCTCTCCAGGCTACTAGATACTCCTGGATGACACAATTCCTTAATAACTTCAATCTCTTATCTAGTATCCTGTCTGGAGAATGATCTATGCTATTAATTTCTTGCAAAGAAACAATAGCTTCTATTAGATTATCCTCCCTGGAAATATACTTCCGAATTTTACTAACACAAAACACTGGATGTACTTTGTAGTCTAGAGAATGCTCCAATTTCTATGCAACTTCACTTAGCTTTTTAACTATCTTCTAAGGTCCACAAAATTTTGGTGAAAGCTTACTACACTTTCATGTGGAGAGTAAAGTAGATCTAGTTGGTAGTTGAAGAAAGAATTTGTCTCTCTCCTGAAAGGATCTAGGAGATTGCTTCCCATCAATGTACTTTTTAGCCCTATCAATGGCTTGGTGCATCTTGGCTTTGGCTATATATAAATTTGCTTGGATGTTCACTAAGAACTCTAAATCACTAGGAAATTTCTTTATCATGCCTATGGTACTTGAAGCATTGGGATTCATGCCATACTTCATCTCAAAAGGAGACATACCTTTCACCTTGTGAGGCCTATTATGATAAGCAAACGCAAATAGTGGCAAATAGCAATCCCAATCTATTTGTCTCTTACACACATATGTCCTCAACATGTCCTCTAAAATCTGGTTGACTCTCTTGATCTGACCATCTGTCTGAGGATGATCACCACTGCTCATCTTTAATGATACCTTTTTGTCAAATACAAACTTCCAGAAGTGCCCTATGAATCTGACATCTCTATCTAAAACTATGGATGTCGGTAACCCATGCAATCAGAAGACATGCTGGATAAACAACTTTGCTGTCTGTGGAGCTTCTATCTTCTCCTGCATGGCTATGAAATGAGTCATCTTGCTCAATCTCTCTACCACAACTAGGATAGTATCCCGCTTCCTTTCGGTCTGTGGTAACCCGACTATGAAGTCCATGGATACATTGTCCTACTTACGATCTCGAATCTGTAAAGGATGCAAAAGACTTGGTGTCTTTACTCATTCTGCTTTGTTGACTTGACACATAAAGCATTGTTGAACATAAGTGTGGATGTCTATGGCTAATCTAAGCCACCAAAATGTTCTTCTAACAAGGTGTATTGTGTTGTCAACACTAGGATGTCTTGAGAAAGGCACATCATGGTTATCATGCATGACTTTTCTTCTCGAATCCTAAGAATCAGGTACACAAACCTTTCCTTTCTGTTTAAGTATTCCATTATCCTATGAGAAATTGGAATATGGAATGGACTTGTTCGCTCTGCTAGGGGAAGAAACAGCTGGAACTGTCCCATCTCCTACAATAGAGTCCTCGTTGATGGCCCTAATAACTTGCAACAAATGTGGATCTTCCACCTGCGCTACCTTTGTCTCTTGAAGCAATGAGCTTTCTAGAACTTGAAAGCTCATTTGATACATTATCCGTGATAATGCATCAACAACTATATTCTCTTTGCCTCTTCTATATAGGATCTCCATGTGAAACTCCTACATGAGCTTAGCCCAACGAGCTAGTCTTCCTCGAAGATCTGGATGACTACAAAAATACTAATGTCTATGGTGATTAGTGTATACCTTAAAGTCTACACCATAAAGATAGTGTCTCCAGACTTTAAGTGCATGCATCACTACATACAATTCATGTTCATGTACTGGCCAGTTCTGTTTTGCACTGGTCAATTTCTTGCTTTCAAAAGTTATTGGCCTACCATCTTGTCTCAAAACTGCCCATATGGCTATGCCACTAGCACGTGTCTCTAACTCAAAGGCTTTCTGTGGATCTACCACGTTGAGTATAGAAGCCTCTAAAACAACTTGTTTTAGAGTATCAATCCTCTCTTGTTGTTCTTGCTTCGATGCAAATGGAACTTTGTCTTAAAGAAAGTTTGTCATAGGTGCTACTATCAACGAATAAGAAGAGATGAATTTCCGATAGAAATCGAAAAGTCCTAGAAATGACTATAACTGCCCCTCCTCCTCAGGAGTAGGCCAAGATAATATAACTCAGACCTTCTTGGGATCCATCTAAACCCCATTGGCCAATACCACATGCCTTAGATACTCTATCCTCTGAAGAAACAATTGAGTCTTCTATGGATATACATATAACTTATTTTCTTTTAAAACATTCAATACTAATCTCAAATGGTTTTCATGCTCATGCACAGTCCTACTATACACTAAAAAATCATAAACAAAACCAACAACACATTTACCATTGAATGATCATAAAATGTCATTCATTAACATCATAAATGTAGCTGGTGCATTAGTCAAACCAAATGGCATGACCAAATACTCATAATGACCAAAACAGGTCCTAAAAGCTATCTTATGTACATCATGAGTTCTTACTCTAATTTGATGGTAGGCACTTTTTAAATCTATTTTACTAAATAAAATGGCTCCACCTAGAGCATCTAAAAGGGAATCAATCCTAGGCATGGGATATCTGTGTCTGATAGTGATCTTATTGAGTAATTGATAGTTGACACGCATCCTATAAGATCCTTCTTTCTTCTTCACTAGAAGAACTGGTGCTGCAAAGGGTGAATAGATGGGTCTAATCAACCTTTTCTGTAGGTACTCATCCACGACCTTGCAGACTTCATTTTCCTCTTGCAAACTTGTTCGAAATGATGGCCGAGCAGTCGGAGTTGCTCATGGTACCAATTCAATTGTATGCTCTATGTTCTTGCAAGGAAGCAAACTAGAAGGTAATTCTTTGAAGAACAAATGTTGGAATTCTGCTCTCACTTTTGCTGAAAGTGTTGTAGCATTCCAACTAGAGTCTCCATGACTACATGAATCCATCATCATACACGATGAATGCAACTTACAATTAATCTTGAGCAACTTCATAGGGGTTACCAATTGCGTATCTTGGAAATATGGTTCTCCACGGATTAGTAGTCACCTCCCTTCATGCTCAAATTGATAAACATGCAAAGCAAAGGCAATGACTTGTTTCTTCCTCGCATGCCACTTCTTACTAAGGAGTACATCAAAATGTGCTAGTCTCGCTATCTCAAAATCCAACATGTCCTCATAGGACTAGATCTAAATAGGTAGATCAACAACGCTTTGGTCCCATGTCTCTATTCCCTTCCCATCTGCTAACTCTATTGTGTAGGCACTCTGACTGCACAGTTTCTAGATTTAACCTCTTGACTAGTCAGGAACTAATGACATTATGTGTCCGCCCAGTGTCAAAGAGTACCTTGAGAGGCTTTCCTATCACAAATCCCCTCATGACAATGAGTTCTATGTCCAGAAACAGATATCCATTTTGTGCCACTAGTGAAAGCACAGCATCTAGCATAGTTGGGACCTTCTTTGTGACTATCATGGCCACTATGGGAAATGATAATGGTGATGGAGGATCTCCAAATTCGTCATCATCATCGCTCCCTTCCTGAGTAGGATTGATGACTTTGGTGGTAGCTATCTTCTTTTTCTTAGGATAGTCCTTAAACAGGTGTTGCTCTAGACACCCATAGTAGAATCCTTCTTTCATTGCCTTCTCTTTCTACTAAGGGGATAAGAATAGACTTATTATAAGCCCTCTTAGCGAGAGTACACACTTTTCTCTTACCTCCTATGATTTTCTTGATCATATACACGTGCTTAGTCTCTATAGAAGGTTGTGCATTGATCGAACCAGGAGTAGGTGTGTGGAAGGATCAACTAACCTTAGGTCATGAGGACCTCTAACCCTGGAAGCCTATGCCTCTATGTCCATCCTCATAGACTAAAGCCATCTCCATGGCCTGTGCCAAAGACTAACATCTCTCCTTCCTCACCAATGGTCTAATAGTTTTTGTAAGTCCCAAGATAATCTTGTGGACCTAGAGAAACTTGGAGATAGTATCATGTACTTTAAGAAGCACCTCTCTATACTTATCCACGTACTCTTGAATTGTTTGATAATTTTGACCGATGAAGAACCACGTGTCTAGTGCTCTAGATCTCTCATCAGGCAGTACAAAATCATTATAGAACAAGATCTTGAACGGATCCCAAGTCTTGAGCTCCTTCTTATCTTGTTCAATTTTACACCACCACCTATGGGTGACGTCCATAAGATTATATGTGGCCTACTGAATCTTGTGTCTATCATCCACGATATGACACAAGCAAAAACATTGCTCCCACTTACTGAGCCACTTCTCAACAACATCGGTAGTCCTACCACTAGTCAAACCATGATATCTTGGCGACTTAAGATCCTTAAGCTGCCATTTGGCTTCTCTAACTGGAATGCTATCCCTAGGGTTTTCTAGACTTTGATGCTCATCTAGAGCATCTATGTCCATCCCTCAAAAATCAGGATCTAGCACATCTGCCTCTTTCTTGGATCCACTGACGTGTACCAAGATATCACGAAAAGTGCTCTCTAGATTGTTAATCTTATTATTCATGGTTTGCATGGGATCTACGGAGTTCTCTGCCATGAGTGTATCTGTCCTAGAAGGGGATGATGGTTCTGTATCCATGCTAGGTGATGGTCAATTTATGATTTTTTGCTTTATATTTTTTTGGTAATTTTAGAATAGTATGCTCTTTGTAAACCTAAGTAAATTAGTGGTAACGGAAAAGGAAGAAATCACAAGCCTTTGCTCAATGGAAAATAAAGAAATAAGAAACTTTTAGTATGTTTTGAATTCTTGAATGCATATGCATACAACTTTTTCGTCAACTAAAAAGACAAACCTTCCATTCCATAACTCGTTCGATATTCATATCTTGCATGTAGTTCAAGACCATGAACGTTATTCATTAGTACTACTTGGTCGGGTTATACTGTATCTGATTATGGAATTCACACATCGATGGAACATGGCACCAATGCATGTCGTTCAGGCCCAGTAAGTTCTCTCTCTCTCTCTCTCTCTCTCTCTCTCTCTCTCTCTCTCTCTCTCTCTCTCTCTCTCTCTCTCTCTCTCTCAAGTTTATTACTGTGGAGTTTTATTCATTCCGAGAAATATCTAACTATCCATGTGATAGGTTTGAACACCACAAAAGGAGGTAACGATCATACGGATTCCTCCATGATTTCTATACGAAGTTCGCTAGTGGCTAGTCGACTTCATCGTCGAAGGCTCCCATCCTAATATTATCAATGCGTTCTTGTTTAGAACTGAAAGCACGCGATTATTTGCTAAGCATAGATAGTAAGTATATTTTTAGTAATTAATGAGAGATTTGGTCACATTTTCAGTGATATTATGTTGGTTGACATCCAAACGTAAATAGCAGACACATGTCTATATTTGTCTGTATGTGCATGTGTTTGTGTAAGATCTTGCATGTACCTGTATGCATAAACATGTGTACACCAAACTCACAAACACAGGCAATGCAATTCTGTGTGTGCGTGTGTGTGAGCGTCTCACGATGTCATCATATTCATGAAACCCCAATGTAATGTTGAAATATTCGGCATCCTCATGGCGGAAGATTCAAAATCGAAACATCTTTTAGAAAGTTTAATCACGAGTTTCTGTGGCTTCATAGTTATCCTACAGAACCTTTCGATAATGCGCATTAATGTCAAGAGATTGCGCCAATGTACATTCACAAATTAGATTTAGTTCATGTGACTAGAATACCCTTTTGCATTATAATTATTAAAGAATCTCTCAGCATTTCTGAACAGTGTCTAGAAATGCTGACCATTCTGACAGTCAGAACGTAGGTACATGAAGATAGCATAAGGTGTTGCAGTCAAAGCACTTTCCAAACAATGAAGCTTTCGGACAATAACATCCAAAGAATATATTTGAGTGTGCACCATGATAATCCATACTCATGCAGTACAGCTATTGTGATTACATCGTAAAAAAAAGTAAAAACTATAAGATGATGCCTTCCAATCGCACACTGTATATTATAAGAAAGCTTTGAAATGATGCAAGTTATTATTGGCTTTTATAGAATATAGAGCTGGGATTCTGCTTTTAAATGAGATCGTGGTATTCATTAATGGTCACATATTGCTATTAGATATACTACAGACCAAGAAAAGAAATGTCAGTCATTACTATTGCATATGGTGACAATATATTCTTTTCCCGCTTTGGATATGGGCATTGTTACATCTGTCCATGGATTGGTCCTACCCAGGCGCAACTTTACTTTGAAGGCCTAGTTCTGGGCGCTATTGTACATTCATTTATAGAAAACAGTTCTCTCTCCCTTTCGCTGTGTCTGCTCTTCACTTTTGCACGATACCATCACGTGTTATATATGTTCTAGCAGCCTTCATGCAGTCAATGAGCTCTCCTCATCCCCTTATGTTGTTGCCCGATACTCGATACATTCAGTGGAAATCACTAGACTAACAGTATCTGAATGACTTTGTACTTGTGGTCTATTCTATATGTCTCCGAATCTGTAGACCAGTTCATGAGCTCTCCTTATCTAAAGTTGTTGCTAGATACATCAAGTGATACAGATATCATTAGATATAATATAATTTTGTATTTGTGATACATCAAGTGATACAGATATAATTAGTATCTAAACAAATATAATTTTGTATTTGTGGTTTATTAGATATGTCTCTAAAACCGTATACTTGGCTGAATCCATGAAGTTCACGTCTAGGTTCTCTGTGCACAGATAGCAGACTCGCACCAAAAAGTGCTAGCAGACAAAGCCGGTTGTTTTTATTTATTAAAAAATTATTTTTAGTACAATTAACGGCGCATATTCCAAAAGCCATGCCTCGTGATGAGACAGTTATGCATGTATGTAAGTTGTTACATGTGAACTTGGACATGTCAGTTGCCAGCACTTTCCACTTAACATCAATTCAAATATGCTTCAGTTAGCGATTCCAACTAAACTTAAATGTCGTCTGCATTGTATGAACTTGTCACAGATAAATGGTTTCTCAACAGATCAGCACACATAGTGTGTAAAACTGTAAGCCACGTAGTTTTTTTTGCCTCCATTTCAAATGAACATGTTTAGGCTTTAGTCTTTTTCATTATGTTTTGGGTTGCTGACGAGGTATATACAAGATTGGTTGGCTCAAAAGAGCTTGAAATGAACATTTTTTAACAGAGTCAATTCTCTAATAAGAGTTTCTATCTAAATTCTATCTTTGCAAAACCAAGTGCAATGAAGTTGGATTCAGCTGTTGAAAGAGCTATGGAAGCTCCACGAAACTGCAGTACCTTCCAAAATAAAAGCAAAATAAGCAGTAGACTTGTGTGTATGGGAAACGAGAGTGGATGAAGTATGAGAACGATGGTTAACACAAACCAAAATGCTTGAACTGTTGGAGATATTGAACACAACGCTTAAGGGATTTCCAACGTACGAAGGAGTGATCATGAATAAAGGGAGAAAAAAAATCGATGGTGAAACATAAATCAAATCATGTACAAGATACTAAATACCGGAACTTATCAATGAGAGGACAAAATGTATAAAGATGTTTGAAATAGAAAGAAGAGGAGGGCAATGAGGATGCAACTAGAGCATGTCGTGCAACGATGCGCAACTTGTGCTGAGATTGTTCTTCATACATGAACGTTGTTACACATGGACTTGTACATGTCATTTGCCGGCAATAGCAAATGTCTTGTCTGAGATGTCTGAAATATCCTTCCAGCACAACCATCAAGGTAGCCTTGATAGAAACAAAAACCAAAAACTAACCAAAAGAAAAAGGGACATGATTTTCAAAAAATCTTGATAATATTTCAAACAAGCTAATCAACTTCACAATTGAGATTCCAAAAATAAGAGTCAGCCTCACAAAGAAGTTTAAAGAAACTCGCATTATTTTGAAGGATATTTCGATTGGAGGAAAAGATATGTTCAGAGAATGTGAATTTACGATGGATCTTTCAAAGATACAAGTTTTGAAAAATTCATTAGATATAGGATCATGTATGCTTCAACTGTGTGTTGGACTAAATTTCCCTTTGACTCGTCCCATGTCCCGTGCTCCAACTTTACCTCCATAAGCTCCAAAGGTTCTAGGACAAAAATTCAAAGTTACACAACCCAAAAAAACCACTTTTCTTATAGTATCAAAATATGCCATCTCTTTTAGAGAAAAATTGTGAACTCATGAGAATGTAGAGGAAGATCAATCTGAATGGTAAGAAGTCACACTAAAAAAGGATTGTTGCACATAGGTACAATAACTTAATGCTTGAAAGACTCCATATAGAGATAAATTGCTTATATTGGCTTGAGAATTAAAATCTATATGCATAAATGTTCTGAGTTCAAACATTTTGAATAGCTGAGCCACTTGAGAACCTAGTTTGAAGTATCTTACAATTGATAAAATTATGTGTACCAATCTTAGTAAACCTAAGAATGTAAGTTTGAAAGACAAAGATTGAACTATGCATAAGACTTCTTTATCAATGTAATTGATGGAAGTTGTTGGATACATATGTTTTCATAGACCTATGAAGGTGAAAATGATCTCATATCAGCTTTAGGTGGGTAGATTGAATATACTAATTTCCAGTCTACATATTGACTCATTTAAGTGCATGGATATCGATACATGTAGGTCATGCCTAAATTCAATAAAAATATTAGTGAAACATGGAATCCTACAAATAAATTATCTAGGATTTCCTTTTAGACTTTACAAAACCCATTTCTTATGAATTATCCTCTTGAGTCAATATAGAACTATGCATCCAAACAAGTTGAATAACATGAAATGCACTCCTACATAGAGAAATTCACTTTATGAACCTATAGGAGAATAACAACTTCATGAAATTGGTTGTAAATGAATCACTATGGGGATTTGAAGTTGTCCTCCATGCGTCATCAAAACCATGGGATAGGCAATAGGGACTCAAAGCAAAAGGAAGAAGAGAAAGAATGAATGATGAAGGAAGAAGGCACAATCACAAATTTCCAAGAGCTCCTTTTTGAAAGGAGTTACAAATTCTAGAAGATAAGTTCTTTATTGAATTTTATATAAAAGAACTTAGCATGTTCACAATTCATTGCCCAATTATCATTAAAAAGATTCCTCTATAGCCATTTCGATTATTTTGACTACTTGTATTTAGGATATAACTTTAAAAAATTACTTAGGATAAAAAAAGTTGGTTCATCATGCTCTTAGATATTATAAAATTGATAATTCCTAAAATATTAATACATTATAAAAATCCAAAAATGGACAAAGTTCTTTTGGTTAACTCTAGACTTCTTGCATTTTATCTTGATGTCCTTCTACTTCATATCCTAAAATTCACGTCCTCAATTATCATGGCCTTCATGTTCAATTTTCAATACATATCTCTTTCCCCGTCTTGCACTCTATCTTCCTTGACAAATGCTACTATTGTTGTTGATGTTCTTGGAGAACCTAAAAGTGATAAACTTTTTTCTCTTGCATCTACTTGGCCTTCATGATAATGAATCTATTCCATTTTATTTGAGATGAGGGATCTAGTAGACAAGTGAGGCTTATCACTTTTAGGAAAACATCAACTAGCACAAGTCTTCGAGTAAGCATTGAATTGATCTTATAAAATATCTTTAAGTGCCTTTTAATGTATTTGATTTGCAAGGACTTCTCAATCATTTGCAATCATGACTTGCAAATAATATGATCATTCAAAGTAGATAGATTAGGTTAGATACTATTGGAGTTCGCGGTATGTGCAAGCACATGAATAGCACAAGGAAGAAGAAGAAGCTTGGAGCACAACATCACACTGAATGAATTATGAATTTTATGTCCAAAGATAAGTGATCTATTAGCTATATGCACATATACAAGCTAGGGGAAAAGAACCTCCTAAAGAGGGGAAAAAAGTTCCCCGATGGTTCTCACGCATCCCTACTAAAATATATCAACAAACCCTCTGTGAATGATGCACTGAACAAGTAGATGACACTCATGTATAAGGTAGTTCCAGGCTATGCGGAAAGAGATCAATCCACAAAAGGAAGTAAGCCCAAAGCTTTGCGAAAAGCTTCAAACTTTTTCCTAGGTAGAGCCTTTATGAAAAGGTATGCAATGTTATCATGTGTAGGTACATATGCCACGTTGATCTCTCTAACAGAGAACCCCTCCTTGACATAATGATAATGCACTTCAATGTGCTTTGTGCAAGCATGGAACACATGGTTTTTGGCAACTTCCAATGCGCTCTGACTATTAGTGAAGATGGTGATGGCATAAGATTGACCAACACCCAAATTAACCAAAAGGTGTCTTACCCACACACACCCAACAATCGTTGTGAAAGCTACCCTAAACTCAACCTCATAACTAGATGTGGCCAAAGTAGGCTTCTTCTTGGTCAACCAAGATATGCATGAGCTACTAAGTAGGAAGCAAAAACCACTAGTGGAAACATGAGTGTCATAGCAATCAACCCAGTTTGAGTCAGAAAAACCATGTAAATGTGGTGGTAATGATCCCCCGTTGGGATAAAACAACCCAAGTAGCCGAGTGCCACTCAAGTAGCGAAAGATGTGCTCAACTGCCTACCAATGCTTGATACTTGGGCAATGCATAAACACTTGCTCATTTGAGATACATCAATCTTAACATGAGGTTGAGTTATGCATATGTAAATCAAGCATCCAACAACCTGTTGATAGAGAACAACATCAAATGCATCTCTAGCATCATGAAGACTCAACCGTAACCTTGTTTCCATAGGATTGGCAATAGGTTTTAAATCTTCGAAGCCAAAATGCCACAATAATATTATGTCAACATATTTTGTTTGACACAAAGCTATTCCCCCATCAACTTGCATAGAATGAATGCCCAAATCATCATGCAATGCCCCAAATAGGCATGCAAATAAGCCTTAAATGTAGTAATATGCTTCTCATTAAGACTAATGAGCAACATTTCATCAACATACACAACAATGATCAAAAGCACATCATCTGCATGCTTAACATATAATGTGCTCTCACTTGAGAAACTCTCAAAAACATATGCAACTGTATCTTTTCATACCAAGCATGTGCTGCTTTCTTCAAACCATATAATGTCTTTTTCAACCTGCACACTTTGTTTCCATTCCCTTTATGCAAAAAACCACAGGGCTGAACTATGCACACTTCTTCATGTAAGTCACCGTTCAAAAATGGAGTTTTTATGTCCATCAAATGCATATTCCAACTATGATGACCTGCAAGTGCATAAATGCTATGAATAATGGTCATTTGGCATGTGGGTATAGGTCTCATTAAAATGAGTGCCTCTCTCTTGAGCATAACCTTTTGCAAGAAGCCTAGCTTTATCCCTGTTAGCTATTCCATCAAGTTTACGCTTCAGCTTGTGTACCCATTTAGTTCTTATGGCCTTTTTTCCTTGAGGAAAATCACATAAAGACCAAGTACCATTCTTCATAATAGCATCATATTCTAATTGCATAGTGGCCATCCAATTTTTTTAAATTTGTGCTTCATCAAAGAAAACAGACTCATTCTCATCACTTTACTAGAGGCAATCATTGCATAGCAATCTGATGCACACTATCCATTTAGGCATAACCTTGTTTAGAAATACAAACTGATGTGCAAGAGAAGTATTGTGGAAGGAGCCACCGTGCCAAGGAGAGGGGTGAAGGCACATTAGAGCGTGCGCTCTCTCTCTCTCTCTCTATATATACATACACACACACATATATATATATATATATATATATATATATATATATGTGTGTGTGTGTGTGTGTAAGCAAGTGCCTCTGCTATTATCCAGTCGAAAGTTGGGATACTCCTAACCACTCTTTGAGAGTCGCCCGAGTTTAGCATATTCTTATAGCATTATCGTGGATTTAGCTGGAAGTTGTCTCACTTAAGAAAATCTTCAAATTGTGAAAGAACAGGGCGTAGGATAATTTAACTACTCACCCACGCACGAAAACATGTGCTTGTGACTTTGCGAATGGAATCATTGAGGCGAATGGAATCATTGAACCAAGTTTCTTTCACGTCTCTCAAGTAGAGGAGATCTCTCTTTTTGCCTCAGCTGAAAGCAATGTCATGATTCGTTTCCTCTAACTCTTGCGCGCTTGTGATTCATCAAAGGCATTCTCGACTGTTTATTGTTAATCTGTTGTACGAGAGAAGATGAAAAAAAGGTTATGAAGAAAAAGGAGAGACGATGAAAAAAAAGATCATCAAGAAAAAAAGTGGTTTTGTCATTTTGTACTGCGACATCCGGCTATTTGACAACATTCATGCGACTGTCCAACTTGGTTGATAATACATAGAGGAATCGAGGTTGTCCAAAGTTGAGGGTTGTGATCTTGTCTAAAGTGCTCTTCTGGAAAGTTGAAAAGAATATATGCCTTTGAGATTCTCCATGTGTTTGCTGACACTGATGGTCATTGACACTCGTAAATGCGCAACCCTTGAATTGTACTTGTTTTATCCACATGGTAGGGATGGGTGTGTGGAATGCTCTATATCATTTTTGTTACAAGAAGAGACAACAGGGCACACCCCTCAAGAACAAGAAGTCGTATGATAATCAGTTATCAATCGGTAGTATTATGATAATAAGTCATCAATCTGTAGTATTAGTTCATACGCAGGATACATTTTTATAGTGATTGAGACAGTTACATGACATGTGTAATCATTTAGGAGTACGTGCATGGATCAATGACATGGCTGGATGATGTGGCTTATATCCGCCAACACGCCTCCGTAAGACACATCGTCTGTACAGCGGCAATGAAGCATGTTGATGTTGTGAATGACTAAGAATGAGTCTATCACCTATGAATGGAAAGAAACACAAGTATTGTGTGTTACAAAGTTGATCGTGATGATTTCTGTAATCACCTATGAATGGAAAGAAACACAAGTATTGTGCGTTACAAAGTTGATCGTGATGATTTCTGTAAAGGTAAGGAGGTTTGTAGATGTTTTTTCTCTATTGTCCATAGTTCGAGGATCGTCCGTTTGTTGGAGACTTGTGATTGTTGCAGCCTTGAGACTTATTTGAGATCTGCTTTGCATAGCCTTGAACTCATAGGTCTTATTCCCCTCCTCAATGCAAGAAAAGAAGCAAAGGAACTTCCAGGATCGAATGGTTGCAGGAAGGACACCAAGGTGTTGAATGTAGAATCTGATTTGTTGAAGTAGAACTCTCAAAGATGTTGCATTGGAGCAGTATATGCTGGAGATACTTCGTCTATATGGGCTGGTGAAGGTGGCACCTTGTACAATAGAGAACTGTTGTTATCTGGAGTCATATTGGTCCGTGAAAGAGGCATAGGAATGTTGTCATTCACCGTAGGTACTTGAATGGATGAGAGTACATCTATACAGAGATGTCCATGCCAAATTAGTGCATCATCTCCATAGACGAAAATGAAGTAGGACATGCGAGCATAGGGCAAGCTTGTTGGAATCGTTGGATCATCGTTGTTGCCCCTTTGCATGGATGCTACAGTAAACACTGGGCCAGGATCGAACTTGTTGAGTGTTCCAAACGGATGGCATGGGTGCGGAGGGAGTAGTCACACGCAACAAAACTTTTGCGAAAGGATTGGGTTAGTGCCCTCATAGCAATATGAGGCATAAACATTGGTAGTGGAGATTTGACGAGATTTGACTGGACGGGATGTGTGTAGAGGACCATCATGGCCACTAGGCATGGATGTCCCATTCAGAAGTAGAGTGGGAAGCATCGGAGGCATAGGGTGCACCAAAGAAGTGCGGAGGTTGTACGTAGTGGCAGCAGGGCTGCTGCTAAGAAAGAATGTCGGGGCCTCCATTTTGTGAGGAGGCATGAGTGCCTGCAGCGTAGGGAAATCCTTAGGCTGGAAAGGTGATTGGAGAGCTGGAAGAAGCAATCGATATGGAAGGCATTCAAGAATGGTGCACGGCCTTGTTAGAGTAGGAGGCAAGGGGTTGCCGCATGTAGGAAGCCATGTGGACGATGAAGATGTGGCCTTCATGTGATTATGAGGTAGTAATGCCAGCAACATTGGTCGTTGTTTGAGCCAAAGGAGCGGTGTGGATTGCGAAAGAGACAGCCAGATGGTAAACAAGTGATATTTGCAAGCCAACGAGTGGGGAGTTAATGGTCTGCATGCCCTAGGACTCGCTCGCGTGGCCTCCCCGCCGGGGGCTCTTCTTCTGCTGTTTACCGGTGTCTGGGGTCTTGTGGCCTCCTCGCCGGGGGTTCTTCTTCTGCTGTTTGTCTGTCTTGCACTGTGTCTCGGGGTTGTTGTGGGGGGGCTCCCCTCTCCTTCCCCCCCTCGCAGGGGACACTATGTCTCTCCAAGACATCGTCTTCCAAGGTTCGTCTTCTCAGTCATTTGCTGAAGTTACTCGTTCACCAGAACGCGCACTGCAACTCCATTCTCAGGTCGACATCGTTTGTGACCCTGAATCAGGTATGCTTCTCTCCCCTCGGCCTCATACGGCTATGGAAAAAGGTAAAAGTCCTGTTGATGAATCTCCTCACTTCCTTAACCTAGACAACAAGGATTCTGTGGATGAGGAGGAGTTCATTATTGACAGGAACTCCCTCTCTAACTGGCATTCTCAGCTTACAGAGAAAGTGGTTATTGGTCTCTGCCACGGGCCGAGACCTGCCCAGGAAATCCTTAGGAACTGGTTGAAAATGAATTGGGAGCCTCGGGGTCTTTTTGTCAAGCAAGTTCAATATCTACCTAATAACTATTATCTGTTTTTTTTTTTATGAATCTACTAGTGCTTTTAAAGTTATCTCTGAAGGTCAATGGCTTATCAAGAATATCCCTATTTACTTCTTTAGATGGCATGTGGGGTTCAATCCTAAAGGACCCAAGCCTACTAAACTCCCCATTTGGGTGGATTTTCCTGATCTTCCAGTTGATTTCTATCCCTGGCTTAATAAACTAGGAGCTATGCTTGGTAAAGTTCTTGGTCAGAAATCCAGGGCTGGAGGGATAAACCCCAAATGGGACCCTCAGTTAATGATAGAAATAGATTTGTCAAAACCTATTAAACAGAGTATTCGGATCAAGGATTCTGATGGTCTTTTTCTCCATGAACAACAAATCCTATATAGGAATCTTCCTAATGCTTGTTTCAAGTGCTTTAAACAGGGTCACCTCATCAAGGATTGCCCTTTGCTTAACAACACCCCCTCGGGCTCTAATAATGTTCCAGCGGCACCTGTTTCAGATGTTCGAGGTGGTCCCATCAATAAAACCAATGCAAATGGTCAAACCGCTTCAAATAACAAAAAGCCCAACCCTAAAGTTCCAAGGAAAAAATCAGGGAAATTATCTAATCCTTTCAGTGTTCTTCTAGAAGCTACTAATCCCTCGTTCTTGGATGTAGATGAATCGAACAAGGAAAGTCTTCCAGATGATTCGAACAAAGAAAATCTTCCAGACAATCACCCCTCAGAAGGTAATCTGTTGGAAACAAAAGGTAAACAAGGTCTTGAAGACCCTAGCAATGCTAAGGAATGGAAGTTGGTAGGGAGAAAAAAGTCTCATAATATCAGGTATTCAGATCTTGATGAAGATGTGTTAATGGATGAGATAAATAAAGCTGATGATGAAATTATGACTCAAATGTCTAATGATGTTCCGGTGGACTTTGAACTCCCTGCTGCTCTAAGTAAAGTTAACGACATTGTTGTTAAAATTCAAGGTAAAGCTAAGAGGAAGGATGGGATTAGAACTTCTAACTCTAATCTTCAACCTAGTAAAACGTCTAAATGCTAAGTTCCTTTGGCTTTCTCTTTCTTTCTGTCATTTTTATGGATTCTCTGAACATTGTTTCTTTTAACAGCAAAGGATTGATTGATCCGGTTAGAGCTAAAGTCATTTGCAATTGGAAAAAAAATCTTTCTAAGCCCCCCGATGTGGTCTGCCTTCAGGAGCTTAAGATTGGTGGTAATAAGTTAGTCCACCAGCTGAAAATCCTTGATAGTCACTTCAACTGGTTTTTCACTGAGCATAATCAGGGTAAAGGTGGTGTTGCCATAGGTGTTAACCCGAAAATTTCTCATCTCATTAAAAGAGTTTATAAAAGCCCTTCTCTGCAATGGGTTGCTGTTTCTCTTGATGTTCCGATAGATGTTTGTATTGTCAGTCTGTATGCCTCTAATTGCAGGAGTACGAGAAGTGCTTGCTGGGATGAATTAAAACTTTTTCAAGGTAATATTTGTATTATTGGGGATTTTAATATGGTTACCAACATTAATGATAGACTTAACATGAAAGGTGATTGCATTTATGGCTCTGAAAAGTCTACTTGGTACTCTCTTTGTCATCATCTCGACTTAATTGATCACTCTGAGCACACTGGCATCACTTGGCATAATAAGCAGTCTAATTCTAACGCCCTTGGTGCCAGACTTGATAGATGTTATGTTAATTCTTCGTATAGTAAAAACTTTTGGGAAATTAGTGCTAATACTGATCACTCTTTGTTGCTGTCTGATCATGTTCCCCTTTGTCTGTGCTTTAAGAGAAATCACATGCCCTTTAGAGCAGGATGGCCCCACCTAGATTCTAGATTACTTAAGATTCCTTCGCTCATTAACCAAATTAAGTCGGCCATTTCGTGGCACTTTTCCCTGAACATCCCTGCCTACAAAAGTTGGGAAAATTCTGTTAAGGATATCCAGAATATCTTTAACTTTTATAAAGCTAAAGTGTCCAAGGCGAGAACTCTCAGGAAAGAGAAAATCCTTGAAACTCTCAAGGTGTATGATTCTAATAACCCCTGTAAGGATTTCATTGACTTACAACACAAGCTCAGATGTGAGGAATACCTGGATGCTAGCTGGTCCCTTTCCAACTCCAGAAGGTTTTGGGAGAAGAACATTGACAGACCCAACACTCATATGTATGAGATGCTCAAACAAAAAAAAAGTAAGGATTTCATTCCCCTAATTGCTAAAAGTAATGGGGACATTGCTGTGAATATGGAAGAGTGCTTACATGAAACTGCTTCTTTCTTTAAGAATGTCTTCTCTAGTCCTCCCAAGAGGGGGGAAGATATCCAGAGAGCCAGGGCCCATATAGCTTCTATCAGGGTGAAAACGCTCCCTCATGGTCTGGCTGCTCTTCTGGACTTGCCCCTCTCTGCTGGTGAGGTTAAGGAAGCCATTGATAAAATGAAATTTTGTAAGTCTCCTGGTATTGATGGTATTCCTAATGAACTTTTCAAAGAGCTAAAAGACTTCATCACTCCCTACCTTCTCGAGATTTGGAAAGAGGCCACTAGGAAAGGATCCTTGTCTGCTGCCATGAATATGGGAGTTATTAGACTCATCCACAAAAGGGGCCCTAAGGAAGATCTCAATAATTGGAGACCCATTTCTTGTCTCAATTCTGTCTATAAAATTTTTGCCTCTGCCCTTGCTAGAAGGCTTAGCCCTATCATGAATTCTATCATTCTCCCCATGCAGAAAGGTTTTATTAAGGGCAGATACATTTTGGATGCCATTATTTCTCTGTGGGAAGGTTTTGACTTTGCTAATGAAGCTGAGCTTGACTACTATTTTTTCAAGGTTGACTTTGACAAGGCTTATGACAGAATTGAATGGGACTTTATCCTCCAATCTCTTCATGATATTGGCTTGGGTAAAAAGTTTATCAAGTATGTTAGTACCCTCTTTGGAAATGCTTGGTCTAGAGTTTCCTTTAATGGTCATCATTCCCCCCCTTTTAAGATTGCTAGATCCATTAGGCAGGGATGTCCCCTGGCCCCCCTTCTGTTTGCCATTTCTAGTGATGCCCTTGGCTGGCTTGTGAATAATGAAATGATTAATGGGAAAATCAAAGGCATACCCATCCCCAACTCAAATCATCAACTTGGGCTTCAAATGTTTGCTGATGATACTAATATGTTTACTCTTGCTGATCCTCAGTTTGCTGAAAATTTCTTGGCCTGTTTAAAAACCTTTTGTCTTGCCAGTGGTTCTCATATCAATCATACTAAAACTGGTTTCTGGTCCTCTAATCATATCACCCCCAATTGTATTATTGACATTGGCTGTAGCATTTTGCAGGATCGTATGATTTTTAGGCTTTTGGGTATTCCCATGGGTTTTAATGTCTCTTTGCAGCAAAGATGGGACTGGGTGCTTCAAAAATTCAAGGTAAAAATGCTCAGGTGGTATAATGTTTATGCCTCCCTTTCTCACAGATGTTTTGTCTTGAAGCATTATCTCCTCCCTTCCATTGTGTACTTCCTGGCTTGTTGGAGTCCTTCAAAGAAGCAACTAAATCAGGTTATTACTCTGGCTAGAAGATTCTTATGGGGAGGCAATGACCAAAATCACAAAATTCCTAAAGTGGCTTGGAAGATTTGTTGTCTGCCTAAACATGAAGGTGGTCTGGGTATTATTTGCCCTATGAAAATGGCTGAGAACCTGGCCTCTAAATGGGTTTACAGAGCCTTAAGCTCTAGTGACATTTGGGCTTGTCTGCTTAAAAGAAACATTCAAAAGTTTCATGTCAAAAACTACAAGGCCTGGACTAACAATCATCTTTGGGATATTGTTATTTCCCCTACCCCCTTTGTTCCTGTTGGCAGTAGCCTCTCTTGCAGGTTTTGGTCCGTTTGGATGAAAGCTAAACTCTGTTTTTCTCCTATTTCTAAGTTTTCAACTAACCTTAACTTTTTTCTTCAGGAATCTCCTTGGTTAGGCTGGATTGCTTTGTGGAATAACAAAGATCTTGAGATTAGAGAACACAAATGTTTTAAGCTTGGTGTCAAAAGCTGGGCCTGGTTTTATAACTCAGGTGAATTGTTGTCTGATGATTATATTCTGTCTCTGACCCATTTTTTTCCTGGGTTTCTGCAGATCCTTCTGGAAAGGAAGAACCTCCTGAAGAATAAACTTGAAGAGTGTAGGATTGTCAACCTTCATTTCACTGAAGTAGCCAAAGATATATGGACAAGCTTCAAACTCAACAAAGGCTCTGTTCTCAGTATTACTAACAAGCTTAACTCCAGATGGGGGTATAATTGGTCTACCAATCAATGGAGATACAGGTTCAAAGTTATATGGGCTTTCCCCTATAATATCAAGCATTCCTACTTGGAATGGCTGATTCTTTACAATGGCTTGTGGACTGGCAACAGGGCTAAGAGAGCAAATATAAATAATAGTAACTGTGCTCTGTGCAGCAGGGAAGAGGATTTAACCCATCTCTTTTGTAATTGCTGGCATGCTAAACAGTTTTGGAAAGTGCTGGACCCTATCCTGGCTATCAAAAAGCTTCCCCAACTTGGTTTTAAAGAGATCATTCTCGGTTGTTGTAATAAATTAGATTTAGTGCTATGGCATTTATGGAGGGGACACATTCTTTGGCACATATGGATTAGTAGGAACCAAGCCCTCTTCAAGAATGATAAAAAGAACTATATGTTTTCCCTTAGAAAAACTTTGTATCTCTCTGGTATGCAGAGTCTATTGTCTATCAAACAGGGCCCTCAGGATCAAAGTGCTATTACCAAGTCCCTTCCTCCCTGTAAGTGGAGAGAATCTCTTCTGGATTGTTATTCCAGTGATAGATTTATCATGGTCCTCAACTTGTAACCTTGGCCTGATGGGATCTCTGCTTCCATGTACACTTTGTACTTTTACTACATAATTTACTCTCTTTTCCTGTTGTCTCAAAAAAAAAAAAGAAAGAGACAGCCATTGTGGAAGACATGTCGAAGTGGGGTATGGGCCATGGCCCTGTCGAAGCAACAAGTGGAGAAGCCACATCTAGGCAGAGAAGGGGTTTATGTGTAGAGAGCAGAAGGTGTTATAAAAGAGGTTCCAAAATGGTGGTCGAAATACATGTGTAGAGAGCAGAAGGTGTTATAAAAGAGGTTCCAAAATGGTGTTAAAGTCTTGGCTGTGCGAGGACCAGAAAGGTTTTATCAAAGGTAGATCTATACTTGAAGCAATTATTGATATTTGGGAAGGCCTTGCTTTTGCTGAGGAGTCTGCTCAAGATCTAGTTTTCATTAAGATCGACTTCGACAAAGCGTATGACAGATTGGAATGGGACTTTATTCTTCAATCATTGAAAGACCTTGGATGCAGCCAAAAGTTCACGAAGATGGTTTCCACGCTTCTTGGAAATGCTTCAACTAGAATAAACATCAACGGTAAGCTCTCTGAGCCCATTCGTTTAAAAAGATCAATTAGGCAAGGCTGCCCTCTGGCTCCTTTACTATTCGCTATCGCCTCAAATGGCCTCAGCTCCCTATTAAAGCATCACATGGACGTCGGCAATCTCAAGGGTCTCTCCTTACCTCTAAATCACGGCCAAATGGTTGTGAGACTTTTTGCTGATGACATGAATGCCTTTGTGCATAACGATATAAATAGCATTGAGGTGTTTTGGTGGTGCCTCCACACCTTTTGTATGGCATCAGGCTCAAAAATCAACCATGCTAAAACTGCTTTTAGAGCGATCAGCGGGCCTACTCCCCAGTTGTTGGTCGATCGGGGGTGTCAAGTTATCCCGAACGGTCAAGTCTTCCGTCTCCTCGGCATTCCGATGGGTTTCGATATCTCAATGGACCAACGATGGAACTGGGTGCTATCCAAGTTGGATAGCAAGCTGAATCAATGGAAAGGTATGCAAGTCAACCTGGCAGGACGTGCTATGGTTATTAACACCTTTATGTTGTCTACAATTATTTACTTTATCTGTGTTGGAGACCTAAGGAGAAAGACTTGGCCAAAGTAGAAAGAATCTGCAGGAACTTTCTTTGGACTGGGGACCCCAACAGAAGGGGGGTTCCCAAAATCAAATGGGAAACTTGCATTAGCCCTAAAGACTCAGGGGGCTTGGGTATTTTGGATATTGCTGGATTAGCTGACAAGCTGGCGGCTAAATGGCTTATCAAGGCCTGGAGCAATAGGGAGTCCTCTTGGGCTAAATTGATCTTCAGAAACACGGTAGACTTTACCTTTGTCGGCCTCCCTGGTTGGAAGGACATTGGGATTCTCACGCTTTTGTTCTCCCCCCACCCAGTCTGCCCTAAAGGCTCTAGCCTCGTGTGTTCCTTATGGAAGAATTGGAACAAGGCCAAACAGTTCATCAGAATCAGCGATGATTGGAAGTGGGCAGCTGGCATAAGACAAAATGACTCTATTTGGTTCCCGATCAGTGGCATTCGGGGAGTGGAATCTTGGAACCTCCAAACTGCAAGGCGGTTATGGAACAAGGGGTTCAAACAGTGGAAACAGCTCTGGAAACAAGAGACCTGCCAGTGGATTAGGTTCGAAGATCTGGATCCGAGACTTAGCATTACCTTTGAGGAATGGACTCTTCTTCAAAGCAGGTGTTTAGCCTGGGACCGCTCAACTACCCGCCTTCTCTGCGGGCAGGATCTCCCTTGCTCGGAGGGCCTCAAATGGAGCAATGGTACGAAGCTTTCCAGAATCCCGAACTTCAAAGGGGATTTGGATGTTCACCACACCCTTAACAAGAGATGGTGCCTTGCTTGGACCAAACTTCGGTGGGAGCTAAAATTCATGTCTCTTTGGCATCCCCTAATTGAGGTCAAAAAGTCCGTTCTCATGTGGCAGGTCTTGCATAAGGGAATCTGGACCAATGCAAGGGCTAACAAAATCTGTGGTGCGCCGCCATGGTGCAAGCGGTGTCATCGGTGCATCGAAGATTTAGCCCACCTGTTCTTTGACTGCCCCAAGTCCCATGTTGTCTAGCATCACGTGTCCCGGGTTTTGAGACTAACGAGTCAAATCAACTGGCAACAAGTGATGTTGGGTGAGGCGATCGGATGCTCATCGAGGCTATGGAATGCCATCAGAGGTGAGGCTCTCTGGAAGATTTGGAGAGAGCGCTGTGCCGTCAATTTCGGCCAAACTCCTAAGGAATGGTCGATCGAGAAATCCTTGTTTCTCCTCGGTAAAAGAATCTCCCGAGTCAAGAGATCACCACCGTTTAGACATCACTGTATTTATCTCCTAGAAAACAACAAGTTGAAACCCAAATGGGTCCCACATGAGGGTGATGGTAATGTTATCCGCCTCATCTGTAATGCCTTGTAGCTTGCCATACTCCTCCCCTGCGTTGTGGGATTCGGGGGGTCCCATGGACACTAGTCCCATTCACTTGTAACTTTTTCTCTTTAATATAATTAAAGTCTGGGAGATTAGACTAAGGCCGAACTTCCTTTATTTAAAAGAAAAAAATACTTGACCAAGAAATCCGCCAAGAAGAGCGCTAGAAAAGCCAGAAAAGAGGGCGTTGAAGTCGGGAGGGAAGGCGGGTGGTGCGACAGTAGGTGGGCCATGGAGAAATCGCGCTATTGATTTACCAGAGAAGGTATTGGGTGCTTGCGATTGATTAGCAGGGGTGCATTCAGCGTTGGTGAATGGAGGGCCTGGCACCATGCGAGTAGAAGTGGGGCCTTCTATCAGCACCGGGAATCGCTCATGGAGCACCTCGATTTGAGCCTTTTGTTTGTCGTAGTCGACAAGATGTACGGATATAGCAGGCATGCGCACGAAACCTCTAGGGGCATGCGCTGAAGGTGAGGGGCCATGCATGTTGCAGAGTAACATGGCACATGAGAGCGGGGGGTCCTCGTGCGAAAGAGGATGATACAGATCTTCGCGCTGAGCAGCGTCAGGCGAGGCATCTCTATGCCCCAGTTGATCAGACCGAGAAGAGGAGATTAGGCTGAAGATTGGAGCAACGCAGGAGTGAACGGATGTGCATGAAGAGGCCAGCGTCACTGGAGACAGAGCAGAAGCGTGGAGAGAGGGGTGTGATACCATGTTGCAAGAAGAGACAACGGGGCACACCTCTCAAGAACAAGAAGTTGTATGATAATCAGTTATCAATCTGTAGTATTAGTTCATACGCGGGATACATTTTTATAGTGATTGAGAGAGTTACATATGACACGTGTAATCATCTAGGAATGTGTGCATGGATCAATGACATGGCTGGATGATGTGGATTATATCCACCAACAATTTTTTTTTTTAAAATAAAGGAAGTTCGGCCTTAGCCTAATCTCCCGGACTTTAATTATAATAAAGAGAAAAAGTTACAAGTGAATGGGACTAGTGCCCATGGGACCCCCCAAATCCCACAATGCAGGGGAGGAGTATGGCAAGCTACAGGGCATTACAAATGAGGCGGATAACATTACCATCACCCTCATGTGGGACCCATTTGGATTTCAACTTGTTGTTTTCGAGGAGATAAATACAGTGATGTCTAAACGGTGGCGATCTCTTGACTCGGGAGATTCTTTTACCAAGGAGAAACAAGGATTTCTCGATCGACCATTCCTTAGGAGTTTGGCCAAAATTGACGGCACAGCACTCTCTCCAAATCTTCCAGAGAGCCTCACCTCAGATGGCATTCCACAGCCTCGATGAGCATCCGATCGCCTCACCCAACATCACTTGTTGCCAGTTGATTTGACTCGTGAGTCTCAAAACTCGGGACACGTGATGCCAGATAACACGGGACTTGGGGCAGTCGAAGAACAGGTGAGCTAAATCTTCGATGCACCGATGGCAACGCTTGCACCATGGTTGCACACCACAGATTTTGTTAGCCCTTGCATTGGTCCAGATTCCTTTATGCAAGATCTGCCACATGAGAACGGACTTTTTGACCTCAATTAGGGGGTGCCAAATAGACATGAATTTTAGCTCCCACCGAAGTTTGGTCCAAGCAAGGCACCATCTCTTGTTAAGGGTGTGGTGAACATCCAAATCCCCTTTGAAGTTCGGGATTCTGGATAGCTTCTTACCATTGCTCCATTTGAGGCCCTCCAAGCAAGGAAGATCCTGACCGCAGAGAAGGCGGGTAGTTGAGCGGTCCCAGGCTAAACACCTGCTTTGAAGAAGAGTCCATTCCTCAAAGGTAACGCTAAGCCTCGGATCCAATTCTTCGAACCTAATCCACTGGCTGGTCTCTTGTTTCCAGAGTTGTTTCCACTGTTTGAACCCCTTGTTCCATAACCGCCTTGCAGTTTGGAGGTTCCAAGACTCCACTCCCCGAATGCCACTGATCGGGAACCAAATAGAGTCATTTTGTCTTATGCCAGCCGCCCACTTCCAATCATCACTGATTCTGATGAACTGTTTGGCCTTGTTCCAATTCTTCCATTAGGAACACACGAGGCTAGAGCCTTTAGGGAAGACCGGGTGGGGGGAGAACAAAAGCGTGAGAATCCCTATGTCCTTCCAACCAGGGAGGCCAACAAAGGTAAGGTCTTCCGTGTTTCTGAAGATCAATTTAGCCCAAGAGGACTCCCTATTGCTCCGGGCCTTGATAAGCCATTTTGCCGCCAGCTTGTCAGCCAACCTAACAATATCCAAAATTGCCAAGCCCCCTGAGTCTTTAGGGCTAATGCAAGTTTCCCATTTGATTTTGGGAATCCCCCTTCTGTTGGGGTCCCCAGTCCAAAGGAAGTTCCTGCAGATCTTTCTACTTTGGCCAAGTCTTTCTCCTTAGGTCTCCAACATGAGATAAAGTAAATAATTGTAGACAACATAAAAGTGTTAATAACCATAGCACGTCCTGCCAGGTTGACTTGCATACCTTTCCACTGATTCAGCTTGCTATCCAGCTTGGATAGCACCCAGTTCCAGCGTTGGTCCATTGAGATGTCGAAACCCATCGGAATGCCAAGGAGACGGAAGACTTGACCGCTAGGGATAACTTGATACCCCCGATCCACCAACAATTGGGGAGTAGGTCTGCTGATTGCTCTAAAAGCAGTTTTAGCATGGTTGATTTTTGATCCTGATGCCACACAGAAGGTGTGGAGGCACCACCAAAACACCTCAATGCTGTTTATATCGTTATGCACAAAGGCATTCATGTCATCAGCAAAAAGTCTCACAACCATTTGGCCGTGATTTAGAGGTAAGGAAAGACCCTTGAGATTGCCAGCGTCCATGTGATGCTTTAATAGGCAGCTGAGTCCATTCGAGGCGATAGCGAATAGTAAAGGAGCCAGAGGGCAGCCTTGCCTAATTGATCTTTTTAAACGAACGGGCTCAGAGAGCTAACCATTGATGTTTATTCTAGTTGAAGCATTTCGAAGAAGAGTGGAAACCATCTTTGTGAACTTTTGGCTGCATCCAAGGTCTTTCAATGATTGAAGAATAAAGTCCCATTCCAATCTGTCATACGCTTTGTCGAAGTCGATCTTAATGAATACTAGATGTTGAGCAGACTCCTCAGCAAAAGCAAGGCCTTCCCAAATATTGATAATTGCTTCAAGTATAGATCTACTTTTCATAAAACCTTTCTGGTCCTCGCACAGCCATGACTTTAAATGACAGGAGATTCTGTTGGCGATAACTTTTGCAATTATCTTGTATCCAGTTTGGAGCATGGTAATCGGACGCCAGTTTTCAATTTTGTTCTTATCTCCCCGTTTGTGGATTAACTTGATGACGCCATTATTCAGGCACTCAGGGAGGGCACCGAAAGAGAGGGCCTCTTGCCACACGAGGTGCAGCGGGGTGGCCACCTGATGTTTGAAGGACTTGAAAAACTCATTGGTAAGGCCATCTGGACCCGGACTTTTCCCATTGGGAAGGGCATCAATAACCTCGATAATTTCATTCTCGGAGATGTTAGCATCCAGTAGAGCAATCAAGTTCTGTGGGATTCTGGTTTGAGCAACCCTTGAGATGGTTGCCATGGAGTCGCGCCTGTGGGGGGAAAGAGGAGTCGAGACCCCGAGAAGATTGGTAAAATGTTCGACGATGATAGTTCTATTCTCCACTTCCGTGCAACATTCAGTTCCATTGTTATCGACCATTAGGGGGATGGATTCCCTAGCTTGTTTCCTTTTGAGGATGTTACACATCTCTTTCGTTGGTTTGTCGGCCTTCCCTGCCCACCAATCTTTGAAGAAAATTTGAAGATTTTTCCTTTGGACCTCCTCCTCTAATCTTAGCCTTCCCCTGATTTTCAAAAGACCCTGTTGGCAATGTAACTTACCTTTGTTCACCTCTTCTTCAAGCCGTGAGAGCCTCCGGTACACCGTTTCTCTTCTTTTTTTTTCGAATTCCTCTTATAGCCTTTTGAGTCCTGATTAGAATTTTTCGAGTCCTTTCTACTGCGCTTCTCCAACACTTAGCCGGTTCATTACAGTAAGCAAAGGCTTCCGTCCACACCTCAGAAATTTCCTGGTGGACAGAGGGGAGGGAAAATGATGTCTGACAAGCATGAAACCAAGGAGCTTTCTGGAGCATGGGAATCGGTTTGAAGGACAGAGTAATCGGATAGTGGTCTGAGATAGTGAGGTCCATGTGTTGAGAAATCGAAGGAATACCCCACTGAAGGATGGTGTTCTGATTGATGTAGCATCTATCAAGTCTTGCTTTCCTCAAAGAGTCCCCCGACTGGAGATTAGACCAGGAGAACCCCTTCCTGTCTTTCACTTCGACCAGGTCGAGATGGAGCTTGATTTTATCCCATATCTCTTTCTCCTGACCGTCAATAATTTTTCCTTTGTTATTCCATCGGTCCTCAGGAAACTCAACCATGTTGAAGTCCCCACAAATCAGAACATTGTGTGAAAGGGAGTCAAGGGAAGCCCAAGTATCCATTCTATCTACTTCACCATTAGGGGCATAAATTGAGACCACAGTGAACTGGAAAGGAGACCCGAAAGAGGCAGCAATCCAACGATGATTCCGACCTTCAAAAGTCGAGGTCACATTGCTAGACAAGGCGTGACTAATACCGATAGAAGCACCCCCCGTCCCTCTAGGGTGAGAAGTGGAGAACCAAAGGTGGTTCGGAGAAATGCATTTAAGCCGTTTTTGTAGATCCTCTCCGTCGATTTTAATCTCTTGTAAGCAAATAAAGTCAGGGGCGAAGCACATGTCTTTGAACCACTGGCCAAGAATCGAAGCTCTTGACGGGTCAGACAGACCCCTAACGTTTAGAGATGTGAATTTCATTAATGATGGTTGCCCTCTTTGAGGGGAGGGACCCGATCTTTTTTCTTCTTGTGGTCTTCTTTTTTCTTCCCTACTTCTTGACTTAGGATCCTACTCTTGAGGGGGCTCTTCCAAGGCATGCCGGAAGGTTGTTTACCTTTAAGCTTGGACATTTGTTGCGGTAGTCTTGGAAAGCATACCGGGAGGGTAGGACCAAGAGCGGAGCTTTCGCTGTCTGGGTTGTCTTCATTGCTGGTAGTGAAGCCTTCCTCTTTACTCGTGGTGTAACCTTCTTGGTTATCTTCTTTGCTGGTAGAGCACCCAAGGGTATTATCAGTGGGGTCTTCTTCAAAGAGGTTGTCCCCTCGGAAGTCGAGCTCATTAATCTCTTTTTCTAGGTTACAGTATATGTTATTCGAGGGGGAAGCTGTCATGGTATTCCTTGTTTTTGATCTTCGAGGGCTAACTTTCCTCTTACGTCTCACTTCAGTGAAACCTTCTGAATCCGTCTCAGCAACGCGAGTTCCCTCTTCTTCCTCCATTGGAGGGGGATGACCCCGAGTGTCGTCTTGGGGGAGAGGGTCTAGGGTCCCATCTGGTTTAAGCTTGTTTTTATTGGTACTTTTCTTCAGGGGGCAGTCTTTGATCCTGTGACCTTGAAGCCCACATCGGAAGCACGCGTTTGGCAAATTCTTGTAAGTAACCTCTTGTGTCCAGGTCTTACCATCCCCACAGTTTATGGAGATCTTCGAGGGAAGGACCTGGTTCAGGTCTGTTTCAACGCAGATCTGAGGATGCCATCTTGCATTGAAAGAATGTTGAGCTCCATCGTAGATTAACCCCCCAACATCCTGTCTTGCAGCCATCGGGCGACCGATCGGTGAGACGATTTCACGAAGAAATCCATACATGAAGAAAGGCAGATTGGGAAGCTCCACCCAAAGCGGGTAACGAAGAGGCTTTGATCTGTTCGGGACAAAGTCTGGGGTCCACTTAAAAAGGCAAAGGGTGGACCGGCCCACTTGCCAGGAGCCGGCTTGCAGGGCTTGGAAAGCCATCTCTTCGTTCTCAAATACTAGAAGCAGGTGATTCGCCGGCAGGAATTGACATTTGGACACAATTAAGCCTCGCGGGAACCACTCCTTACGAAGCCAAGTTCTCACACTTTCAAGAGGGGGCCTGGGGCCAAACATTTGACCGATCAGGCAAGTTTTCTTCAGTTCTTCCTGCTTTGCCGCCACAGACTCCTTGCATAAAGAGACCTCTGGGGGCGCGACGTCCACTGGGACAGACTCCATCTCAAGGGGGGACACGGACTAAGGGGGAGCCACAAAGTCCATGACAAATGCTTGAAAGGCCTTATGGAAACCCGCTTAAAAGCTACGTCTCACTTTCTCGAGAAAAGAGCAAGATTGAGAATTAACCTTACTCAATTTACTCTCTTCCTTCTTTTTTTTTTGTTTTTTTTTCCCCTTTTTACTTTTCTTGTTTTTTCTTCCTTTCTTACTTTTTCTTTTAAAAAAAAAAAAGCTTTCAGACCGCCAGACCCTGCCGACGAGCGCCACTAAGGCACGAAGGCCCAACCGTACTGATCTTGATATATGCCTTCACTAGACTAGACGAGAGACCCCAGCGTGCGACAAGGGCTCAGGGAGACGAAGGCCCAGTCGACAAGGTCGCAGTGACGGGTCCCGGAACAGACACGATGTCTGGCAGACAGTCGCGAGGGCAACCCCACAATCGCGATGGCCACGGATTTGAATTGATGAACGAGGGAAACCCCCGTGATGGTCTGACGGCCGACTACGACCGGTGTGCCAACCCGGCGTGAATGACAAGCGCGCAGAACGTGAAGGACACCGCCTCGGGAGTCGAGCCCCCTTGCGAGTGAGCCTCGGAGCGCAGCCCGAGGCTAGACGGTGAGCATGAGCCACACCGTCGCGATGGGCCTAAAGCCACACCGTCGCGATGGTCAAGGTAGCGGACGAGGATGCCACAGCACAGCCTTCGCGCGAGAGTTATCCTCGTACGAAAGTTTCACGACCTGCTGTTGATGGTCGACGGCTCCTTCTTCAAGTTCCAAACTCGACCGACGAGCGGCAGGGCCCGTAGAAAGGGTTAGGCCTTATCCTTTTCACACTCTTAATTCATCCACCAACAATTTTGAATCTCTCTCTATGAATTTTATTAAGGGATCCTTGAGAAGACCATAATTTCTTCATTTGCGATTGGCCTCACGTGCAGATCTAAGTCACTAGAATGGGATCGTACTTTCTCGCAATAAGAATGAGATGGGTTGTAACTTGTCCCCTTCCTTACTAGAGATAGTGTAGAGGATTGTTCCAATAAGTCCAAAATGTAAAAAATCTCCAAGCTACCTTAATGTTGAATCCAAGTTTGAAATTCGAAAATCAACCTCCACCATCTTAGAAAAGTGTTGCAACATGTCAAAGGTAGGTAGGCCTCTTTAAAATCTCTTTCAGGGGCTGACGGTCATGTCTCTCATGATGAGGCAAAGAGACTAAGATTGAGGAGACAGTGCTCTTATACGAAGCATAGCGCATGCACTTTGAGATCGAGAAGTAAAGTAGTCATCACTGATTATATCCCCTTGTGAGAGGGCCGAGTGCCCAATGCCTGTAGGCTGTAGGAGAGCACAAGCACGAAATTACGGGCAGCTGTCGAGACCAATAGATCGTAGAGAGTACTCACGCACTCCCTCCATTAATCTAATTTTCTTGCTTTTTCAAAAAAAAAAAAAAAAGATCGTAGAGAAATCAGGGGCATGATCGTAGAGAAATTATGAGGTGATTCCTTCATAAATGCGATACATGGAGTCGTGTATGGTAAACTTTTCAATTACTTCAATCCTTGTTTAGAATAGAAACTGATGTGCAAGAGAAGTGTTGTGCAAGGAGCCAACGTGCCCAAGGAGAGGGGTTGAGGCTCTCTCTCTCCCCCCGCTATTATCCAGTCGAAAGCTGGGATACTACCTGTCCATTCTTTGAGAGTCGCCTCGCGTTAAGCATATTCTTATAGCATTATCGTGGGAGCGAGATGGTCTATGCACCATGAGCGTGGATTTAGCTGGAAGTTGTTTCACTTAAGAAATATCGTCTTCGCTATTTTACTGATAAGAGTGTGAAAGAACAGGGCGATAAGGTTTCACAAGTGCGTAGGATAATTTAGCTACTCACGCACTCACGAAAACATGTGCTTGTGACTTTGCGAATGGAATCATTGAACCAAGCTTTCTTTCACGTCTGTCAAGTAGAGGAGATCTCTCTTTGTGCCTGTGGAAGAACAACTGAAGATCTTGTGAGTGCTAACCCTACGACATGTAAACCGATAAGTGTACTATATATGTACGCTTTTAAAATGCTTGAGAATGACATGGCTTAGCGTGCACCTTGTCTCTGCGTTTTTGGTGTCAGAGAAGCAGAGTTTTTCACGTCTTTTTAATTTCAATATTCGTTTTGTCTGACGCCAAAAAAAAGCGTCCTCATTATCTCGATGTAATAAAAGAAGAGTTATATTTTATAGCTCCGACAGAATCATCAGTACGTTTGGAGAGTATTGTGGCTTCTCTTTGTCCGGCGTGAGGACATTGAGAAGTAAGACCCTAGATCTTGGAAATCATTCCTTTTCAACTTCTATAAACAGGGAAAAGTAATATACGTCAAAAAGCTTGTTCTCTGAAATTTCGCATGCCTCCGCTGAAACAATGCCATGATTCGCTTCCTCTAACTCTTGCGCACTTGTGATTCATCGAAGGCAATCTCGACTATTTATTGCTAATCTGCTGTACGAGAGACGATGAAAAAAAAGGAGAGAGGATGAATAAAAAAGGTCATGAGGAGATGGCTCAACGCTGGTCCTTCATGCACCTCGGTCTGTGAGTCCTGTTGGGGTGCGGGTCGCCTTTAGTGCCCCTCTCCCCCCTCGCTACGAGGGGGGCTCTTGCATTCCTGTCTGTTCAGTTCCCGGGGGTTTCCCCTGGGGAGCTCGTCTGGTTGGTGCTCTTTGGGGCGCTGCTCTGGTCCTTCTCCATGTCGCTGCATGAAGCTCTCAGGGACGGGATGGCGGGTCCGTCCCTTCTGAAGGGGGAGTTGAATGGCTTGCAGACAGCGATCAACCCTGTCTTCGACTTTGGTGAAACCCTAAATGGTAATGTCTCTGCGACTACTTCTGGCTCTCAAGTCTTCGACAAGATACAAGTATCTACCAAATCTTTGAGCGGTCTGCAAAGCTCAAGTTCTATGTCGTATGCTGGTGCTCTTCAAGCTCCTCAACAAAATGCCTTCTCCATGTTCAACATGCAAGGTTTCGCAGGTATGTCTCCTCCTCAGTCGTCTATTCGGGACAGTAAAGGAAAAGAAAAAATTGATTTGGGCATGGAAGAGGAAGGCTCTTTCCCTAATCGACGTCCTGAACATGTTATAAATCTTGAACCCGAAGTAGAAGACAGAGATGATTCCACTCTGGTCATTGATAGTATGTCCTTAGAAAAATGGAACAACCATCTGACTGAGAAAGTAGTCATTGGTTTATGTCATGGTCTTAGACCTGCTCAGGAAGTCCTAAGGAGTTGGATGAAGGTTAACTGGGAAACTAGAGGTCTCTTTGCCAAACACATTCAATATTTGCCTAATAACTATTTTCTGTTCTTTTTTGAGGATGGAAACAATGCTATGCAAGTGATTGCTGAAGGACATTGGTTAATACGAAATACTCCTATCTCCTTTTTTAAATGGTTTCCTGGGTTTAACCCTAGGGGCCCAAAACCTACTAAGGTGCCAGTGTGGATTGAACTTCCTGATCTGCCTGTGGAATACTTTCCTTGGATTGAAAAGCTTGGAGGGCTTATTGGCAGAGTTCTTGGACAGAAGCCTAGGAATGGCTTTAACCCTAAATGGGATCCTTTGATGCTTGTCGAAGTAGATATTTCCAAAGAAATCAAACCTATTCTTGTCCTTAAAAATTCTGAAGGGTACAAGCTGCATGAACAAAAGGTTGTTTACAAGAATTTACCTAATGCTTGTTTTCATTGTTACAGGAAGGGGCATTTGATTAAGGACTATCCCTCTCTTGTGAGCAATCAGGGTAAGGAGAACAGAGATGAGAAATCAGAAAAACAGGGTTCTAATGTTAAGAAAGAGGAGAATTCCAAGGAAGATTTGGGCCTCAGAAAGCAGATAGGTAAAATCAAAAGGAGGTCCTATCAGGTCGGTCTAAAACCTGAAACTCTTGTTAAAGTTATAAGTAATCCTTTCCAGATTCTTGATATGTCTAATTCTTATGAACCTGAGAACGCAGATTGTGCTGGCATACAAAAGGGTAATAATGAGCCTCTGTCTTCCCTTTCGGGTAGAAATCACTTAGAAAGCGGTGAGGGATGGACAGTTGTGGGTAAGAAAAACAGTGTTAAGCCCCAATCTCTTAAAATTAATCCCTCCCCTGTTCAGAACCATTCAGAAGAAGATAATGAGTTTGCTCTACAAAAATCTAATGACCCTTTTGTAGAACAATTGAATAAAAGTGATGAAGAGGGGATGTTACAGGCAGGTGTTTTGGATGATAATGAGGATAATATGATTATTGATAAGATGGCAAGTCCCTCAGTCAAAGATAAATCAAAGCCCAAAAGGAAAGATGTTATTAGGACTTCCATCTCAGCTGTGAAACCGATCAAGAATCTCAAAAAATAATTTTTATGGATTTCCTCAATCTTATTTCTTTAAATACTAAAGGGTTGTCTGATCCTGTTAGACGCAAGGTCATTAGTAACTGGTTAAAAGACTCCTCTCTCTATCCTGATTTTATCTGTCTGCAAGAGCTTAAGGTTGGTGGAGGTCAACTTATTGCCAATCTGAAGATAATTTCCAGTAACTCCACCTGGTTTTCTACTAATCACAGTAGAAAGGGTGGGGCAACTATTGGTATTAAGTCTAGTATCAGTCAAGTTGTTGAAAAGTCTTTGATTAGTGATTCCAATCAGTGGATTGGCCTCAAGTGTAAAGATCCTTTCAATTTCACTATTATTTCTGTTTATGCAGCTAATAATCCTTCTGACAGGTCCAAATGCTGGGAGGAAATTGGTAAGCTTGATGGGGATCTTATCCTTACTGGTGATTTTAATATGGTCACTAACTCTGCTGACAGAATTGGTAATTGTAATAATGTGATTGCTGGAGGTGAAAAAAATCAATGGTTCAGATTAGTGAACTTGCATAACCTTGTTGATATTTCTTCTAGTACTGGTCATACCTGGAACAACAGATGTTCTAGTAATAGGCTTTCGGCCAGACTTGATAGAATCTACATGAACTCCTCCAGATTTCAGGTTTTGTGGAACTGTAGCTGTACCACTGATCCCTCCCTTCAGATTTCGGATCATGTTCCTATTGTTGTTAAAATGGCTAGCAATAACCCGTCTTATAGAGCCGGGTGGCCTCATGTGGATATGTCCTTGTTTAAAGTGCCTATTGTTAAGGTGGAAATCACTAATATTTTTAAAAAGCATTTCTTCCGGGGATGTTCCCCTTTCAAGGCCTGGGAGGCTGCTATTAAAGATGTTCAAACTGCCCTTGCCTTTTTTAAGAAAAAAGCCAGGGAGACTAGGTATAACAGAAGAATGATGCATATTAAAGAGATAGACAGAATTGAAAGTTCCAATTTAAGTAGTAATGTTAAGATTCAGAAGATCCTGGAGCTTCAGGAAAAAGTGAGGTATGAAGACTACCTTCTGGCTTGTGGTGCCCTTGCCACGTCTAGAGAGTTCTGGGCTGGGAAAGTGGATAAACCTAATAAGCACATGTATGAGATTATGAGAAAAAAAAAAGCTAAAGATTTCATTCCTCTCTTAAGGAAAAGCAATGGTGATGTTGCCTCTAGTATTAAGGATAACTTACAGGAGGCTGTGTCCTTCTTTACCAATGTTTTCTCTATGCCTCCCAAGAGAGGGGAGCAAATCTGGAGTGCAAGAGCTGCCATTGCCCTTTGTAGGAAGAAATTGGTTCCTCAGGGCTTGGTCTCCCTCCTTGATCTCCCCCTTTATGCTGGTGAGGTTAGAGAAACCATTAGTAAGTTGAAGCCCTGTAAGTCCCCTGGTCATGATGGCATTCCTAATGAGTTTTTTCAGTAGTTTAAAGAAATTCTGGTGCCCATTATTCTCTGGATCTGACAAGAAGCCATAAGTAGAGGGTCTCTTTCTACCTTCATTAATACTGGAGTTATCAAATTAGTTCATAAAAGAGGATCTAAGGATGATCTTAACAACTGGAGACCTATCTCTTGTCTGACTTCTCTTTACAAAATTTATGCCTCCTCCCTTGCTAGAAGATTGAGTCCTTTGATGGACTCCATTATTCTTCCTGAGCAGAAAGGGTTTATTAAAGGAAGATATATCCTTGATGCTATTATCACTATTTGGGAAGGGATGGATTATGCTAAGGACAATAATATGGACACCTTCTTTTTCAAAATTGACTTTGACAAGGCTTATGATAGGATTGAGTGGGATTTTATTCTTCAATCTCTTCATGATATTGGAGTTGGGAAAAACTTTATTGAGTACACTAGTGTGTTGTTTGGCAATGCTCATTCCAAAGTTGCCATGAATGGTCACCTGTCTTCCCCTTTTAAGCTCTGTAGATCTGTTAGACAAGGTTGTCCCTTAGCTCCCTTATTATTTGCCATTACTAGTGATGCTCTTGGTTGGCTTGTTAAAGATTGTATTAATAAAGGTCTTATTAAAGGTCTAGAAATTCCTCAAGCTGCTGACAAGCTTTGCTTACAGATGTTTGCTGATGACACTAATCTTGTGATGGAAGCTGATCCCATGTCTGCTAACACTTTTTTAAATTGTCTAAATACCTTTTGTCTGGCAAGTGGTTCAGCTGTCAATCACCACAAAACTGGTTTTTATGCTTCTAATGATTTTGTTCCTCACTGTGTGCATAGGGCAGGGTGTGACATCATTAAAAAAGGTACTGTTTTCAGATTATTGGGTATCCCAATGGGATTTGAAATTACTTTTCAGCAGAGATGGGACTGGGTCATGGATAAATTTAGAGTAAAGATCTTTAAATGGATGGATATGTAGGCCAACATTTCCCAAAGAGTCTTTGTTTTGAAGCATTATATTCTTCCTGGACTAACTTATTTCCTTGCGTGTTGGCAGCCTGCCAAGAAGCAGATGGCTCAAATCATTGCTTTGTCCAGAAGGTTCTTATGGGGCAGCTCCAAAATTCCGAAAGTAGCATGGAAGATTTGCTGCATGAAGAAATCTGAAGGTGGCCTTGGTCTTTTTTGCCCCTCTAGGATGGCTACTCAAATGGCTGCTAAATGGATCCTGAGATCTATTTCCTCTTCAGACTTTTGGGCCTGTCTGATTAAAAGAAATATCAAATTATTTTGCTTGAGTAACAATAAAAGTTGGTGTAACTTTTCTATTTGGGATATTGTGACTTCCCCTGTCACCTTCGTTCCCAAAGGGAGTCAGTTGGTTTGTAACTTCTGGAAGGCTTGGATGTCTATCAAGGAAGGATACAAACTGCCCATATGGTTTGCCAAGAATTGCTCCTTTTTATTACAAGATTCTTTATGGGTTGGATGGTTTACTAATTATAGGGAAGTCTCCCTACCTATAAGGTGGCATAAATGTAAAAATTATGGTTTCAATAAATGGAAGGATCTGATGAGAAATGGTCAAGTGTTGGAGGATAATCAAATTATGAATATTAATGACCTTTCTGTGGCCTGTAAACAGATTATCAAAGAAAGGAAGCTGCAGTTGATGAGCATGAGGGCAGAATACTTGTGGGACAGAAGTATTGCCTTGGAGGTGGTGGCTCAGGACATGTATGCTTGTTACAAGTCAGCCTTCACCAGTATTCGTAGCATATGTGAAAGATTGAATAAAAAGTGGGACCTGTCCTGGAACTATCATCAATGGAGGTACAGGTTTCAAAGCATCTGGGCTTACCCTATGGCTAACAAGCATTCTTGTCTTCTGTGGTTGATATTACACAAAGGAGTCTGGACTGGAAGCAGAGCTAGAAAATATAATATTGATGCAGGATTGTGCAAAGCTTGTGGCAAGGTTGAAGACTTGGAACACTTGTTCTTTAAATGTAAAGACAGTACTATAGTCTTTTGGAAAATCATTCAATTCTATTGTCAGACTGCTGGAATCTACTCTCTGGGAGTTAAGGAGTTGCTTATTGGAGAAACTTACAGGATGGACATTGCCTTATGGCAGATGGTGAGGGCTCACATTCTCTGGTTCGTTTGGAAAAACAGAAACAACAAGATTTTTGACAGAAATGGAAAAAGCTTTCTTTTCTCCTGCCTTGTTGGAATAAGAAGAATAGCCTACATGTGCAGCAATATTCCCCTCAATGAGAATTTTCTAGATAAGAACCCCTTGTATATTGTCAAAAAGTACCCCTTTAGTTCTTGGAAGAACAAATTGCTTCAGATACACTCTAGGGACATAAATAATATGATCAGTTACTTTAACTGGTATATTAGAAACTTTTTGATGTAAGGTGTGCTGGCTTGGGCTCCCTTTACCCTTTGCCTTTAGCTTCAGCTCTTGATCAGAGGTGTTCTCCTCCCATGCAAAGCTGTGGGATCTAGTCTTGTATTTTCTTTCCTGCATCAATATTATACTTTCTGTTTGTGCTCAAAAAAAAAAAAAAAAGGTCATGAGGAAAAAAAAGTGGTTTTGTCATTTTGTACTGCGACATTCGGCTATTTGACGATATTGATTCGACTGTCCAACCTGGCTGAGAATACATATAAAGGAATCGAGGTTGTTGAAAGTTGACTGTTGTGATCTTGTCTAAAGTGCTCTTCTGGAAACCTGAAAAGAATATATGCCTTTGAGATTCTCCATGTGTTTGCTGAGCTGATGGTCGTTGACGCTCGTAAATTACAACCCCTGAATTCTACTTGTTGTATCCACATGGCGTATAGTTCGAAATTGTCTTCAATATATCATTAATCTCGAATGGTAGAGATTAATGTGCTGATTGGGTTGTATTAGTGCACATTACAGCTGTTGTTAGTACGAATCTGGAGATGGCCTGTTTGATGTCGTCAGTTCTCTGTTGCGCAAAACACCTGGTAAAATTCTGTTTGAACCAGATAATATCTGGCCTTCAATACACAGTCCTTTGTCAGGTCTTCGTTTTTTCCATTGCTGTGACATGGAACTCGAGTACACCCCACTCAAAATGTAAAATACTTCCTAATTTTCTACCCTCTTCTCTAATGGTTGTAATCCAGCTTGAAATATCTATGGAACGATTCTGATTCGCATCTTTTTTTTTGCAAGTGCATTTTCTGATTCGCATCTTTTTTTTTGTAAGTGGATAAGTACTATTTTTTATAGGCTTTGAGGCGAGCTACTGTGTACAGAATCTTACAATGCGTATCTCGAAACGTTAACTTTAAGCTTACAATAGGAATATAAGACAACTACATCCATCCAACATTTCACTTGTTATGCCCTCGAATGATTCCATCTTTTTTTTAGAAATAGTGTATTTACATCATGAACAGGTCCAGGCGTTGATGTACTTCCAGTTAATTCTGTAGAATAGAATTATGGATTCCTGTGTGCACTCGTTATCGGTCAAACGCCGATATATTCAGAAGTCAGAAGTGTTAATCATTCTTGTCTTGTGTGTAGTTTTAATATAACGCTTACGGTTCTCTGTCTTGAAATTTTACGTAGTCAAGTGATCAGAAATAATTAATAGTACTTCCACGCATCCATATATACACCTTTTCATGTAGCGAAGGAATTATTTAGAACTTAACGTTTTCTATCAAATTTTATTTCTGGATGACAATGATAATGATTTGTTGTCGTCGGCACTTTACCTTTATATGATCAAAAGTTAGGAGACTCTTATGCGTTGTCTTACTCTCTCTGCGTGGACCGTTAGGGTCTCGCTTGAGCTACGTTTTCCACGGAGCGATTTCAGTGGATTTCTCTGTGGGAGGTACTGTTATACCTTAAGATTCAGTCAATGCAGTCTACAAATTCGACAATACGAAGGTCTAAAAATTCGAGTTAATGTCATGTCCTCCATGCGTTGGTAGAAAAACTGCAAGATGTGAAACAATGACATGCAAAGGATATTTCCTATAGATCTGGCGGATTTCAAATTGTAGAAAAATGGTTGCACACAGGTTCTCTGCCAAGATGCAGAGATTTTTTTTTTTTTTTTTTTGAGAAAAACAGGAAAATATAAATTAACAGGGTAAAGTTACATCTGTGCAGGGGGCAGGAGCACCTTAAACTCAAAGAGTTACAAAGATGCCACCATGGCAAACCTGCAATGGGAATACAATTGGCTCAATAACATTTTCCATCTTGTGTAGTGGTGATCAGCTAGGATACAGTGAAGATCATGAGAAGGAAGAGAGGGTTTGGTGATACATTTTATACAGTTATCAGACACTCTTTTCAGAGTGTGATGTAGGGGAATTAGGAAATTCTTTCTCCCATTGCCAAAGACCTGGTTATTTCTACTAAGCCATATGGCCCACAAGATGTGTCCACGCCAAGTATTCCACAGGAGGATATCCATATTTTTGCAACAACCGATCAAAGCATCCATTCTTTGAAGCTTGGGAGCTTTACAGGAGTGTAGGAAGTTATCGACACAATTCCAGAAAGGCTTGGCATGATCAGAGTCAAAAAAGAGGTGACAAACATCCTCCACCCTGCCACAAAATGCACATTTACCACCATCACTAAATATTTTCCTGACTCTGGGGCCCACCCAAAGCCCTTGATGAATTATCAACCACTGTAGACAAGACTGTTTGCTGCTTTCTGGGTAAGCCCACAGAGCTTTAAACCTATAGGACCACTGAGCAGAAGACCAGCTTAGATTCCAAATTTTGTTCAACTTAGGAGTGATACCATCCATCGAGTCTTTCTTCTTCTTGAAATTCTTGTATATGTACTCAGCAACATCTTGAAGATTTAGCTCCTTCCACTTGCTCCGGGTCAGTTCTTCAGCCAGAAACTCCTTGTGAGACAGCAATACCTGCAAACAGGCAGCAGAAGCATTAGTCATATTGACCAGATCATTATCAGACCTTACCTTCCCATTGGTCATGTAGTCTTTCCAAGTTTTGTAACCAAACTACCTATGACATTTATGTTCCTTGATTGAGATGTTTCCATTGTTCCAATGAGCCAACCACCCCAACCAGGGAGATTCTTGTAAGTAGAATTGAGCCAAGTCAGACAGCTTGTCAGTAGGGCAAAAAACACTTTTAGCTTTGAACCAGGCTTTCCAGATTCTACAGATCAGAGGACTTCCAACAGGGGTAATGGGGTGAGGGTAGGTTATAATGTCCCAAAGATTAAGATTATTCCAAGCCCTGTAGTTGGTCAAAAAAAAATTGTTGACAGATCTTTGAATAAGAGTAGCCCAAATCTCAGTGTTGCCAATGCTTCTAAGAATCCATTTGGCAGACAAGATGTCAGCCATTTTTTTTGGGCATCTCACCCCCAATCCCCCTTTTTCTTTATTCATGCAACAAATATCCCAAGAAACTTTGGCAATTTTCTTTCTGTTAGCCGATCCCCCCCATAAGAATCTTTTGGCCAGAGAGATCACCTGATTAAGCTGCTTTTTGGAAGGAGTCCAGCAGGACAGGAAGTAAACAAGTTTAGGCAATAAATAATGGTTCAGAATAAAAGAACGATGGGGAAGGGAGGAGTTAGAATTATACCACAGAGCCAAACCTTTTTTGAATTTGTCACACACCCAATCCCACCTTTGATCAAAAGATACATTAAATCCCATAGGGATCCCTAGAAGCCTAAATATCACCCCTTCTTTTATAATACTACAACCAAGCTGAGAAATAATGCCTGGTATAGCATTATTAGAGGCCTTAAAGCCAGTTTTGCTGTGGTTGACCCTAGAGCCACTGGCCAAACAAAAAACATCAAGACAATCCAGAAACTTAGTTAGGGACTGGGGATCATTTCTTATAACTACATTGGTATCATCAGCAAACATCTGCAGACAAAGAGGGGCAGGGGAGTTAGGAATTCACACACCTTTAATATTGCCATCAACCAGAGCATCCTTCACTAACCAACCCAAAGCATCACTAGCAATGGCAAAAAGCAGAGGGGCCAGAGGGCACCCTTGTCTTATAGACCTAGCCAATTTGAAAGGTTCACACATATGACCATTAATAGAAATTCTAGAAAAAGCATTTCCAAACAGAGTACTCACATACTTAATAAATCTCCTTCCCAATCCCAAGTCATGAAGAGACTGCAAAATAAAGTCCCACTCAATCCTGTCATAAGCTTTGTCAAAATCAATTTTAAAGAAGTAGTAGTCTTGACCAGACTCTCTAGCATAATCCATGCCTTCCCACAGGGAGATGATGGCATCTAGAATAAACCTACCTTTAATAAAGCGTTTTTGTTCAGGGAGAATGAGCTGGTTCATCAATGGGCTAATTCTCCTAGCAAGGGTAGCAGCAAAAATTTTGTATAAGGTGTTTAGGTAGGTGATGGGCCTCCAGTTATTAAGGTCATCTTTAGGACCTCTCTTATGAATAAGCTTGATAACCCCAGTGTTAATGGAACAAGGGAGATACCCTTTGCTAGAAACCTCTTCCCATATCAATAGAATGTAAGGAGTGAGAAAATCTTTAAGAATGATAAAAAATTCATTAGGAAGACCATCGATCCCAGGAGATTTACAGGGATTCAGTTTATTGATAGTTTCTTTGATCTCACCTGTAGTGAGGGGCAGATCCAGAATGGGAACCAGGCATTTAGGAATCATTTTTTTCCTTTTCAAAGCAATAGTAGCCCTGGCCCTCTAAATGTCTTCCCCCCACTTGGGAGAACCAGAGAAAACCTCCATAAAGAAGCACTTGGCCTCCTGTAAAATCTCTTCAATATTGGAGGTATTGCTCCCATCTTTTTTCTTAACCGGGGGGACAAAGTCCCTCACTTTCCTTTTTTTCATAAGGGAAAACATATGTTTATTGTTCCGATCCATGTTCTCACTCCAGAATTCTCTTGAAATAGCAAGGGAGCTCCTAGCTTCTAGGTACCTCTCTTTACTCAATCTCACAGAGCAATCAATGTACTCTTGAGAGTTAACATCAAGGGAAATTAACTGATTCATAAGCGAAAGCCTCCTCTGAGTCCTCAACTCCAGGGCATGCTTCCTATAAGTGGTGAAAAGCTTTTGGATACCAGAAACAGCATGCTCCCAAGCAGCAGTTGGGGAACTATCAGCCTGGAAGTGGAAGGTGATGATTTCCTTAGTACGAGCCATGATGCTAGGAATCTTAAGAAGACTATAATCAATGTGCGGACGACCAGCTCTATAATTAGGATTGCCTTTCCTAAAAGTCAGAAAAAGGGGTTTGTGATCCGAAACTAACAGAGAATGATCAATCTTGCTGCTAATATCCCAACAATCTTGAGTAAAATCCGTACTCACATAGCATCTATCCAGTCTAGCCGCTCTATAATTGACCCCTACTTGCTTATTAGACCAGGAAAACCCCGAGTTCCAAGAAAGGTCAGACAAATCCAGATGATTGCACAAATTGAACCAGGCATGTTTTTCAGTGCCAAAAATACAATTACCTTTTCTATCCCATCTATCCTGCAAAGAAGTTACCATATTAAAATCCCCAGCAAGGATAACAGGATTGTCAAAAACACATAACTCTTCCCAGCAGCTTTTCCTTTCAGCACACAAGTTAGAAGCATAAACCGAGATGATAGAATAATTAAAAGGGTCTCCCATCTTGACCGCACACCATTGGTGGGAGTTACTATAAACAACATCCTTAACAGCATTGGAGATAGAATTAGACAAACCAACCACAGCACCACCTTTGCCACTAGGGTGGCTGGTGTGGTACCAAGTGAAACTAGAGGCCAGAATGTTCAGATGTCTAATCAAAGTATCTCCTCCAACTTTGACTTCCTGCAAGCAGAGAACATCAGGCATGATGGGCCGCAACTTAAGCCAGCAATTAATCATTTTGGGCCTGACTACATCAGTCAGCCCTTTAACATTTAATGTGATAATTTTAAGATCAAACATCACACCCAAGACAGATTATTTACGACTATTTTTAGTCGGCTTGGGCACAGAGGTTGATAACCTGACAACTTCTTTCCTTTTAGGCTTACTTACTTTAGAGTGATCAATGCATGGGTCCATATCCTGAGACATGGGCACAATTTCACAATGTTCCCCTTCCTCATCCATACAGTTGATTGAGTCCTGATCCATCACATCAAGTTCTTGACTGAAATGTTTCAAAGAAGGGGGGGGCACTTCATTAACCTGTTGTGAGAAGCAAGGGTTATCCTTTAGACATGATGGTTCATGAAGAACCTTGTTTTTTTTTCCAATTTTTTTCCAACTTTCTGAAGAGCCATGATCTTCTTTTTCTGCCAGAACCGACTTGGAGTTACTTGAAACATCCTTATTGGGATTAGTATTTTCACAAGATGCAGAGATTACTCAAGACGCGCGTTGGTAGAAAACCGACGTTGTCTGTTTTATTATCAAATCCGTTATATTACATTGAATAAGGCAGGTCCTTAAGGAGTGCCCTGATTCTTGGGTGGTTGTGTCGTTATATACACGTGGATAGTTACGTGTGACTGTTACACCTGTTGATTACACGGACGCGTTATTTTGACACTCTCCCTTAACAGGAACACGAAGTTAAGGAGTGTCCAATAATCCTAAATGTCTACAGCATTATGAAAGCTTATCAGCCGGTAGTGGTTTGGTTAGGGCAAGAGCGCACATAGTATGTGTAGATGTATAGCACACTTGGAGTTTCTTCTTTTTCAGCAGCTCACGAATGAAATGGTATTTTAAGTCCACATGCTTCGTTTTCTCGGAATGCTTCGGGTTGCTTGCAAGATATATGCAAGACTGATTGTCGCAGTAAATCTTGAGAGATGGTTCCTCCTTGTAATCACGAATGAAATGGTATTTTAAGTCCACATGCTTCGTTTTCTCGGAATGCTTCGGGTTGCTTGCAAGATATATGCAAGACTGATTGTCGCAGTAAATCTTGAGAGATGGTTCCTCCTTGTAATTCTTTGATAAGAGCTTGGATCCAAAGTCCTTTAGCAGCCAATGCTAATGCCACAAACTCAGCCTCAGCAGATGAAAGTGCAACAACGGATTGTTTTTGAGATTGCCATGGTACAGCTCCTCCTACGAGAGAAAACACAAAGCCAGCAGTGATCTACGAGAATCCAATTCCCCTCCCCAGTCTGAATCCAACCAACCAATGATTGATGGAGAAGTGTTGTGATCGTGAGAGCTACGATAACAAATGCCATATCCTTTTGTGTGCTAGATGTATCTAACACATCGTTTTAATGACTTCCAATGTGTTAAGGTAGGATTATGCATAAAGCGAGAGAGGTAATTGATGGCAAAGCATAAATCAACACGTGTACAAGAAACAAGGTAGCGAAATTTACCAATCAAAGGTCGATAGGGAAACTGAGCCATGTAAGATTTCTTGGCCTCATCAGATGGACACTCATCAATGCAATGATGCGTGTTCACAGCGAGAGAAGAAAGAAGAGATTTGATTGAAGCAAAACCAAAGGTATGAAGAAGTTCATGTGCAAATTTGGATCGATGAAGAATGAGAGTGCCTTTGGAACGATCACGAACCAGATGAAGACCTAAGAAGTAGAGGGGCTGGCCAAGATCCGTGATGGCAAATTGTTGACGAATTTCATTTTTGGCTACATCAACTGATGAACGAGTAGAACCGATGATGGCAAGGTCATCAACATAGAGAGCCACGATGAGGTAAGTGTTGGAGCTATGTTTAATATAAATGTTAGGCTCAGAAAGGAGGCGAGGGTAGCCACGAGAGAGCAAAAATGTATTGAATTTCTGAAACCACAATCGAGATGATTGTTTGAGGCCATAAATGGAGCGTTGTAGTTTACAAACATGGTGGGGAAATTCTATAGATGTGAAGTATGGGGGCTGACTCATGTACAACTCTTCAGGGAGGTCACCATGAAGAAAGGCAGTCTGAATATCTGAATGATCCATCTCAAAGTCAAGTTCAGTCACGAGAGCGAATAGGATATGTAGAGATGTCATACGAATGACAGGGGAGAATGTATCAAAATAATCAAGGCCTGGGACTTGAGTAAAACCACGAGCCACAAGTCATGCTTTGTAGCATGCTACAGTGCCATTAGGATGGTAATTTTTACATAAAATCCATCGACAAGAGATTGATGTGCGACCGGGGGGAAGAAGAGTCAATGTCCACGTATTGTTTTGGGTCAAAGATTGAAATTCTTCATTCATGGCTTGTTGCCATTGAGAAGACTCAGGGCTGGATAATGCATCAGACGTGGAAATAGGAGATTCATCCAAGGGTGCAATATCCTCAAGAGTAAGGCCGGAATGAATATCGTCTTCGAAAGAAGAGAGAGAAGGATCATGAAAGGTATGAAGAATACTAGTGTCATGATAAATATCGTCAAGGGAGCGATAATGAGGAGAGGAATTTATGGAAGGATCGGGTGGAGAACTCAAAGGAGGAGTTGAACAATGGGAAGACCTTTGAGAACGAGAACCATGACTGCCCCAACCTAGAGGATTAAAACGAAAGCATGGGTAGAAGATTGTGACTTGTGAGTAGTGGATGGAAGAGGACCCGAGTGAGTGGGAGAGATGGAGGTTGCAAGTCAAGAGGAGGAGTGATGGGAGGAAGGGGTCGTGGTGGAGTCTCATCGGGGAGCTCAAGATCACTATGAGATGAAGAGGAGTTCTGAGGAGAAGAAGTAGAGGAACGTGGAGGATCAAAAGGAAATGAGCTAATGTAATCGTGAAGAAGGGTGCCTTCATCAAAGATGATGGCACGACTAAAGAAAAAGTGTTTATGCAAAGGATCATTGAGGCAATATCCTTTAACACCAAAGGATTCTCCATAACCAACAAAGAGGGCTCGAGTACAATGAATGGAGAGTTTATGTCATGAAGAGGGTGAAACGTAGGCATAGGCTGAGCAACCAAATATGTGAAGATGCTAGAAATAAGGAGTGTGACCAGTCCATAGAGTGCATGGAATGCCACGGATGGGTAAAGAGTATGTACGATTCAAGAGATAATAGGATGTCATAATAGCCTCTTCCCAAAAGGAATGTGGTAGACCAGCCACCTTGAGCATGCTATGAGAGGCATCCATAAGGGACCGATTATGGCGTTCAGCAATGCCATTTTGTTGTCGGGTATCAGGTATGGTGAGGCAATGATGAATGCCTTTGGAATGTAGAAAAG
>CM035408.1:78278771-78411271 GCA_020310875.1 Ceratopteris richardii | reverse complement strand
AACATTTTGGATCAATAAGATGAAGAAAAAATAATCATTAAGTATACTATATAGTAGAGGGATCATAGACATGAAGGGCGACATAATTTTAGTCAAGCAAAATATTTGGAAGTTGATCAACACAATTACTTCATAGTCTTATTTTTGCATACATTCAAAATATCTAATGATGTTCATCCAAGGAATGTATTGTTGCATTTTGAATCAGATCACATTTATATTCAATTTGTGAATTTTGTAGCACAACACTATTACCAACAAAGAAGTGCTTTCTTAAGTTACTAGTTCTATAGATATCCACAACAAATGAGAGAACTAGAACAAAAAAATCTTGAGGTAAGAAACAATGATACTCTTAAAAAATCATAATAATTTATAAATCATACTCATAGATGATCACAATAGTCATTAAAAAAACAATCATACACATAAATACATACAAGTACACAAACTATTATGCAATAAATATTAGTGTTAAGTCAAACAATCACAATAGTTTTTAAATACAAGCATATGCACACATACACACATATACACATAATATTGTGAAGTATGAAACAATGCTGAGTCATACAAGAAAAATTGTTATCAAATCACGATCATACACATGCATAGACACATAGATACTATTATGAAGTAAGAATCAATGTTGAGGCAGAAAATCACAATAGTTCTTAAATCACAATCACACACATGCATACACATACACATACTATTGTGAGTTAGAATTAATGTTGATTTAGATAATCACAATAGTTTTGAAATCGCACTCATACACACACATACATACACCAACATACACATACTATTATGAAATAAAAATCAAATTTGAGTGAGACAACCACAACAGCCTTAAATACAATCATTAGCCCAGACATTTGTGGAACCCTAACTTCTAAGTTAGATGTGGTCTATGTGTGACCATTGATGGTTATAGATGATCTTTGTGAGCCTAATGATTAGGTTAGGTAGGACATTAACTTCTAGCACATTTGGTTGACATTCAAGGAAACAATAAAGGCACTATGACATCGCATAGTTTCCTCGTATAACCTTGATGGGGGAAGTGCAAAGGGGGGCTTGTGCCCTTCTACGAGGTCCGAGGGGCCTATCCCGTTGGCTCGTAGGGCCGAGATGTAGGACTTCTAGTCATGGAGATATTGTGAGATTGTATATTTTTTCGACTATTGTGTATCTCCCGACTATGTTTCTTATATTGATTCCCCTTGTAAAAGTTATATAAGTATGGCCTAGGTTGAGCTTTATGTAGCATTGCACACTAGTAAGCCCTTATCTAGAGTCTGCCTAGATCGCCATCTAAGCTCCATATTGGGAGCACACCGATGGACAACACCATCGTTGTATTTCCATTATGCTTGGCATCTATCTTTGTGTACATTTTTCTCTCAACTTTGTCTACTAGTTTGTTCCTCTGCTATTATTTTCTTACATGGTATATGAGCTCAAGAGACTCTGAGTGGTGCAAAAGTAGAAACATAGAGGTTTCAAGGAAAAAAGAGAGAAGATGTCAAGTGGTATATCATCTACAATTGAGAATCAAAGTGGTTTGCCATCAGAAGTAGGTGGAGCACAAACAGGATTAGCAATGATGTCGGTCATCCCAACATTGTACATACGAATGCCAACCTTCATAGAAGGTAAACTTGATGCTACAAAGTGCACCTATGGAAGTTTAAAATCACTTCTATCCTTAATTCATATGAGCTTTTATAGACTATTCTTGGGATTGATCATGAGCCCCAAGAAGCACCTGATCCAAATAATCTCGGGCAAATGATTCCTCTTGATGCTGATCTTCTATGTGCTTGGAAACATAGAAATATAGATGCACTATGTGCTCTAGTTACAAATACTACTTAATAGTGTTCTCACTCTCATTCAACATCATGCTACCAAGGCATGTGAAGCATGGAACGTATTGAGAGATCAATATGAAATGTGTAAATAGACATAGATTCAAAACTTGGAGAATTAGCTAGCATCAAAAAGGTTTGCTGCAAGGAGACTGCACAAGTGTTTATCACTTGCATAAAAATCTATGAGATCAAATTGCAGGAGCAAGTGTAAAAAATTCAAGCAAGAAGGTAGTTTTTCATTCTCTTTGAATTTGTGCACCTAAGTTTGATGGTTTGGTAATTTCTTTTAATACTTAAATCAGACCTCAACCACTATCTTTTGAAGAATTAAGTGCCTTACTCATGGAGGAGTTGAAGCTCAAGGCAATCAGTGGTGGGAGCAAAGGAGATGCTTCATTCATAGAAAATGTCAAAGGAGGCAAAGTAGACTCTTCAAAAGATGAAGACAAAAGGAAGAACGACAAAAGGAATCTCAAGGGAGGGTGTTTCCACTACAAGAAGAAAGGATAGAAAATCCGAGACTATCACATTAAGAAGGAAAAAGAGAAGAATGGCTCTTCACCAACCCAGCAAAAATAGAGCTTGATTTATTTGTTATGATAGAGGAGGTATGCTTCTTGGCTAAAGATTCAGGAACGAATGACTCATGAGTCTTGGATAGTGTTGCATCTCATCACATGACGAGCAAAAAGGACCTTCAAAGTTCCTTATACCCTCTAAAGGAACCCATCACAGTGCACGTAGGAAAAAATGCAAGATGTCCTATAGAGGGCAAATGTATGGTTGCTTTCATTATACTCTAATGGGGATGTCAAAAAGCTTTCAAATGTGTTGCATGCTCCAAAAATCAAACAAAATCTACTTTCAATAGCTTCTATAGTTGATCAAGGTCATCAAGTATATTTTTCTAAGATACGAGATAAGATTATGGACAGTAACAACAACATTGTTGGGAGTAGCATAAGGAGGAACAACCTATATTAGTCGTGTGCTCTTACAACCACTACAAGTGTGGGAACAAGCTAAGTAAGCTATGGCATGAGAGATGGCCACATCAGATACCCTATACTGAAGGATATGCATCGTAGGGGTATGGTTGGACATCTACCATCGATTAAGAAATGAAGGAACGATGTGAAGCTTGCATGATGGGCAAGCAACAAATGAAGGCGTTTCCACAAGAAAGCAAGAATTGGGCAAGCTATCCTCTAGAGTTGGTGCATGCTTCCTTGTATGGAAAAATGCCTACATAGGCCTTAAGTGGGTCTTCCTACTTCATGTTACTTGTCCACCACTATATCAGGAAAATGTGGGTGTACTTCCTTTGCGATAAGTCTCAAGATTTTGGTAAGTTTAAAGAATGGATTTATCTTGTTGAAACTAAAACAGGAAAGAAGATGAAGAAATTCAGGACACATGACAATGGTGAGTTCACATCAATAGAGTTTGAATATTTTTTCAAGAGTAAAGGAATCAAACATCAACTCAAAGTGGCACATAGCCCTCAACAGAATGGTGTTGCAAAACATCAGAATCAAACCATCATGGAGATGGAAAGGTGTATGTTGAAGGGAAAGGGTTTGCCTAATCAATTTTGGGCAAAGGATATCAACATTGTTGTGTACATATTGAATCAAAGCTACACCAAGGTACTTGATGGAAATACTCCACAAGAAGCCTACATTGGTAAAAAGCGTTCTATTCCCATTTCAAAGTATTTGGAAGTGAATGTTATGTACATGTTCCAAATATGCAGAGAAACAACCTTCAAGCAAAAAGCATCAAATGTAGCTTCATGGGATACCACAAAGATAAGAAGGCTTATAATCTTTATGAAATTGAGGCTAAGAAAATCATGGTGAGTTGTGATCTCATGTTTAAGGACGAGCAACCACATGCAATGGAGGAGGAAAAGAGAGCTTCCACTTTATCATCAAGCGAAGGGGCAGTCCACTATGAGCCTGGACCAAGAGCCATCTCTTCTTTACAGGAGAAGGAAGCATCATCAGCAGATGATGAGCTTGAAAGTCACCAACCTGTCGTCGCCCAAGTGGAAAAGCCATTGCCACATTTGGTAATGCAGCCCTATGATTCTACAAACTGCATCCCACATCACTAGAACAGGTTGTAGATGGATCAAGGTGATCATAGAGAGAAGAGGAACAAAGACAAACAAACACTCATATTATAAACACAGCCCTGATGGTTGATCTCATTCAAGAACAAGCAAAGGAACCAACCAATGTGGAAAAGGCACTCCATGATCCAGATTAGAGGGCTTCCATGCAAAAAAAAAATACAACAATATCATGAAGAATGGAACTTGGGATCTAATGGATCGACCCCCTAAGCACAAAGTCATTGGCACCAAGTGGGTCAGGAAGCTAAAGTACAAGGTTCATGGTACTCTCAAAAAGCACAAAGCAAGACTTTTTGCACATGCATATTCATAAGTCAAAGGCATTGACTTTTGGGAATCATTTGCCCAGACTGCAAGGATTACTACTATTTGAGTAGTACTAAGTGTGGTTGCACATAAGGGTTGGATATTCTATCACATGGATGTCAAATCAATGTTCTTGAATGGAGACCTCAAGGAGGAGGTTTATGTGTCTCAACTAGCATGTTTGAGGCTCCCAATTTTGGGAACAAGGTATGTAAGCCAAAGAAGGCATTATATGGGCTCAAACAAGCCCCTAGAACACGGTACCGACGGACAGATAAGTATCTCTTGGATCTACGTTTCAAAAGATGTGCTTCTAATGTTGAATTGTATGTTCTAAAGAGAGGAGATAAGACAATTGTGGTTGTACTATATGTAGTAACCTTGTGGTTATAGGAAATGATGATGCTCTTCTTCAACAAACAAAAGATGCCATAAGTTTAGAATTTGAAATGCAAACTTAGGCTTAATGCATTATTGCTTAGGCCTTGAAGTTTGGCAAGAACGAGGGAAGATTTTCATCTCTCAAAAAAAGTATGCAAGACAGATATTCAATGCATTCAACATGGAGGATCGCAAGGAAATTTTTACACCTATGGAGGTCAATGCAAAATTATCTATTGAAGATACTTCACCTCTAGTGGATATTGGAAGATAAAGGAAATTAGTTAGAAGTCTCATCTCCTTTTGCAATAGCAGACCAAATATCTCTTATGTTGTTGGAGTAGTAAGCAACTTCTCTAATAAGCCCCACCAAACTCATTGGAAGGCAAGTATGTGGATACTCAAGTATGTGAAAGGAACCACTAATTATGGTATTCTTTATGAAGAAGGATCATCTCTAGTTGGATACTATGAGTCAAATTGGGCATGAGATATTGTTTTGAGAAAATCAATTTTTGGATATTGATTTTCTTTAGGATCAGGGATTTTGTGTTGGATCAGTAAGAAGCAACTATCTGTAGCATTATCTTCTATTGAATCTAAGTACAAAGCTACATGTGTTGGAGCATGTGAAGTAGTATGCTTTGGGAGAATCCTATGGCACATAGGAAAAGAAGGAAAGGAGGCTACATAGTTGAAATGTGACAACTAAAGTTCCATGGCCATTACCAAGAATCCTATTTTCCATGCACGTACCAAGCACATTGAAATTCAATATCACTATGTTTTTTAGCTGATTGAGGATGGGATCGTGGAGATAAGCTATTTTCCAACTAAAGAAAATGGATCAGACATCTTCATCAAGGCTCTTGGGAGAGAGCAGCTTCTTGGACACTTTCCAAAGCTTGGGATTGGACCAAGGAGGTAGTTCACCGTAGGGTGGAGATTGATGGGGGATGTTAGATATGCTCAATACTCCATCCTCAAGTGACCACAAATGATCCATGGTGCTCTAAGTTGTAAGGCCATCATTATGAGGAGATGGCATTATGAGAGCCCAAAATTTTTTGGAACCCTAACTTGTAAGTTAGATGAGGTCTATGTGTGATCGTTGATTGTTATAGATGATCTTTGTGAGCCTAGCCATTAGGTTTTTTAGGGCATAAACTTCCCCACCATTGGGTTGCCATTCAAGGTGAAAATAAATTCCTTGTCGTGTTGCACATATTCCCCATAGAATGTTAATGGGGGGAGTGTAGAGGGGGGCTCCGGGGGGCCTATCCCCCTAGCACGTAGGGCCGAGATGTTAGGACTTCTGGTCATGGAGGTATTGTCGGATTGTACATTTTGCCGACTATTGTGTATCTTGCAACTACATATATCTATACCGACTCCCCTTGTAAAATCTATATAAACATGGTCGAGGTTGAGCTTTACATATCATTGTGCACAAGTAAGCCCTTCGTCTAAAGTCATTCTAGATCGCCATCTAGGCTCCACATTGGGAGTGCATGAGTGGACAACACCATCGTTGTATTTGCATTGCACTTGGCAATCTAAGAGTTTGAGTCCTCTATCTCTCAGTCTGCATCTATCTTTGTCTACATTTTTCTCTAAACTATGTCCACTAGTCTATTTTGTTGTGCTATTATTTTCTTACAAGAATCAATTTTGAGAGAGAAAATCACAATAGTGTTCTACTTAGAATCATATACACATACACATAGAGAAATACATTCACATATATTTACCACTAAAACATCTCAAAAATATTCTAAAGTAGGAATCAATTTATGATTCAGACAATCAAAATAGTATCTAACTTTAAAAGCTTAAAATAGTTAAATCTCCATTTTAGAATAGTACTATATTTTTATCTATTGAAAATAGTAACTCTCAATAATCCTAAACATTCTAAGTATTTATTATTACTTTTACTTGGTGTATAATTTTCTAAATATCTAACTCTAAATTCTACGACTACATTAATTTTATAATCTTCAAAATTTAATTTTTTTAAAAAAGGGTTGATACCCTGCTTTTCATACGACACTATAAGTTCACAATAAAAAGGTAACTTTGGTGATAGTACCATGTAGGCCACTATTTTATGAAACAATGTTTTGATTAAATCCTTTCAATCAAAAAACTTTCGATGGAACCATTTTTTGTTAAAAAAAATGTGCATTCTCATGCAAAAACAATTTGGACAAATCTGAATCAGCTAACATGGCATCAAATAATTTGATCAAATAATAGGGGTCTATAATAAAATTTCATAATTATTCATGAATAATCAAATTTTAAAATAAAGAATAAGGCAATTTAGTCCCTTTTAAGCCTTAAATATGGTGAAAATCATTATAAATATTGATGCTTTATGGTCATGTGGAGTGGGACAAAGATAGATTTTCTATATATGGAAGGAGGTTGAAATATGTTATTAAGTCCATTTTGCACCTACCTCATAATTATTCATGAATAATCAAATTTTAAAATAAAGAATAAGGCAATTTAGTCCCTTTCAAGCCTTAAATATGGTGAAAATCATTATAAATATTGATGCTTTGTGGTCATGTGGAGTGGGACAAAGATAGATTTTCTATATATGGAAGGAGGTTGAAATATGGGTATCTTTTGCACCTACCTCTCTGGCCTTTTCCCTCTTCTCTTCTTCTACTACTACTTTACACATCCATAAGTTGGTGTCTTCATGCATCCATGAGGATCCTGATCCTATGGAATGCACTGACTTAGTCTCATCTTTAGCTCTATGGACGGGATTCCATTGAATAGGGGGCACATCTCTATGAGAGAAATCTTTGAGATTCACTTTGGTAGTGACACCCAAGTGTTGCAAATACAAAGAATTGGTCCCCCAATCTTGTACCACTTGCAACTGCCTCAAGAAGGGTCTTCCCAGAATCATCTCATAGGCTTGATTTTTGCTAAAGTCACAGATAGCAAATGTGTGCTCAAACTCCACACCACAAGTAGTAAGATTTATCCCTTCTAGTAGCCCTAAGGGTCTTTCTATGTGATCGTCAGCCATTTGTAACTTCATTCTTATTGGCCTGTGTGCTGGCTTGCCCCAACATTTCCATAAGGAAGTGGTAGCAATTGTGACTCCTGCTCCTGAGTCCAAAATGGCCTTGGTTGTGTAACCCTGATGAGTGATAGGGAGATAGGTGTTTCCTTCTTCTCCTTCGCTCATGTCTCCTATCTTGTCCAAGGGTATTTCTGGTACTGTTCTATGAGATCCAACCTGGGAACGAGGTTTTGACATGTCTGGCACTTGCTTGGCTACATGTTTCCACAATTTAGGTTTGACCTTGAGTAGCTCTTCTAAAGTGAGATTGCACTGCACTTTAGTATTCTTTACTACCTCTATGTTCCTAGGTATGATTGAGTCTTCGTTTCTTATCATGACCATCGGTGCTCTCATACAAGTGGACTTTGCTTCCCATGGGCCAGTGAAATGGGGTAGTTCCTGTAAAGAATTAGACTCGAAGTCTAATCTCTCTTGAGATTGGGCACTCTCCTGCTCTCCGTAAATGGAAGGAAGGTCTTGTGGGAATTGATCGTGTGTGTCATCCACAAGCTCGATGGGAGGAGGAACTTCACTCTCTTTAGCCCATTTCTCTTCTTGAATCTCTTGCAAGAATTCTGGTGAGTATCCATTCATAGAAGAAGAGGTGTCTGGTTCAGTGGAGTTAGGCACATAAGCTTCCTTAGAAGGAATGCTTATTCTATCACTTGCCTTCTCCTTAGCCTGGGAGTTGGCTCCTTTTCCAGACTTTGCAATTATCGTCTCCAATCTATCTAATAGACCATCAAAATGCAATGGTGTCCTAGTGGATCTAGAGCAATTGAAGAGGCGACTGGCCTCAAACATGGCTTGAGCCAATTCCACCATCTTGGCACACAACTTGGTTCGTTCAAGCTCTAGGTCAGCTCTAGGGTAACATCTTTCATGATCCGTCACATTTGGCCCTTCCTGGATCCTAGTCTAATATGCTCTAAGCATCATATCTATGTCTTCGGGAGTGGGATCTGCTAAGAGTGATCCTACTCGGGGTGGTGGGTGGGTTACGTGTGGTGGATTAGAAGGTTGAGGAATGGAAGGTGATGGGGATGGTAGTGAAGGTGGGGTGTGAGAGTGCGTTTGAGATGTGATTTCTATTATTTTGGCCTTGGTCTCTCGCAGACTTTCCTCAAGTTCACTCATCTTCTTTGCCCATTGCCTTTTCATACGTTCACGACTATCTCTCCACGCGCTTGTTCTCTTCTTATTATGGCTCTCAGTCTCGCTAACCTCCGCATTCTTTTCTTGGCCTAAGTCTTGATTTTGCTTAAGTGTCTGAGCTCTCGTGATGACTTGCATTGGGGCTGTGGAAGTCACACTTCCCGTGGAGTCTACCACTAAACCAATAACGTTGATAGGAGCAATTCTTAGCATATTGGCGGGGTTCTTGGGACACTCTCGTAACAAATGCTCCTTTCCACAATCTGGGCAAAATCCTTGAATTGTCACAGATTGGGTTTGTGTGGGTGCAGGTAGAGGGCAATCACGAATGAGGTGATCTCCCTGACATCGGAAGCATGGTCCTCTAGGAAATGGAGGTCTCATTTGCTTAGGTTGAGGTCTAGAATTGGGGTTTGCATACATGACATTCGCACATTCTGACTCCCAACTAGACTCACTTGGCTCTTCATAATAGTATGACTCACTATGCTCCAGTGATTGCATGTAATAAGCCTGTGGGCTATCAATATGGGTAGAGTCAAAACTATGATCACTTGGGTCACTTTCTGAAAGCGATGATGTCACTGGCACTAAAGCTCTATTTAAATTTTCTTCTGCAGCTGCATACTTCACTAGAATCACATTGGTGGGGGTGGGGGGTTGCTGCGCTAGGACTGGTTGTGGTCTTTGTTGCCCTTGATGGGGTGGTTGATAGGTTTGTTGGGGTCTAGCATAGTGTTGTTGTGGGTACTGATTAGGGTACTTTCCTTGTTGTGGATATGGCTGAGGATAATTTTTTCTAACAGCTTGTTTGTTATATGGGAAGTCTTGTGCTGTGTGATTGGTGTACCTCCTTTCTATGGTGCAGTACTGGTTGTTGGGATTAACTTGGGGTTGAGCCATGATAGGGCACACATTAGCCATATGGTCTCCTCCGCATGTGTAGCATCGTTTTCTCAGGGCAAATCTAGGAATTTGCTTGCTAGAGACACCTAATTTCTGAGCTACCTTTTCTGGTAGATCCTCAATTGATGTGGATTGTAAGGAAATGAGGCTACTAGAACTATCTGAATCTTTATATATCTTTGAGAGCTCTAATTCCTCCCCTAGATTATCCTCAATGTCTATGCACGTGCGTACACATTCTTCTATGGATCTAGGGTCCTTCAAGTACACATATGATCTGAGTTTGGTACTTAACAATCCATCTAGAAATAAGGCAACTTGCTTGGCTAGAGTGGGTAACTCTGGGGCAGGGCATCTCTCTAGGTATTGTCTGAACCTTCTTCCTGCGAGCCTCACAGTCTCTTGTGGTGTTTGCTTGAAGTTGTATTTCAAGGAGGATGTGTTATGCCTAATGCCACTTTTGGAAAACTCTGTGATGAATGCTTCAAGAAGTTGGTCTATACTTCTGTATTGATCTTCGTGAAGTGGTTGAAACCAAGTCAGTGAAGTGTTCTTGAGTGTTAGGCCAAAAGCATTGTATTGAGTGAACAAGTCTTCCACTTGTTCGGCTCTCAAAACTTGCCTAAACTCTGCTACATGGTCATATGGTTCTCCTATGCCATCGAAGCAATTCTTCATGGACTTAACCAATTGCGTAGGCCGCAAGGTTCTAGCATGTTCTCTAGGCCTTGGTAAAGGGAATTCGTCTGTATTTCTTAGATTCCTTGGGTCTCTATGTCTCTCTCTGTCCATCCTATCAGTCTCTGTCCTTGTTCTGTCTCTGCCAAGTGGATTAACAAAGCTCACCTCGGGTCTATCTGTACTCCTCTCTCTCTCTTTGAGTTCCATGAGCCTGAGATAATCCCACTCCTGGGTGACCATAAGACACAGTGGATCGAGGTTGGGGAAAAACAAAGTTACCCTTCCAAGTGTATGTGTGCCTTCCATGCTCTAAGACCACAAAGATCCTCTCTGAAGTATCATCTAAGTAGGTCACTTTGCCTGAGCTATCAAGATCTTTGAATTCATAGATGGTAAGGGCTCCCACTTCATTAGGCTTCTCAGGCTTGTACCTCCAAAAAGCCTCATCCGTCTCTTGATTCAAGAGCAAATCTATGCTCTTATTATCCTGGGGAACCCACTCTAGAGTGATTATTCTAGTCAGAACCGACTTGCCTCGAGGGGTTTCTGGCTCTTTCCCTAAGTTTCATTGCTCTATGTCACTTATTTTGGCCTCTGAGATTATGTTGCCAAATTCGTCTGTCCTTTCGGGTTGGCTAGTGAGCACATACATTGTTCCTTCTTTGTCTATGTAGGAACCATTTTCGAACTTGACTACAGGGTGTTCTAGTCCAATGGGCTGAGTCGAATTTTTAATTAGGACAACAGATTTTCGAAGACCATCCTCATAGATGCGTGCACCTAGACGGTTGGTCTGGATGTATTCCAATTGAGTCTTGTAGGGACCTTCCGGTCTTTCTAGGTATGCCATTCCTGAGCTACCTACAGGTCTCTCCATGCTGTAAGACATCTCCGAGTCACTAGTTTCTGAGTCTAGAGCATAGGGGTAATCGCTCAATTGTTGGGCCCAAGATCTGGCTGTATGGTTGCCACTAGCTTCAGATGATCTAATACTCTGACGGTCTCTCCCTAAGTGTCTTCCTTATTTAAGGTTCATATGCCCTTTTTACGTTGCTGATTCTTTGATACTAATCACTTGTTCTTTTTGAGTTCCTTTGTATGTGTTTTCTTGTCTTTAGTTAAGCATCGTCAGGAGCACTTAAGTGTGTCATACTTAATGTTCTTCGTCCAATTAACTTAAGTTCGTTTCCTTTAAGTTTTCCCTTGACCGTAATTTAGCCTATTCTTGGACTTGAGAAATTAAAGGCTCTTCAAACTTGAGTATCCCTATCGTAGCCCTAGTCAGTCAAGACAACTACTCGCACTTAGCCTATGCTAAGAATGGACTGAGGGGGTTAAGAGATGTTCCAACCTCAAGTTGCTCCTCCTTGCTATGCTTGTCTGCCCAGGAAGCACGTTCCTAGGCCTGCTCACCCTGGCACTTGCTTTGCTTTCTCCAAGAGCTCTTGATAATCCTGTAAAAATCCCAAGTTTAGCTCCAATTTGATCCTTCTATTGATAGAGAATTTATCTCAGACACTTTTAATGACAATTTATCTCAGACACTTTTAATGACCCTTTTTTCCCCCTTTCTAGTATCAAAAAATTTCTCTAGAGATCTCTTGGTGTACCTACCCCTCAGATGGTCAACTTCAAAATACCCTATCTGAAAATCAATGCATTATTCTTATAAAATCAATGTAGTATATGCCACGAGCTTTCCGACAAGCCCTAGAGCTCAAAAAATGGATTTCATATGAAAAAGTTATGACAGTTCAGGGTTTAGGGGGTTAAACAGACAAACAGATCCTTTCAAGAGTTTAGTGTATTTTTCTAAGGCCTTTGTAAGTGTAGGAGTAATTGAGTATGCAAATATGCCCAAAATTTGACCTAAATTTACAAAAATTTACCCCTTTATTTTTTTTTGCCGAAAATGCCTGTCTATCGCGATAGACACTGACTGTCGTGTGGGCCTGTCTGTCGCGATAGACACTGCCTATCGTGGGTGTCTATCTATTGCAATAGACGGGTGTCTGTCTCGGTAGACGGGGTCTATCGTGGGTGTCTGTCTATCGTGGGTCTTTGTCTGTCGCGGGTGTCTGTCGTGACAGACGGGTGTCTGTTGCGATAGACGGCCTCTATCGTCCGTCTTGGTTTGGTATGTCATGATAGACAGGTGTCTGTCACGATAGACGTTGTCTGTAGTCTGTCATGGTTTGGTCTGTCACGATAGACTGGGTCTATCGTAGGTCTCTATCTGTCGCGATAGACGGGGTCTATCGTGGGTCTCTGTCTGTCGCGATAGGCGGGTGTCTGTCGCGATAGACGGGTGTCTGTCGCGATAGACGGCCTCTATCATCCGTCATAGTTTGGTCTGTCGCGATAGATGGGTGTCTATCGTGGGTCTCTATCTGTCGCGATAGACGGGTGTCTGTCACGATAGACGGGTGTCTATTGCGATAGACAGGCGTCTGTCATGATAGACGGCCTCTATCGTCTGTCGTGGTTTGGTCTGTCGCGATAGACAGGTGTCTGTCATGATAGATGTTGTCTGTCGTCTGTCGTGGTTTGTTGTCTGTCGCGATAGACGGTGTCTGTTGCGATAGATGCTATCTGTCGCGACAGACTGTGTCTGTCATGATAGACTGAAAAAACTCAAATTTTTTAGAGTTTTTTAGTGATTTGGAGTGCTTTCATGGTGTAGGTTATCGTGCCAAACATGCATTCAAAAAATTTCTATCTATCGCGATAGACAGAGGTCGTCGTCCCGGGACTTGTGCAGAGTCTGTCATACCTGTGCAAGCTGCTGGAGATGGTGGTACAACAAGATCTTGCAATAAAAGCTCAAAAAACACACAAAACGTGAAAGTGTGCAAGCTCTCTCTTGCTCTCTCTCACAAGTGAAATGAGGGAAATGAGGTGGGGAGTGGAATATCACCAAAAACTGAAATTTTTGTGAAGATGGAGATGGACGTGGGAGATGGTGAGGATGATGATGGTGATGAAAAAAACAAGAAAAATTGAAGAAAAATAAGGAAAAGAAAGGATATTACCTATGACTTCAATGTCTCAGCTCTACGTCTTACCATCACACGCTCGTCCTCGAAGCTCTCTCCTCGGCAACGGTGCCAAATTTGGTGTCACTCTAGCACAATGGTGAGTACCAACGTGAGAAGATCCACCTCATAATTGTCAATCCGTGGAGACGTGAGGACTAGTATGAAGACTATGAGCTAGTGATGACACAAGTGTGAGAGTGAGAAGCACACAAACATGCACACACATACACACACACGTGCACACAAGGCAAGAACAAGGAGAGGAACAATGGAGTTCTTTGCATTAGTCAAAAATTCTCTTACATAAGCTCAATTCAGAAACAATCTAACCTCAAAAATGAGCTCTCTAGCTCTTTTTATAGTTTTCTGACTAGCTTTGGCCTTGTCTAGACCTAGTGTCCGGCCTAGTTAAAAATTAGGTTCTAGAGCCATTTTGAGGGCTCAAACAGAGTCTAAAAATTATGAAAATTGCTATGTAGCTAATTCTAATACTCGTCAAGCTTGAGGACTCCTCGGCTTGAACAAAATGGAGTCTATTCTACCAAAAACGGAATTTACAATATGTGTGTAGTGATGAAAATCACTAATGTTGGAAATAGTTCATGGGAAAAAATGATTAGGCCTTATTGCCGTATTGTGCATGACTGCTCCGTTGTGCTTGCATGCTCTTCATATGACTTGTATGCCAACAAATGGCAAGACCATGAGGAGAAGGTGCATATATGTGGGAAGCTGAGATTGAATACAACAATACATGGACCAAATATTCATTCTTCACTAAACAAGTTATGAAGCTACAGAATGTAGCTGACCTCAGACCTATGTGGCAAAGAGCAGGCCTCGAAGAATATTTTGCTGCCAAACTTGCAAAACTAGACTTCATTTGGTGGTTTTGTCTGAAAAATAACTTAGTACAAGAAGCCCTAGACATGAGGGGTATGCATATTTCCAACAAGAAAGAAGGATTGGTGCCAAAAAATCATGAAGAATAGGAACCTAACAAAGCTCAAAGATATGGTGGAAATGACACCAAATATCGTGATACACTTGAGAATGTGCATGCAGCATTTCATGTTCCCAGGGCAAGATAGATTCACGATGTCCCATAAAAAGGTTTGGTTTAGCTTGCGTCTCACAGACACATAGAATATGACAATCAATCTTCCACATTGGATTATTGATCAAATTCATCAAGCTCTCAAGAGATGGTTGTGTAAGTCCATATTATATGGATATTGCACCCTCACCAGAATTATCTATCAATGGCTTGCTTATGACATTCTAATTCAAAGAGCTCTATCATGGAATAGAGTACACATCTTAAAAGCATAAAAGCCTCTACCCCACCATCTAAGAGAATGCGGGGATTGGTACCATGTGCACAACCTAGAGATGCTACCTTGACATTGGATATCTCTCCCACCCCACAAAGAGTAGTGAGGCCTTTTGCACTCTGTATACCCAGGCACAACACAGACATCCAATCTAATCTTCCCCCTAGTGCCATCAGACCTAGAATTCCTTGGAGGCATGCTGTTAGAAGAACTTAGCAATGCGGATTTTGAAAGAATCCTTCAAGAAGTCAATCTTGAATCGGGAGAAGAACAAGAAGGTGAATAGCACCAACAAAATGATGAAGGACAACAAAAACTGGCTGCAGAAGAAGAAAATGAGGAAGTGGAAACCAAGAAAGAAGAGAAGCACCATCAATAGCAAAGAGAAGCCTCCGGGCCCTTGCTTATACTATGCAATTACAAAGACTTTATGATAGGATAGTGAATGTGCATGAAAGACACTATCTCTCCTTCACTATAGGCAAAGCACTAATTGAACAGATTCTGAGCAAGGAAGGAGTAGACCCACAATTTATCAAGACACTCCAACTCTCGACTAAATCACTAGGAGTCACTGAAGTAGTTCGTATTGTGTTATAGAGACCTACACCTTGTTATGATCAAAGCTGTGTGGAGACTAGAGAACAAACTTGCAAAAACATAAAAATTCTTGTATCTGAACATGGAGCAACCATAGTGCAAGAGGCTACCTCGACTGTGACCATTGATTTGACAATGGAAACATTTGTTCAAACATCTCTGATCTTACTCAACAACTTCCATGCCCTACCACGACAAGTGATGTACATAGTGCTATTGAAACCACTTCCCACATGGAAGACAGAGAACCCATTTACCAAACCCCTTGCCATTTCCCACCCCATACCAAACCTATCACCTCCACATCATCTTTTAGCTTATGTGAACTAATATCCCAAGCTAGCCTATTTTCCTCCATTACTAACCTGTTTACACAACTATGAGACATTCCCTAGAACCAATCATTGGCCATCTAGCTGTAACTAGTGTATTTGGTAACCCTTGGCCCACCCAAGGCATCCTTGGATACCCCACTCCCCTGGCACACAAGTCCCCTTCACTACCGATCCATGTTACTCCATCCTCTGACCCCCAACCACACACTCCATCTAGTTTCCCTTCATGGAAGCCCTTGCTCAATCATCTGCATCATTCTCCATAGGTCCGAACCCTTTTGTATCATCACTATTCACCAATGCCACATTCACTACACCTAACATCCCTATTTTCATGGTAGCACCGACACGCATGACACTATCCAAACCTATCGACATATCACTACCCACAGCACCACCCCTGCCCCCACACTTCATCTATCCCCCCCTCCACCAACATCACCACTATCAAGCATAGCACTCATAACTCCCATTCCCCTTGCATTCATCCCTATCATAATTGCATCTACTTCTGTAAATAATACATTCAATACCATGATTCAATGTGTAACATAGCCTCAACAAGACTATCAGCAATTAGAAGAATGAAATGTGATCTTTATAAGTGAGTCTCAATGCTTACAGATCATAATAACAGCAGTAGAAGAAGATAATGATCACTACAAGCAGCGTACCTTACCCTCCAGCAAGCACACAATGAGCTAAATACCAAAGTACAAAGAGTGGCTATAGAAGCAATCCAAAATTTGGAAGAGATATTGCATGAACAAAATTCAAGGAATATCACACTACAAGGAACTTAGGCCTTTTGTGACAACATGTCTGCAGCATTGGAAGAGAACAAGAGACTTTGGCAGCAAAACCAAGACAACCTAGAGGCTGCCATAGAAGGAAATCCCAGAGCAACCATCAAGCCAACCAAGTTTCAAGTGATACCTTCAGATAGCATCCGCATTCTACTCAAATAGTATGCTAAATTTTTGTAGTCATATGCCAGGTTGGAAGAGGAGTATGAAGAGTTCAAGAAGTAGATAGCACAACCCAAAATACAGGTTCCAGAGGACATTTCTCTAACACCAAACACACAAGAATTAGAAAATCTCCATAAGCAAGTGGAAAAACTTAAGGCATGACTACTACAATATGAAAGGCCAACTTCTCATGTAGTCTAACCCGAACCCAAGGTCTCATTGAAATCCCTGTGGAAGAAACCTTTGACGATCCATATGAGCGAGTATCAGTACCAAGAGGACACACTACAGAGGAGGAACAAGAAACATTTGAAATTGAAGTGCCTGAATGGCTAAAAAAGGTTAAACAAATAGGCAGCAAAGATGATGACTGAGTAGCTATTCAAATCTAATCATTGGCAAATCTTGAAGAGATTCTACTGAGGTATGCCTATTTTTATAACCTCTTTCATCAAATCCTTTTCATCACATTAGAACTACAATATATGCCTTACTTTTTACTTCTTGTAGATTACGATGTACTAATAAAAAGGGTGATGAGCAATGAACCAACTTTTGCAACTCAATTCTGGCCCAAATAGCTTCCCGAGTTTGCAAGAAAAGGTACTATATTTCAACCTAATTGGTGTGCACGATTACTCTCGAGCTATCCAAAAATGATGTGAACATGGTCCAGCACTCGCTTATATATTGAATATAATCCATGTTATTGCCATGTACCGCATCGAAGGCCATGGCCCAAATTCTTAGTCAAAGTGAACACAACTAAAGGCTGCTCCGATTGGATCAATTATCCTTATTTCACTCCATCGAGAGGACCACCCACTGTGGCATATATGGTCTGCACCATTGGCCACTTGTCTTCTTTCTTAAAAAATGTACCTAACATTGTGGCCAAAATGTATATGAAAATTTTTGAGTTGATGCGGCAGTATTCAAAAACTTTTAGAACATTAAAGACTTCTACATCTCTACTCTCAAATTCAATGAAGGTAATTTTGACTTGGTATATGACATGAGCAAGACACCCTCTATCAACAAAATAATTGCTTGGCATTCTCGCATCAAGTACTACCTGCTTATTATAAGCAGACATCTGAGGAGATGTTCTCCATTGGGTTCAAGGAATATCATTCAGAAACCTTCATTCCCAGAACCATCCATTTATTGTAGTTATTTCCTATAGAACAAGCCCTCCATGTGGAACAGCTACGTATTTCATATCCAGACATACGAGGTCCAATTGATTGGGACACTTTAATGATATATCTAGCAAGAGGCCTCCGACTCAAGGAACATCATTTGGCTACAGATGTCATTGAATACTATATTGCACACCCCGCACAACAAAGGTCTCTAGGGGATGACATACGTGAGAGGGAAGGGTTGTGGGCAGTAGCCAAGGAGGTCCAGGCAATGTGACAAGACAATGGAGCATGAGACAGATGAGTCAAAGAGAAACAAGAGAGATCGAACGCCAAGCAAAACCAATCAAGCAAGGAAGTCAAGGAAGATCCGACAACTAGGCCAATTGAATTTCCAAAATTCCTAATCCTTATGAAATAGTGATTTTGATCACTACACATCATTGTAAATTATTTTTTAGATAACCACGACTCTATTTTTCTCAAGATGGGGAGTCCTTGAGCTTGAGGAGTACTAGAAGTACCTATGTATCAAACTTCTTATTTTTTTGAGCTCGTTTAAGCCTCTGAATAGGCGTAGGAACCTATTTCTTAACTACGCCAAACACTAGGTCTGGACAAGACCAAAGCTAGTGAACAACTATAAAAAAAGAGCTAGAGAGCTCATATTTGTGGGCATTTTTTTGGGAGTCGAAGTGAGAAAAAGAAATTGTAATCATATTTTTGGCTAATCGTACATTCCATTGCTTCATCTCTTTCTCTTGTTGTGTATGCATGTGTGCGTGTGTATGTGTGTGCATGTTCCATGCTTCTCACTCACACTTTTGCATTCTCACTAGCTCTTGGTCATCACACCACCCTCATGTCTGCCGAGATTGACAATTACGAGGTCGATCTCCTCACATTGATGCTTATCATTGTGCTAGAGTGATAGTATCCATAAAGGTTTCTCCCTTGCAAATATGCTTCCATCCTTAGAGACCATGCTAAGTATTTTCTTGATCTAATTTATCAATTGAAGAAAGGAATATGTCACCCATAATGTATAATCTATGATAATGCTCAGATACCATTGTGAAGAGTGATGGTAGTCTGCAGATATGAGAGGGTCTTTGCAAAATCTACTCTAGATAAGCCTATTTCTTACTTGGAAACTATAATAAAATTCCTAAGCTTGTACTCTATGCAATAATATGGCCATAATACCTTGGAGCATTGATCTCAAATGTTTGAATCAAGCTAGAAAATTTTCAAAAATTGCACATGTAGATAAAACCTTGTATTTATGAAAGAAGGCTCTCGGAAAACTACTCAAAGCTCAAAGTCTACAAGGATTTGAATAGAATCCTTTTGCATAGCTTCAACTAGGAAGGTAAGTGAGCTAACAAAAGTTATTTCACGAATTTAGAGTGATTATATTGTGAGCTAGATATTTAAGTTGTCAGGGTGGTGATCTCGACTTTAGTCATAAAGATATGGTCATATCTCCGCACACAAAACTGATTTCCCAACGATGATCTGGATGCACATGTGACAACTTTTGAAATTAATTATGCAGTACTCAACTATCCAGCAGATCCGGCATATAAGGCCATAGTATTCTAGTCTACGCTGGTTAATGAGGCTGCTCGGTGGTTAACCGAATATGACATTAACCATTTCGGCCAGTATGATGATGTTACGGATGCTTTCTTACAAGGATTCCAGTTGAAGAAAAATGCGGTTGAGATTTTTGACTATTTGCAAAATAATCGACAAAAACCGCACCAGAATGTGCAGGAGTATGCCACTTTATTTCGTACTCATTTACGGCAATTGCCCCCGATGCATGCCAACCTACTAGATGATGTGACAACTTTTGAAATTAATTATGCACTACTCAACTATCCAGCAGATCCGGCATATAAGGCCATAGTGTTCTAGTCTACGCTAGTTAATGAGGTTGCTCGGTGGTTAACCGAATATGACATTAACCATTTCGGCCAGTATGATGATGTTAAGGATGCCTTCTTACAAGGATTCTGGTTGAAGAAAAATGCGGTTGAGATTTTTGACTGTTTGCAAAATAATCGACAAAAACCGCACCAAAATGTGCAGGAGTATGCCACTTTATTTCGTACTCATTTATGGCAATTGCCCCCGATGCATGCCAACCTACTAGATGATGTGATCACCCATTGGTTTATTAATGGGTTAAACCCTCAACTCAAACAAGTAATGATCATACGATGTGTGGGTGGAATGACTCTGGATGCGGTCATAGCTATGGCATTATAGTTGGAACATAAGGTGGGTGGATTCGTTGAAGATTTGGACTGGTTGAAGGCAACCAAGGGTATGAGTAAAGATTCATTAAAACAAGTGTATTGCACAAAATGTAAGAACCCGGGACACACTGCTTCTGCATGTGCATTGAACCAAATGTACTGTGTTATTTGTAATATGGCGAGTCACTCCATTGAAACATGTCCATATAATGCCAAAGTATAGGCCAGACCAACCATAAATGCTATAATACAAGAGCAAGGACAACCGGCTGCTCACTATGTACCATCGTAGTTGAGGAATACTTCCTACCAAAGTTATAAAACCTATCGGGGAATACGAGCAAACAATTTTGGCCAGACTCGATGAAATTCCGGTCAATCAGGTGAAGGAACATCCCTCCCACCACCCAGATGCCATTTCTGCGATGAGATTGGACATATCCAAAGTTATTGTAAAGAGATGGCCGAGTATGATAAACAAAGAAAAGAGCAAAAGAATCCAATGGCCAACATGGTATATATCTCAGCAGTAGATACTCAAGCGGCAGTAATCCAAACCCGGTCCGGCAAGAAATTACAACCATCTGCTGAGATTTTTGAGCCTGGCATTCGAGAACAACATAGTTTTTACTAAAGCTAGTATGTGGGCCAGTCAAGAACAAGCAATTTTTCCAGATCTAGTACCGGTGGTTCAGCAGACAGTACCGAATCCACCACCGGAAGCACCGAGTCCGGTGAAAGCACCACCGGAGAGTCCATCGAATGCCATAAGAAGCACGTCGAATTTTGATTATGTGTGGAATATTTTCTCGTAGGCCTCCATTACAATATCGTTGGGGCAACTGTTAGCCTTGGTTCCGGGTGTACGACAACAATTTCACCAACATGTTTGTCCCGAATCTTCCTGTACACCTATAATGGCTATTATTAGTCCAGAAACTGTTTCTGCGATGGACAATGTTGTTCATTTAATTCCGGTATGGTATAAAAACCATAAAATCAACCAAGTGTTAATTGATGGAGGTTCTGGTGTGAATGTTGCAACAACTGCCCTTTGTAAACGATTAGGATGGACTCAGATTGAGCCTATTCAATTTTTTGTGCAAATGGCGGATTAGTCCAGGGTCTATCTAGTGGGTTTGGTATGTGATATACCAATTACTCTTCAAGGAGTGGTGTTCAAAATGACTTTTTTTTTTCTAGAATTACCGGACTCAACTTTGGACTACAATTTACTGTTCGGGAGGCCCTCGCTGAAACAAACCAAAGTATTGCAGGACTCATCAGCACACGAGCTTATTTTCAAAAGCAACCTCCGGAAGTATGTCGTTCCATTAGATGAGATGAAACCATGCGACCTCCATGCTCAACCCTACGTAGCCGAACCTGTGCATATGTTGGATGGACTTTCAGATGAAGAAGAAGAAGCTTTTCTCAAGGCTAGCCAGGATTTGCTCGCCTTGCGGACAATCGACTTACAAGCGGTTGCAGATAATTGGAATCCGGTCGTGTATTCGGTAGTTCCGGTTCCAGAAGAAGGGGACCTAGCTATGGATCTAGCTTTGAATGCCCAGAGTTTCCAACATTTATTCCCATCACCAGAGGATATACCCATGCCACGACAGTTTTATGTACCGAAAGATCAACTTATCAACCACGATTTGGGAAATGAGGAAACACCACAGCCGGTCAAGATTAAGGCAGGATTACTGGAAACTTTTCAAAATAGTCTATTACAATTGCTAATAGAGTTCCAAGATGTATTTGTGTGGAGCTATCGAGATATGAAAGGGTTGGACCCTCGCATCTATCAACACCGCGTGATGCTTAAGCCGAACGCATGCCCAATCAAGCAACCCAGTTACCACATGAACCCAACTTATGCTGCTCAAGTGAAAGCTGAATCGGATCGCTTGCTGAAAGTCGGTTTTATCGTCCCCATTGAGCATGCAGAATGGATTTCACCTATTGTTATCGTCCGAAAGAAAAATAAGCAGTTACGTATGTGTGTGGATTACCGAAAACTAAACGCGGCGACCGTACCGGATCCCTTCCCACTTCCCTTTCTGGATACAATGCTTGATGATGTTGTCGGATGGGATATGTATTCCTTTTTGGATGGTTACAGTGGCTACAATCAGGTGTGCATGGCTGAAATGGACATACCAAAGACTGTGTTTATTACAAATTGGGGTTTATATGCGTGTACGGTGATGTGGTTCGGTCTTCGCAATGCTCCTAGTACCTTCCAATGATGTATGCAAGAAATTTTTTCCCCCTATTTAACCACCTTTATGCGAGTGTATCTAGATGATTTTTCGTTATCGGGTGATACATCGGCTCACCTTTACCAGCTATGGTGCTACTTCTCTAAGTGTCGAGAGTTTTAGTTGTGCTTAAATCCCAGCAAGTCGACCTTTTCAGTTTCTTGTGGTAAGTTTCTTGGTCATATTATTTCAAAGCAAGGTATTCAAGTGGATCCAGATAAAGTGCAAGCCGTATTACAAGCACCTGCTCCGACGACACCCAAGGAGGTTATGTGATTCCTTGGCCAAATACACTGGCATGGGCGGCATCTTCGGTGGCTCGCACATTTAGCCATACCCTTGAATTGGTTGATTACTAGTACTCCCTGACAGTTCATGTGGAATGAAGAGTGCCAAATTGCCTCGACTGAGAACACTATTAACCCACGCTCCTATATTGCAAGCACCAAACTGGTAGCTTTCGTTCCATGTCTTCGTGGATGCATCGGACAGTGCTATCAATAGTGCGCTCATACAACAATAGGATAAGTGGTTTTGTCCTGTCTATTGTGCTAGCCGATGATTAGCAGCAGCTGAAAGGAATTATTCAGTCACTGAGCACGAATGCCTTGGCTTGGTCTATTCGGTGAAGAAATTTCGGCACTACTTGTTGAGACGCCAATTTACGTTCCATGTGGATCATGCTACCCTGGTTTATCTTGTCCATCAGCAACATTTACGGGGAAGATTAGCCAGGTGGGTGTTGTTATTGCAAGAACTTGATTATGTGGTCGTACATCATCCAGGCTCAGCTCATGCCTTCGCTGATTTTCAAGAACTCCCAGTGGCACCTTCGTATTATGATACTCTTCTGACCTTCCTCACTAGTGGAAGCCCCCGACTAATACTTCTACTTCGGCTCGTCGTAAATTGGCCATGTATAGTCGACGGTTCCGGCTCATTATTAGACAATTATATTACTTGCACCCTTGTGGTGCAGTCTTATGGTGTATTCCACCCCATGAAGTTCCCTCGGTTATTGCCATGTGCATCCTACTTACCGAAAAATTCTGCACAGTGGCTTATGGTGGCCCACTATGCAGCGTGATTTTGCTACTTCTATTAAAACGTGTGATTCTTGCCAACGATCGGTACAACCTTTGCACCGACATCATTTTCCATTGCAGCTTGTTGCTCCCCTTGAATCTTTTCAAAAGTGGGGCTTGGATTTCATTGGTCCCATTACACCTCGACGACGATCACTCATCATCGATATATACTTACTTGTACAGATTATGCTACTCGATGGGCAGAGGCTTGGGCTTTACGGTCCGCCACTGTGGCAGTGGTGGTCAAATGTTTGATGACTCATGTGTTCCCTCGTTTTGGTCTTCCCTTAGAGATTGTTTCGGATAAGGGCACACATTTTGTGAATCCCTTAGTGCAAGCGCTTACTCGCACCCTCCGGATTGTTCATAAATTTAGCTCTCTGTATTATCCTCGAGCCAATGGTCTTGCTTAAAGTACCAATAAAACCCTACTTAACATGCTCAAGAAGTTAGTTCTGGAATGTCCAAAGCATTGGGATCAATTCCTTCCTTCAGTTCTGTGGGCGTACCGCACTACGTACAAAGTGGCTACAGGGAATACGCCTTTTAAATTGGCATATGGGTTGGAGGCCATTGCACCCATGGAGTTGGTGGTACCTAGCCTCAGGGTGGCAATAGAACACAAGCTCTTATTGGAGGACTCTTTTCCTTTCGGGTTGGATGTGTTGTGGTCCTTGGACAAACAATGCTGGGAAAGTTTTCTAATGTTGCAAGAAGTCCAACTGCGACAAGCCAATACACATGATCAGTTTCTTCACACTCCTATTTTTATTAAAGGACAATTAGTTCTGTTCTATAATGCTAAATACAATCGTTCAGCAGGCAAGTTCAAACTTCGGTGGTTTGGTCCTTACCGTATTGAATCGCACGTTGGTCCTGCTATGTTTTGGTTATCCACTTTAACTGGTACCCTTCTCCCTAAGTCAATCAATGGATCAAAGCTTCGTCCTTATTATCCCACGCCTTCTTCATCGTGATGCTTTATTGGTATTTTTATTCTCTACCCAGTTTATACTACTGTTTTGACTCAACATTCCTTTCCTGTCTACATGTTTCGATTGACCGACTGACCGTAATGTTTCTGTTTTCTTACCTAACCATGATTAGCATCCGCCTTATGTGTCAGAGATTTTGTTAATATGTGCATGTCACCATTATGACTATACATTTCCACCACTGCATGATGATTATGTTTCTTCCCGCATGTTCATTCAGTGTTTTTATGTAATCTCTTTCTTCCCTCTTTTTTCCGCTATTGGTGTTCTCTGTTCGTGTGTTTGCATATTCTACATTCTCTGGTGTCTTTGTGCTCTTGTATTCACCATGGAAGCTCTGGCTAACATTGCGACTTTCTGTGCTGGCCTCGCTCCGGAATTGAGCGAGTTCCTGCACACCCATGGGCTTTTTGCTTTCGTTGAACTGCCCTGACATTCGGTGGAATGCCATCCTTTCTTTGCACATATCATATCTGCCATTGCTGCTACTCCTGCTACTGAAGCCTGTTGGACGATTGCTTGTCCTAACCTGCGTGTAGTTGTCAACATAAAAACCATCACTGAATGCTTTCATCTCCCTTAGGAGGGGCTTGTCGATGTACCTCTCTTACCGATGTCTATTTGTTGTAGATCTTTGGAGTCTTCCTCTCCAATCATTTAGTATAAAGAATCAACAATACATCTTATTTTTGTCAATCCTGGAAGTATACATGAGACCACAGCCCCTTCTATATGATAGAATCCAAGAAATAAGAGAAAACTGGCTAGATTTCTGAGAATAATGAAGATGAAGAGAAATTTCTAGGGTTTGGATTATCTTGAGCAAATCTCCATCATTTGCCACAATCTTGGTGTCTAAAGCATGTTATTTTCTCAGCAGAATACAACCATGAAGTCAAAACTCAAAAATGATACTTGTAACCTTTAGACGAGACAATTGCGATTCTGTAAAATCAGATGATTTTCATCTCCAGCACCATTCTTCATCAATTTCTCACTCATTATGTCAATAATCAACTCTCTTCATACACATTCATCAGAAACACAAAATAGAAGCTCACAAATCTCCATGGATACACATAGAATAGACTCAACAAATCAAAGAAACCACACAAAAGGAAGAAACACAATTTTCTGCAGGAAACTCTCTCTATTTGCTTGGATAGCATGTAATACAAATAACCAACCCTCTCATAATAGAGGAAATTGTCTTTTATACATTTTCAAGTGTCCCTTTTCACACTTGAAATTTGGTCCTTTCCTCTTCTAATCTAAAAATATGCTATGTAGGAGTTTCCAAAAATTCTAGAAAAATTACATATAATTCTACTTTACATAAGGAAGACTCTTCCTTATTTTTACATCAATTGCATAAATATTTTTACAAGTTTTTGGTATTTTACAATTATTTTCCATAAAAAATACTTCAAAAATTACTTCTTCCAACATTCTTCCCCTCCTAGACCTTTTGGCTCCTGACAAAAGACATTCCTGCTCATATATGCTGAATGCTTCCTTTATTTCTTCTTTCTCTGATAAACTTGTGACAATAGGTCATGGCTTCTCCTTTCAGTAACATTCAAGTTGTTTACCATCTCAAACAATGCTTTCCTCCACTGCACAGCAGCCTCCGGTTTATCAATTACATCCTTTTTCAAGTATTCTATGTAGGCAGCTTCATATGCAGTGAGTCGAGACTTTGTGACTACAGACAAGTTTCCAAATATCTCTGATTCCCTTTGAAAGAACCCATAATCAAATGCATCTTCAAAAATCTGGAGATAATGGCTGCCCAAAAATATTATTCTGCTATAGTAAGCCATCAAACATATCCTGTCAGGTGTTTCACTGAGATCAAACAATAATGCATCAGTAGGTGAATTAAAGCCAATGTAATTTAGGATTCTGACATCTGTATCTGTATAGGTCTCTATGCATGCCAAAATAAGTCTCAGTACTATGATTAGTAGAATACATGCTGGATCATTAACATCCTTGTATGTGGCTATAACAGATTCAACTGTGTCCACCATATATTTTTTTGTAGGCCATGTTCCTGCCTTTGGACCTGCTATCTTTGGGAAATTCAACCATTTGGATGGGATTTGTCCTTCCTTCCTTCTTTCCCAAAAAACTATCCATTCTCTTCTTCTTGCTACTGGTAGTATGCTGGATTAATCTTCAACTGGATAGGTGCTTCCTTCCATATTTTTCTACATTCTTTATTTGCATCCAACCATCTATTCCTCCATTTGGGATTAGCTTTCTCAAATAACTCTTTGGTCACATTGATATCTTCTTCGTATTCTAGATACTTATTTGGAGGTAATCCTACCCTTGCCAATTGATAGTTTTTAATACTTTCCATAACCATGCACAAGGGTATGCCTAATCCATCTGTAGCCCAATGATGTTGATCAGCATTTATCCCTTTATTTAAAGCAAAGTAACAATCTGATCCTCATATTCATCATGCATTTTTCTAATGAAATCCATTCTAGAGTCTCTGTTTGTCAAAAGCTTCTGGACAAATTCCTCTGAATACTCATCTTCTGATTGTTTATTCTTTGGTTCACTGTCATGTTGAGTTTTGTCATCATTTCCTACTTCATAATTTTCTGTATATGTAGTCTCTATATGTTCTTCATTCTGAGCTTGTGGTTTTTCCAGCTTTTTCTACAGCTCTTCTATTGTTATCATTAAACTTCTATTTTGAGATGCCCAAATCTCTCTTTCTGCTACCCAATTACTTCTTTCCTTTTCTATGCTTGACTGCCAATCACTCGTTTCTTTCTCTGTGTCCATATGTAATTTGTTGTAACCCCTCATTGAGGTAGCAGCATGTGTACTAGCCTGTTTCTCCAGCTCCTTGACTTCTTTCAACTCTGTTTGCAATCTCATGATTTCTTTGTGCAATTCTTCCTTTTCCTCCTATGTCACCTAATCAGCCTTGCTTTCTTCCTTCAACTGGCCTTCTTCCATTAATAGTTTGTTGATCTCCTCATTTTTGCTTTGACCATGATTTGATATGAACTTTGTAAAGTTCTGTATCTGCCTTCAATTTTCTTTAACTCCATCTCCAGTTTACTACTCTGCTCTGTTTGTTTTGCACACTTCTCTTCAAGATATTGGATTTTATTTTGTTGTTGTACCTCTAATTCCTCCAAAGCAATTATCCTATATGTTAATTCCTCATTTTTCTCCTTTACAATCCTCAATTGTTCTGTCAATTGTTCTTTTTCTTTCCTATGCTCCTTAATGATACTACTGCCTTTTTCAAACTCAGATTCAGCTACCATACCAGATATAATCATATTTCTGCTTGATGGTCTAAACTGCTCTATGTTGCTCATAATGATTTGGCAAGCAGATCTTACATTTTTAGGTATTCTTTCCAACCCAACTTCTATTTCCATCTGTTTGACTTCCATCTGCTTGTTTTCTTTGCTCTCATCCTCCTCTTCATCTTCTCCCTCATACGCTAGGTCTTGAGTCTTTTGTTCTTCAAGACTTTTATCTGCTTCCATTTTTTCTTGTTCTGTCACCTCTTCTTCATCTTTCAATATGTGATCATCCTTATTCTCCTGTTCTGATATATCTCTAGTTGTCTTTGTTTCTTCTACCTTCTTGTTTTCCATCACTTGTTGTTCTTCTTCAAAAAAATGTCTTTCTTTTATCTGTACTTCCTTTTCCTGGACTAGGGTTGATTCAGTTTCCTCAGCAAGTTTTGTCTGATGATTACTTGTCTGCTCTTTCTGTCCTACCTCTTTCTCATCTATATCCATGAGATCTAAGCCTTTCTCTTGTCCTTGATCTTTTGTAGTTGTGAATTCTTCATTATGATTCAAATCATTCAGGATGTCTTTTATGCTTTGGTTGATCTCTTTCCCTGTAACCCCCTCTTCTACTTCTTGAGCATTCTCTTTTTCTACTATTTCCTCTTCTATTTCCTTGACTTGAGCTGTATCTTTTTGTTTATTGGCTTGATTGCATATCTGTGCTCTTTCTTCTGCTTCTACTTTCCCTTCATCCAATTTGAAATAGGTTTGTTGTGAAGGTCTTGTCCATATTGACTTTAATCCTGAATCTATTAATCCACAGCTGAACTCTTTTCTCACTTCACCCTCCTCTTCCATCATTACTGATTTACCTTCATCATCCTTCTTTCTTCTTCAAGACTGAGTTGTTTTGCTGATTCTTCCTAGACTTGCTTTTCCTGTGTCTTCTTACTCATGTCTTCTGGTGTTTTATTTTCTTCAATGGTCTGTGTTATCACATTGGGTGTACTAGGGATAGATAAATTCAAACTTTTTAATAAAAAATTTTCAATGTCACTTTCAGAGTCTGAGGAGAATTGTGATGAGCCTTCTATGCTTGATTTTTCCAATTTGAACTCTTCTCCAGCAGTAGATTCCTTCTGCTTTTCTCCTAATGTCACTTCTTCTGACTCTTTTATGGTTACAGATTCTATTACTGATTTTCCTTTACTCTTCTTGGTTAGCTTCTTCCTCTGTACTGGTTTCTTCTGAACCTTCTTTTTTGCTACAACTGTAGTTCTTGTCTCAGGAGGTCCTTGTAGTTCTTTGAAGTATGCTAATAGCTCCACTTCCTTTTTAACAAATACTTCCTCTGTCTCAGCTACCATCATTTGGTCATGCAGTTCTTCATAATGTTCTACTTCCTCTTGAACCCAATCTATTGCTTTGCAAGAATAATCTTCCAGCATCTTTTGATATTGGGCCTCATATACTGCCCTTTTGTTATTTCCTTGAGTCAGATAAGTATATAACTACTCTTTACTGGTCTGAGGTGGATGAGGGTCATTAGAAGATTGGACCTGCTTCTGAGCAGCTTCATGTTCTTCTTTGGTTGCTTCATTCTGCTCCAATTCAACTTTTCTTGGATCCAACCTCCTTTTCTTTACAGGGACCACTTCCTCTGAGATTACCTTTCTTTTCATTCCTGCTCCCCTCATGCTGGTTTGTCCTTCTGCTTCTCTCACAGACATCTTCCTGGGAGGACTCTTGATTCCTGTCATTAGACTTCTGAAATACTGTGCCTCTCGAGCCAGCTTCAACTGATCTTCCATTCCTAGTACATGATATATAATCCTGGTTAAAAACTGGGCTCCATTCATATACTTTTTCTGCTCCCAATGTTTAGCTGCTTCTTTCAGCTGCTCATGTATGTATGGGGTTACATCCATTACACCAAAGGGTTTAGTTCTGTCCTTATTGTTAAACATAATTAGTGTAACCGGTTTGTGTGGCATGGTATACCTTTGTAGTTTTGGGAAGCAAAAGTACTGCAGAAACATCTTGATGGCATACTCCTCATTCTCTTTTCCCTTAAAGTCAGGAAATTTAGAGTATCCTGTATATGTTTCTTTATTCTTTTTCACAAAACTATTATCAAGCTTAGTTCCCATTGGGTAAAACTGTAGAGCTGCTCTGATATGCTCTGCTTTTATAGTGATATTCACCTCCTGGTTATCTTTGTTCTTGACTTTACATCGGAAACAAGCATCATTACCTTTTCCAACTTCCATCAGGTTGTTCATTACCTGTGCCACTCTTTCAAAATCTATAAAAAATATGGGTTCCTCCAATAATTTGTGTAACCCTACTGCCTTCCATCTTTTCTGATTGACCGCTACTCTTTGAAATCTATAGAACTCTTGACACAGCATGGTATATTTGTAACCCCCTACTCCCACTGTGAATATATGCTGGCCAATGATACTCAAGGTTTCTTTGAGCTCCTTAATCACCTTTTCTGCTTCTGGAATCTCTTGCTCCTCATCAGACTCCAGGTCCACGTTCTCTATTACAGCTTCACTATCCAAGAACCAGTGTCCTCTAGACAGAGTGACTGATTCTGCTTTGAAATCATGAATTGGCAACACCTTTGGATACCATTCTAGAGAAAACATATCATCACACAAAAGAAAAAACTCCACCCACATGAGTCACAAGAAATCAAGAATAATATTTTATTTTGAGATGTAATGAAAGAAGAATGAAAATAAATTTTCAATTAAATTCTGACTTCTTTAGAAGAACTCAACTAAAGTGATCATTACATGTGTAGCAAGATGTCTAGTGCACTCCCCTCTTCTGACAACTCTTATCCAGGAAGAAGATGTTTAGAAGAAAAAAATGAAAATACAAATAAAAAATAAAAATAAAGAATCATAAAAATAGAATGAAAAAAGAATTATAAAAAAATAGAATAAAAAATACAAAATAATAAATAGAAACCTGCTACCCTTCTACCTATATCTTGCTTTGTGCTATATAAAAAGGAAAAAATAGGTAATCTTTCTCTTTCTTTTTTTTCTCTTTTTTTTCTTTTGTTTTTTTCTCTTTTTTTCTTTTGTTTCTTTTTTTTTAATAATGATTTCTTCTATTTCTTTTCTCTTTTTTTCTTTTGTTCTCTTTTTTTTTTAATAATTTCTTCTATTTCTTTTCTTCCCCTCCTAATTCTCTTCTTAGAAAAAGGATAAGGTAAAATATTTTGTCCTAATTTCCAATATTTTATGATTTTCTTTTTTATCACATTCTGATCTGTTTCTGAAACAATTCTAAATCCAGATCAAATATAGATGGTCTTCTTCCATTGAATCAACTCTGATCTTTTTACCCAATAATATTTAACCCTAGTTGCCCCTGTCTCTCGAAAAAATCCATCTCCTTCTGATAAGCAGTTTTTAGAATGTTTTGGCCTCCAAATCCATTTTGTCCTGGAATTTTGTTTTAATGAACAGGCCTTGTATATGCCTTGTTTCCATATCCTTCTTGTTCTGATGCTTTGATGATTCAGATTATGCCATTGTTGCCACCTTGCTCCTATCTCTCCATCCTCCTTTGCTCTTTCAATTTTTTGCAGGTTTTGATTAAATGAAGCTTGATCAGACGATTTTCATCTCCTGCACCATTCTTCATCAATTTCTCACTCATTATGTCAATAATCAACTCTCTTCATACACACTCATCAGAAACACACAATAGAAGCTCACAAATCTCCATGGATACACATAGAATAGACTCAACAAATCAAAGAAACCACACAAAAGGAAGAAACACAATTTTCTGCAGGAAGCTCTCTCTATTTGCGTGGATAGCATGTAATACAAATAACCAACCCTCTCATAATAGAGGAAATTATCTTTTATACATTTTCAAGTGTCCCTTTTCACACTTGAAATTTGGTCCTTTCCTCTTCTAATCTAAAAAATATGCTATCTAGGAGTTTCCAAAAATTCTAGAAAAATTACATATAATTCTACTTTACATAAGGAAGACTCTTCCTTATTTTTACATCAATTGCATAAATATTTTTACAAGTTTTTGGTATTTTACAATTATTTTCCATCAAAAATACTTCAAAAAATTACTTCTTCCAACATTCTTCCCCTCCTAGACCTTTTGGCTCCTGACAAAAGACATTCCTGCTCATATATGCTGAATGCTTCCTTTATTTCTTCTTTCTCTGATAAATGTTTGTTGTAGATCTTTGGAGTTGTCCTCTCCAATCATTTAGTATAAAGAATCAACAATACATCTTATTTTTGTCAATCCTAGAAGTATACATGAGACCACAGCCCCTTCTATATGATAGAATCCAAGAAATAAGAGAAAACTGGCTGGATTTCTGAGAATAATGAAGATGAAGAGATATTTCTAGGGTTTGGATTATCTTGAGCAAATCTCCATCATTTTCCACAATCTTGGTGTCTAAAGCATGTTATTTTCTCAGCAAAATACAATCATGAAGTCAAAACTCAAAAATGATACCTGTAACCTTCAGACGAGACAATCGCGATTCTGTAAAATCACACGATCTTCATCTCCAGCACCATTCTTCATCAATTTCTCACTTATTATGTCAATAATCAACTCTCTTCATACACATTCATCAGAAACACACAATAGAAGCTCACAAATCTCCATGGATACACATAGAATAGACTCAACAAATCAAAGAAACCACACAAAAGGAAGAAACACAATTTTCTGCAGGAAACTCTCTCTATTTGCTTGGATAGCATGTAATACAAATAACCAACCCTCTCATAATATAGGAAATTGTCTTTTATACATTTTCAAGTGTCCCTTTTCACACTTGAAATTTGGTCCTTTCCTCTTCTAATCTAAAAATATGCTATCTAGGAGTTTCCAAAAATTCTAGAAAAATTACATATAATTCTACTCTACATAAGGAAGACTCTTCCTTATTTTTACATCAATTGCATAAATATTTTTACAAGTTTTTGGTATTTTACAATTATTTTTCATCAAAAATACTTCAAAAAATTACTTCTTCCAACAATGTCCACCATGAAAGAGCTATTTCCATGCCACTCTTCCAACAAATTTGCCATCCTTTGTTTCCCTGAACCGGAGTGCTCCACCCTCCAGTTTTTAGTAGCAGCTCTTAACCGCCAAAAATGGATGTATGGCATTTCCCGACCATTCTATTCGATGATTGATGCTGCTGCGAAGGAAGCCGTTAATTTTGCTTCATTCTTGTTCCAGCAAATTCACAAAGAATGTCAAGTGGTCTCACGGCAAATGGCTAAGGGCGACATTCCTCGTACCAGAATCCCTCAACTGCTCACGTTCCTGCTCCCCGTGATGCAACCCGTCTAGCCCCCTCCAATGAACACTCTCCTTTTTCATGAAGAATCCGTGCAGATTGTGGAGGACGACGATGATGCCGACCTGCTGCGTTTTTTTAAGGGGAAGCGTCCGAAACTGAGCCCCTCCCACATTCAAGCTCAACCTTCTTCCTCTATCCAAGTGTAGGATACTGCTTCTTCTGCCAAGATCTTTTCTGTCCCATTGTCTCCTCAAAATCACGCCACTCCCGATATCGTAATGGAAGTTGCTGACCCCGATGATTCGATGGTTCTGCCAAAACCTCAGTCCCAGGAAGACGTGCTCACCAAGGTCATCGAGTTTGTACAAAGCGCAGACCGATTGCACACCATGGAAGAAGTAGTTGCATAGGAATTACAGTCTCTCAAGGTAACTATTTTGGCCTGGCCGTCTTCACCTCACAATAACCCTCCCATCTCACCGTCCAAAGTGCTTTTGCCACCTAGCCCTCCTCCTTCACCAAAACAGTCAATAGCCCTCGACACTGCCAACCTCCTCCTATCCTCCCCCGATTATTCACCGCCTTCTTCTTCCGCCACCGTTTCAGCGATTCCTTCTTGGTCCATTTCTACCCCTAGCATTTCTGACTTCATGGTGCAATTAGCCAATATTGGAACTTATCTTCTCCACCTATCCAAGCACCTCCCTCACCAACTCCAAGATGCTCAGCAATCCATGCATATGGAGTATTAGTCCAAAGTTGATCTCTTGGAGGCAGATATTGCACCTCTCCAAGAAGAAGTTCTCGCCGCCAAAGCCGAGGCTACTCTGTTGTAGGAACAGATTCAACTTTTACAAAGACAACTAATGGAGAAGAATGCCATCGTTGCAGACCACGATGATGAAATCCGCCATCTTAATTAAACAATCATTGATAGGGATGATGCCATGAAAGCTTTGGGTGATTTGCTTGAAACTACCCACACTTAATGTGTGACAGTCGAACAGAATTATCAAGAATTGGCCACCAAAGTTTTGAACGTCGAAACAGAATTGAAGCACGTCACTGAAGATCGCTGACAGAAGAAATAGGGAGAACCATCACCTTAAAGAAGGAAGTTGAAGCTATTCAAAAAGAAAGACAAGACTTCTTCAAAACCGTGCAATTTCAGTCCTAGGAGCTTGAACGCAGAGAGAAGAAGCTCGGCATCCAATAGGAGCGACTTTCTCGCATCAATGCAGAAATTGCAAAGATGAAGTTACTATGGGATGCCGCGCTTGCCAATGATTTTTACCTTCAAGAAGCATGTCGGCAGTCTCAATCGGATCACTTAGTTACTCAAGTGATCATTGCTAGCTCTGTGCGAATTGATGCACATCTAGTTGAACCTCAAATTTTGATAGAGATGCTAGAGTCACTCAAACAAAAGATATCCTGCACTTTTAAATTAGCCCGCTCTATGTACATCCAAGGCATTATTGATGATGCCTAAGCATTGTAATTATCTCTGCTAGGTTTGAGTCCACCATGTGTGCCAGTGTTAAGGCCGCCGAAATATTACTTTGAAGAATCCTTGTAATTAGAAACGTCGCACACCGAAAGGGTGTAGCACAAATGATGTATCGTTTCTTTCTAATCAATAGAGTATGCGTGGAAGAGATGACAGGGAATCGCCGGCCTACTCGGTCTGGGTGATGCTCTCAAGTCGATTCTGTTTTGAGGTTATATTAATTACAGAATTGTCTGTACGAATCTGTATTGGAAGTTGAAGTGGAACAGGTACTGTGTTACTATATACTGTGTTGAGGTGAAGTGTAACAATAATATTAAAGAGAGAGTGAGAGTGTTGGGTACATAATCGCGGTGATCATTAAGATTGTTATGCACCGAAGTGTAATTGCATCTTTTGTAATTGTTCAATGAAATTGATAGTCTGAAATTAAGTAGTGAATTGAGAAAATATATATAGGTCCTCTGAATTATTAGACCCCTGACCATCCCAAGAACCCATGAGTAACAACAGAGTAATTGTAACGTTTAATAGGGGGAATATATGTCTTCTGATTTTAATGCATTTCTATCTGAACATGGGATAAAACACCAGTGTATAGTGTCATATACACCTCAACAGAATGGAGTTGTTGAATGAAAGAATAGGTCAATCATGGAGATGGCGAGGTGTATGGTCAAGAGTCAGCTTTACCACATAGTTTCTGGCTTGAGGATGTCATGTGTGCAACATATGTACTTAACACGTGTCCCACTAAAGCGCTGCAGTCTATCACTCCAAATGAGGCATGGCATGATCGTAGGGCATCTATTGATCATATGCATGTTTTTGGTTGTTTGGCATATGAATTAGTGCTTGAACAACATTGCAAAAAATTGGATGATAAAGCAGTAAAATGTATTTTTGTTGAGTACAGTTCTGAAAGTAAAGGCTATCTATTGGAGTTAGACATCTACGAAAGCACGTGAACAGCACAAGGAAGAAGAAGAAGCTTATAGCACAACACACAATACTGAATGTATTACTAGAGAATGTACAAAGATAAGTAGCCCATTAGGGCAATAGATGTATATACAAGCCAAGGGAACAAAACCTTCTAAAGAGGGAAAAAAGTACCCCGACGGTCCTAGAGTGTTCACACACATCACTACCTAAATATATCAACAAACCCCCCTTGGGAGTGATGCGGTGAACAGGCACTCATGTATAAGGAAGTGCCAAGCTATGTGGAAATCACTCCACAAAAGGAAGTAATCCCAAAGCTTTGCGGAAAGCTTCAAACTTCTCCCTAGGCAGGGCCTTCGTGAAAAGGTCTACAATGTTCTCCTGCGTGGGCACAAATTCCAAGCTCGTCTCCCTAGTAGAGAACCTCTCCCTGACATAATGATAATGCACCCCAATGTGCTTAGTGCGAGCATGGAACATAGGGTTCCTCGCAACTGCCAATGTGCTCTGACTGTCAGTGAAGATGGTGGTGGTAGAAGACTGACCAACACCCAAATCAGTCATAAGGCGTCTAAGCCACACATACTCAATTGTCACTGTGAAAGCTTCCCTATACTCAGCCTCATAACTAGAAGTGGCCACAGTAGGCTACTTCTTGCCCAACCAAGATATACATGAGCTACCAAGTATGAAGCAAAAGCCACTACTAGACACATGTGTCATAGCAACCAACCCAGTCTGAGTCAGAAAAAGCATGCAAATCTGGCAGTAGTGATCCCCCCTTGGGATAAAACAACCCAAGTAGTCGACTACCACTCAAGTAGCGAAAGATGTGCTTAACCACTTGCCAATGCTTGACACCTGGGCAATGCGTAAACCTACTCATCTATGAGACAACAAACTGAATGTCTGATCGAGTAATGCATAAGTAAATTAGGCATCCAATAGTTTGTTGATAGAGGACAACATCAAATGCATCGCCAGCATCATGAGGACTCAATTATAAACCTGTCTCCATAGGAGTGGCAATAGGCTTACAATCTTCAAGGCCAAAACGCTGCAATAATGTGTCAATATATTTTGTTTGACACAAAGCCATTCCACCATCAACTTGCATAAACTGGATGCCCAAATAGTGATGCAAATGCCCCAAATCAAACATCTCAAATGAGGCATGCAAATCAACCTTACAATCAGCAATATGCTTCTCAATAGGACTAGTGAGCAACATGTCATCAACATAGACAACAATGATCAGAAGTATATCATTAGCACGCTTAACATATAAGGTGCTTTCAGTTGGGCTGTTCTCAAAACCATGTGCAATCAAATAGGCATGTATCTTCTCATACAAAGCATGTGGTGCTTGCTTTAAACCATATAATGCCTTCTTTAACTTGCACACCTGGTTTTCATGCCCTTTCTGCACAAAGCCAGGAGGTTGAAAAACATACACTTCTTCATGCAAGTCACCATTTAGAAATGTGGTTTTAATGTCCAACCGATGTACATTCCAACCATGATGGGCTGCAAGTGCACAGATGCTCCGAACAGTAGTCATACGGCATGTAGGTGCAAAGGTCTCATCAAAATCAATGCCTCTTTCCTATCCATAACCCTTTGCAACAAGCCTAACCTTATACCTATCAATTATTCCATGAGGCTTATGCTTTAGCTTGTAAACCCACTTAGTGCCAATGGCCTTCTTTCCAGGATGCAAGTCACATAAAGACCAAGTAGTGTTCTTCATTATAGCATCATATTCAGGTTGCATAGCAGCCATCCAATTTTTTGAGTTTTGTGCTTCATCAAATGAAACAGGTTCATTCTCATCATAGAGACTAGATGCAGCCATAGCATAGCAACCGATGCAAAAGAGGCACTACGCGAGCCTGATCGAGTACGATATGATAGAGGTGCATCTAATTTGCTATCACGCAAAGTCTACATCAGCTATTTTGGCATAGTTTTTGCCTCCTCAATGTTAGCTCTCTCATCAACAAGTGCATCATGTACATCTGCATTAGAAATGGGATGATCTACATCATCACCTGAAACCTACAAAGGTTAAGAAGTTGCCTTATTAGGACCAACACTAGACTGTCCACCTGTAAAAAGAGGCAGCAAAGTATCATACATGTGTATGGAGCTAACAAATGTCTCCTTAGTACATGAAAGCAATGGCTGAATAACATCTTCCACAAAAACAACATCACTGGTAACTAGAATGCGTTTAGTCTATGGATGATACATAGGATAGCCTTTACTTTCATAACTGTACCCAACAAATATACATTTTATTCCTTTATCATCCAATTTTCTATGATGTTGTTCATGCACTAATGCATATGCCAAACAACCAAAAACACACAGATGTGCAACAGAAGGCTTGCGTTCATGACAAGCCTCATATGGAGTGATAGATGGCAGTGCTTTTGTGGGACACTTGTTAAGTACATATGATGCACACATGATAGCCTCAAGCCACAAATTATGTGGTAAAGCCTGACTCTTCACCATACACCTCGCCATCTCCATGAGTGACTTGTTCTTTTGTTTAGCAACTCCATTCTATTGAGGTGTATACAACACTATACACTAGTGTTTTATCCCACGTTCAGCCAAGAATGTATTAAAATCAAAAGACATATATTCCCCCCCTCGATCAAAGTGGAGGGTGCCTATTTTACATGCTGATAGATTTTCAGCCAAAACCAAAAACTATTTGAAGCACATGAACACTTTCGACTTTGCCTTCAATGGATATAGCCATGCATGCTTGGAAAAATTATCGATGAAAGTCACGAAGTAAAGATAATTTCCAAAAGAAGATGTCTGCATAGGACCACAGACATCACTATGTACAAGCTGCAGTTTCTGAGTATCCCAAACTCAGCCATCTTTTGGAAAGGAGGAACGCTGCATTTTGCCCAAAATATAGCCTTTACAAACATGTTTTTCAGTTGCCTCAAGTTTGGGCAAAGAGGACACCATTTCAGATTTTTGCACGCGTACCAAAGCGTGCATGCCAAAGCTTTGCATCTGACATAGCCTGAGAATCATGTACTGCACATGCCAAATCATTTACAGATCTTTCATAGTCTATGAGCTTATACAACCCAGGACATAGAATACTAGAAGCAATAATCACGTCGCCATTTGATAGATCATGAATTGTACATCTGTCATCAACAAATTTCACAACCAAGTCAATCTTGGCTAATGCAGAAATTGATAAGAGATTTTTCTTGATGCCTAGCACAAACAAAGCATCTCATAAAGTGAAAGAACTACCATCAGTAGTAGTCAAAATGATCTTACCAAATCCCATAACAGGATAAGAGGAGTTGTTGGTGCATGTAACAGTATTCCGTGTAGGGGCAGGCTCGAGTGAAGAGAAGAAACTGCACTGCGAGGTAATATGTTTGTTTGCCCCACTATCAAAGTACCAAACATCTGACTCTACTCCTGACATGCATTGCTCATGAGAAGATGGGTCAAAACTGCAAACAGTAGTAAATGACCATTCTTCATTTTGCACAAGATTGGTAGACTCTGTTTTCGGTGTAGAGGCCTCTGCAACAACCATTCTTTGCCTCTTTTGGAGCAAACTTTGGATAGTTCTTTATGATATGATCATTCCATTTATAGTACTTGCAAAACAATTTATAATTTTCTAACTTCTTCTCATCTTTAAGAATATGCAGAATATCATCATCTTCGATACCTTCTGCATCAGCTTCAGTACCTATAGTTGTGACAATTGCAGGTGTGATAGGACGTTTATCAACACTCTGCACAATGTTCCACACTCCTTTTGCAACCAATACATGTCAGATCATATAAGCCCACAATGGGTAGTTGGTACCATCCAACTTATCCTCAACAGCCAACATACGAAATGCATCATTGCTTTCAGCCGTGGCCGGTGGCTAAAATACCTTAATGCAAAAAATTGACTGTATCTCAAAAAGTTGAACGGAACTACCCGGAGGAGTTCTGCTAAACCTATAGCAGACTTTGAGATTCTTATAATAGCGAACAGAAACAGGTATATACCTTTGGCACAAAAAGACGAAGTAGCCTCCACAAGCACTGCGATAGTGCATTCGGAGGCCAAAACAAGCTCAGATGAGACCCTGAGTATGCTCACCAAATTTTGTGCGAATATGAGGCTACAACAGGAGAGGTGTAGACGACGCCCTAGATGAAACGGTGACCTGTTCTGATACCGATTGTTGGAGTTAGATATCTGCGAAAGCACGCAAACAACACAAGGAAGAAGAAGAAGCTTGGAGCACAACACACAATACTGAATGTATTACTAGAGAATGTACAAAGATAAGTAGCCCATTAGGGCAATAGGTGTATATACAAGCGGGGGGAAAAAAACCTCCTAAAGAGGGAAAAAAGTGCCCCGACGGTCCTAGAGTGTTTACACACATCACTACCTAAATATATTAACAATATCATCTATATCATCCACAGACTAAAGGCATTCTGGTTAGCCATGATGTTGTTTTTGTGGAAGATGTTATTCAACCATTGCTTTCATGTACTAAGGAGACATCTGTTAGCTCCAAAGACATGTATGATACTTTGCTCCCTCTTTTTATAGGTGGACAGTCTAGTGCTGGTCCTAATGAGGCAACTTCTCAACCTTTTGCAGGTTTCATGTGATGATGTAGATCATCCCATTTATGATGCAGATTTACATGATGCACTTGTTGATGAGAGAGTTGACATTGAGTAGGCAAAAACTATGCCAAAATGGTTGGTGCAGACTTTGCGTGACAATAAATTAGATGCACCTCTAGCATATTGTACTCGATCAGGCTCTCATAGTGCCTCTTTTGCATCAGATTGCTATGCTATAACTGCATCTAGTCTTTGTGATGAGAATGAACCTGTTTCATTTGATAAAGCACAAAATTCAAAAAATTGGATGGCTTCTATGCAACCTCAATATGATGCTATAATGAAGAACGTACTTGGTCTTTATGTGTCTTGCCTCTTGGCAAGAAGGCCATTTGCACTAAGTGGGTTTACAAGCTGAAGCGTAAGCCTGATGGAATAATTGAGAGGAATAAGGCTAGGCTTGTTGCAAAGGGTTGTGCACAAGAAAGAGGCATTGATTTTGATGAGACCTTTGCATCCACATGCCGTATGACTACTGTTTGGAGCATTTGTGCACTTGCAACCCATCATGGTTGGAATGTACATCAGTTAGACATGAAAACTACATTTTTGAGTGGTGACTTGCATGAAGAAGAGTATGTTTTTTAGCCTTGTGGCTTCGTGCAAAAAGGTCATGAAAACCACGTGTGCAGGTTAAAGAAGGCATTATATGGTTTAAAGTAAGCACCACGTGCTTGGTATGAGAAGATACATGCCTATCTAATTACACATGGTTTTGAGAACAGTCCAACTGAAAGCACCTTATATGTTAAGCGTGCTAATGATGTGCTTCTGAACATTGTTGCCTATGTTGATGACATGCTACTCACTGGTCCTATTGAGAACCATATTGCTGATTTTAAGGCTGATTTGCATGCCTCATTCGAGATGTCTGATTTGGGCTCTATTTGGGGATTCCATTTATGCTAGTTGATGGTGGAATGGCTTTGTGTCAAACGAAATATGTTGACACATTATTGCAGTGTTTTGGCCTTGAAGACGATAAGCCTATTGCCACTCCTATGGAGACACACTTAGGATTGATTCTTCATGATGCTGAAGATGCATTTGATGCTATCCTCTATCAGCAAGCTGTTGGATGCTTGATTTACTTATGCATTACTCGGCCAGATATTCAGTTTGCTGTCTCACAGATGAGTAGGTTTATGCATTGCCCAAGTGTCAATCATTAGCAGGAAATTAAGCAAATCTTTCACTACTTGAGTGGTACTCGGCTACTTGGGTTGTTTTATCCCAAGGGGGGATCACTACCCCTAGATTTGTATGCTTTTTTTGACTCAGACTGGGCTGGTTGCTATGACACTCGTGTGTCCAGTAGTGGCTTTTGCTTCATGCTTGGTAGCTCATGTATATCTTGGTTGAGCAAGAAGGAGCCTACTATGGCCACTTCTAGTTGTGAGGCTAAGTATAGAGCAGCTTACACAACGACTGTTGAGTTGTGTGGCTCAGATGCCTTATGGCTGATTTGGGTGTTGGTCAGTCTTCTACCACCACGATCTTCACTGACAGTCAGAGGGCATTGGCAATTGCGAGGAACCCTGTGTTGCATGCTCGCACTAAGCACATTGAGGTGCATTATCATTATGTCAACTAGAGGTTCTCTGCTGGGGGATTAGCTTGGCATATGTGCCCACGCAGGAGAACATTGCAGACCTTTTCATGAAGGCTCTGCCTAGGGAGAAGTTGGAAGCTTTTCGCGAAGCTTTGGGCTTACTTTCTTTTGTGGAGTGATTTCCACATAGCTTGGCACTTCCTTATACATGAGTGCTAGCTACTTGTTCACCGCATCACTGCCAGGGGGGATTTGTTGACATATTGAGGTAGTGATGTGTGTGAACACTCTAGGACCACTGGGGCACTTTTTTCCCTCTTTAGGATGTTTTTTGCCCCGGCTTATTTATATGCCTATTTCCCTAATGGGCTACTTATCTTTGTACATTCTCTAGTAATACATTCAGTATTGTGTGTTGTGCTCCAAGCTTCTTCTTCTTCCTTGTGCTGTTCGCGTGCTTCTGTAGACGTCTAACCCAACATAAAATTGAGATTACCAAAGCATGCATGCCAAAGCTTTGCATCTGACATAGCCTGAGAATCATGTACTGCACATGCTAAATCATTCACAGTTTTTTAATAATCTATGAGCTTATACAACCCACGAGATAAAATGCTAGAAGCAATAATCAAGTCGCCATTTGACAGATCATGAATTGTACATCTGTCATCAACAAATTTCACAACCAAGCCAATCTTGGCTAAATCCAAACTGCTAACAAACCCACAACTCTCATTTCAATTCAAAATTCAAGTGAACACCTAAAATTAGGGAGAATATTAGGTGGAGTTTGCCAAATAAACATCTTCTAAAATCAAGGGAAAAGGTATACTTATACACTAGTAGCTTAGTCACAGGATATGACAGTCTCATCACTCAATCCTTGAGTGCAGATTGTACTCAACTCAAATCCATTGGAGTCCTCCAACACCTCCATGTACTTTACTTTACTTCTCAGTACATATACATTAAGTTTTATAATCATCTTCATTCATTGTTCACTACTACTATGTACTTCTCAAAGTCTGTCGAATTCCTTGAGCTATTGAAGTTGAGTTATGGTTTCATGGGCTTACATATTGATTATTCCATGAAGGTAAAACTATTATAAGTGTGTCTACAAAATATTTTAGCCATTGGAGTTTTGTGTGCAGAGATATGACCATATCTTTATGACTAAAGTTGAGATCAACACCCTGAAATCTTAAATATCTAGCTCACAATCTACTCACTCTAAATTCATGAAATAACTTTTGTAGCTCAGTTACCTTCCTAGTTGAAGCTATGCAAAAGGATTCTATTCAAATCCTTGTAGACTTTGAGCTTTGAGTAGTTTTCCGAGAGCCTTCTTTCATAAATACAAGGTTTTATCTACACGTGCAATTTTTGAAAATTGTCTAACTTGATTCAAACATTTGAGATCAATGCTACAAGGTATTATGGCCATATTACTGCATATATTAAAAGCTTAGGAATTCTATTATAGTGTCCAAGTAAGAAATAGGCTTATCTAGAGTAGATTTTTGCAAAGACCCTCTCATCTCTGCAAACTACCATCACTCTTCACAATGGTATCTGAGCATTATCATAGATTATACATTATGGGTGACAGATTCCTTTCTTCAATTGATAAATTAGATCAAGAAAATACTTAGCATGGTCTCTAAGGATGGAAGCATATTTGCAAGGGAGAAACCTTTATGGATACTATCACTCTAGCACAATGATAAGCATCAATGTGAGAAGGTCCACCTCGTAATTGTCAATCTCGGGAGACATGAGGGTGGTGTGATGACCAAGAGCTAGTGAGAATGCAAAAGTGTGAGTGAGAAGCATGCCAACATGCACACACATACACACGCACACACATGAATACACAACAAGACAAAGAGATGAAGCAATGGAATGTTCAATTAGCCAAAAATATGATTACAATGTCTTTTTCTCACTTTGATCCCGAAAACAATGCCCACAAAAATGAGCTCTAGCTTTTTTCTATAGTTGTTCACTAGCTTTGGTCTTGTCTAGACCTAGTGTTTGGTGTAGTTAAGAAATAGGTTCCTACGCCTATTCGGAGGCTTAAACGAGCTCAAAAAAATAAGAAGTTTGATACATCGGTACTTCTAGTACTCCTCAACCTCAAGGACTCCCCATCTTGAAAAAAATGGAGTCATGATTATCTAAAAAAGAATTTACAATGATGTATAGTGATCAAAATCATTGTTTCATAAGGATTAGGAATTTTGGAAATTCAATTGGCCTAGTTGTCAGATCTTCCTTGACTTCCTTGCTTGATTGGTTTTGCTTGGCCTTCAATCTCTTTTGTCTCTCTTTGACTCATCTGTCTCATGCTCCATTGTCTCGTCACATTGCCTGGACCTCCTTGGCTACTGCCAAAAACCCTTCCCTCTCATGTCTATCATCCCCTACAGACCTTTGTTGTGTGGGGTGTGCAATATAGTATTCAACGACATATGTAGCCAAATGATGTTCCTTGAGTCATAGGCCTCTTGTTGGATCTAAGGGAAATAACTGCAATAAATGGATGGTTTTGGGAATGAAGATTTCTGAATGATATTCCTTGAACCCTGTGGAGAACATCTCCTCAAACGTCTACTTATAATAAGTAGGTAGGTACTTGATGCAAGAATGCCAAGCAAATACTGTGTTGATAGAGGGTGTCTTGCTTATGTCATATACCAAGTCGAAATTACCTTCATTGAATCTGAGAGTAGAGATGTAGATGGCTTTAATGTTCTAAAAGTTTTTGAATACCACCATCATCAACTCAAAACATTTCATATACATTTTGGCTAAAATGTTAGGTACATTTTTTAAGCAAGAAGACGAGTGGCCAATGATTGAGATCGTATATGCCACAATGGGTGGTCCTCTCGGTGGAGTGCAATAAGGATAATTGATCCAATCGGAGCAGTCCATAGTTCTGTTTACCTTGACTGCGAATTTGGGCCATGGCCTTTGATGCGGTACATGGAAATAACATGAATTATATTCAATATATAAGCGAGTGTTGGACCATGTTCACATCATTTCGAGATAGCTCGGGAGTAATCGTGCACACGAATTAGGTTGAAATATAGTACCTTTTCTTGCAAACTCGGGAAGCTATTTGGGCAAGAATTGAGTTGCAAGAGTTGGTTCATTGCCCATCACCATTTTTATTACTGCATCATAATCTACAAGAAGTAAAAAATAAGGCATATATTGCAGTTTTGATGTGGTGACAAGGATTTGATGAGAGAGGTTATAAAAATAGGCATACCTGAGTAGTCTCTCTTCAAGATCTGCCAATGATTAGATTTGAATATGTACTCAATCATCATGTGTGCTGCCTATTTGTTCAACCTTGTTTAGCCATTCGGGCACTTCAATTTCAAATGTTTCTTGTCCCTCCTCTGCAGTGTGTCCTCTTGGTACTGGTACTGGCTCATATGGATCGTCAAAGGTTTCTTCCATAAGGATTTCAATGACATCTTTGGGTTCGGGTTAGACTACATGAGAAGTTGGCCTTTCATATTGTAGTTGTCATGCCTTAAGTTTTTCCACTTGCTTATGGAGATTTTCCAATTCTTGTGTGTTTCGTGTTAGAGAAATGTCCTCTGGAACTTGTATGTTGGGCCCTGCTATCTACTTCTTGAGCTCTTCATACTCCTCTTCCAACCTGGCATATGACTACAAAAATTTAGCATGCCATTTGAGTAGAATGCGGATGATATCTGAAGGTATCACTTGAAACTTGGTTGGCTTGATGGTTGCTCTAGGAGTTCCTTCCATGGGAGCCTCTAGGTTGTCTTGGTTTTGTTGCCAAAGTCTCTTGTTCTCTTCCAATGTTGGTTACGTGTTGTCACAAAAGGCCTAAGTTCCTTTGTAGTTTGATATTCCTTAAATTTTGTTCACGCAATATCTCTTCCAACTTTTGGATTGCTTTTGTAGCCACTCTTTGTACTTTGGTATTTAGCTCATTGTGTGCTTGCTGGAGGGTAAGGTACACTGCTTTTAGTCGGCGATTATCTTCTTCTAGTGTTGTTATTATGATCTGTAAGCATTGAGACTCACTTACAAAGATCACATTTCATTCTTCTAATTGTTAATAGTCTTGTTGAGGTTGTGGTACACATTGAATCATGATATTGAATGTATTATTTACAAAAGTAGATGCAATTATGATAGGGATGAATGCAAGGGGAATGAGAGTTATGAGTGCTATGCTTGATAGTGGTGATCTTGGTGGAGGGGGGATAGGGGAAGTGTGGGGGGGAGGGGGTGGTGCTGTGGGTAGCGATATGTCCATATGATTGGGTAGTGTCGTGTGTCTCGGTGCTACCATGAAAATAGGGATGGTAGATGTAGTGCATGTGGCGTTGGTGAATAGTGATGATACAAAAGGGTTCGGACCCATGGAGAATGATGCAGATGATTGAGCAAGGGCTTCCATGAAGGGAAACCAGATGGAGTGTGTGGTTGGGGGTCAGAGGATGGAGCAATATGGATCAGTAGTGAAAGGGACTTGTGTGCGAGGGGATGTGGGGTATCCAAGGATGCCTTCGATGGGCCAAGGGTTACCAAATACACTTATTAGAGCTAGATGGTCAATGATTGGTTCTAAGGAATCTGTCATAGTGGTGTAAATAGGGTTAGTAATGGAGGAAAATAGGCTGGCTTGGGATATTGGTTCACGAAAGGTAAAAGATGATGTGGAGGTGATATGTTTGGTATGGGGTGGGAAATGGCAAGGGGTTTGATAAATGGGTTCTCTGGCTTCCATGGTGGCAGTGGTTTCAATAGTGGTATGTACATCACTTGTGGTGGTAGGGGATGGAGGTGGTTGAGTGAGATCGGAGATGTTTGAACAAATGTTTCCATTGTCAAATCAATGGTCGCAATCGAGGTAGCCTCTTGCACTATGGTTGCTCCATGTTCAGATACAATAATTTTTATGTTTTTGCAAGTTTGTTCTCTAGTCTCCACACACCTTTGATCATAACAAGGTGTAGGTCTCTATAACGCAATACAAACTACTTCAGTGACTCCTAGTGATTTAGTCAAGAGTTAGAGTGTCTTGATAAATTGTGGGTCTACTCCTTCCTTGCTCAGAATCTATTGAATTAGTGCTTTGCCTATAGTGAAGGAGAGATAGTGTCTTTCGTGTACATTCACTATCCTATCATAAAGTCTTTGTAAATGCACAGTATAAGCAAGGGCTCCAGAGGCTTCTCTTTTCTATTGATGGTGCTTCTTCTTTGTTGGTTTCCACTTCCTCATTTTCTTCTTCTACGGCCAGTTTTTATTGTCCTTCATCATTTTGTTGGTGCTGGTCACCTTCTTGTTCTTCTCCGGATTCAAGATTGACTTCCTGAAGGATTCTTTCAAAATCTGCATTGCTAAGTTCTTCTAACAGCATACCTCCAAGGAATTCTAGGTTTGATGGCACTACAGGGAAGATTAGATTGGGTTCGTCTGTGTTGTGCCTGGGTATACAAAGTGTCAAGGCTTGACTATCCTTTGTGGGGTGGTAGAGATATCCAATAAGGTAGCATCTCTAGGTTGTGCACATGGTATCGATCCCCGCATTCTCTTACATGGTGGGGTAGAGGCTTTTATGCTTTTAAAATGTGTACTCTATTCCATGATAGAGCCCTTTGAATCAGTATTTCATAAGCAAGGCGTTGATAGATAATTCTGGCGAGGGTGCAATATCCATATAATATGGGCTTACACGGCCATCTCTTGTGAGCTTGATGAATTTGATCAATAATCCAATGTGGAAGATTGATTGTCATATTCTATGTGTCTGCGAGATGCAACCTAAACTAAACCTTTTTATGGGACATCGTGAATCTATCTTGCCCTGGGAACATGAAATGCTGCATGCACATTCTCAAGTGTATCATGATATTTGGTGTCATTGCCACCATATCTTTGAGCTTTGTTAGGTTCCCATTCTTCATGTTTTTTTGGCACCAATCCTTCTTTCTTGTTGGGAATATGCATACCTCTCATGTATAGGGCTTCTTGTACTAAGTTATTTTTCAGACAAAATAACAACTCATTTCCATGCATTAATGATGGGAGAACAAAGGTGCTTGAAGTTGTAGGGTCCTGGGAGGGGTTGAGTGAGTTGATGAGGTAAAACCACCAAATGAAGTCTAGTTTTGCAAGTTTGGCAGCAAAATATTCTTCCAGGCCTACTCTTTGCCACATAGGTCTGAGGTCAGCTACATTTTGTAGCTTCTCAAATTGTCTAGTGAAGAATTAATATTTTGCCCATGTCTTGTTGTATTCAATCTCAGCTTCCCATATATATGCACCTTCTCCTCATCATCTTGCCATTTCACTGAACCAGTGTGAGTTCTTGTTAACTCGCATAGTGTGACCATAGGTGGATCTTATATTGGGATAATCTACACTGCCTGCATCACTTATGGCCTTTCTTTCAGTTCCTCTGATATGGGCAAGCTCTCTATTTCAATAGTTTGACAATTATCTTACAAACTTGTTCTTGCTATATCTGCCATCGTGTTAGTGATAATGACTGCACCTAAATTTGCTAAAAGTAAGAAAGTCATATTAGCATTGCATCCGAAACCAGATGATGCCTTGTACCCTTTACAATACCAACATGATATTCAATGTGGTTAGTAGGTTAGTTTTAGTGAGGTGGGTGTGAATGTGAGTGGTTGTTAAGGGGTTAGTCACTTCCCTATATGCATACTCTAGGTGTGCAATGTACTCAAAACACATCTATACTTTGCAAGGGGATTTTTACATGGTTGGGTCAGGGGGTTTAGTACAAGGTTTGACTCACCAAATGGCCCTTATGGGGTTACAAAGCTTAACATTGGTGGCCTTTATAGGTGTCTAAGATAATTCTACTTGGATTTGGGGCTTTTTAGATACCCATTTCCAAGTAGACCTAGGTAGAGTTCGGACTTGGTGATAATGAATGCCCTTTGTGAGTTATGTGAAGTGAATATGTACCAGTATTGATTCTGGCCTATGAGCCTATGTGTAGCTACTTGAGCGCTTAAGCAGGTCTTAGGCACCCAGATTTGTCTTGCATTGGGGTCTACCTTCATCAACTGTTTTGGTATCCAAATAGAGACAGTCCGCCATGGCTGGCTCTTGTAATTCTCAAGTTTGTTTTCCTTGGGCTGCATGGTTAGTTTGGTAGATAACCTTGATCCTTTTGAGAGAGTTGATGATTGCTCACTCTTGCATATCCAGATCTCCTTCACTGTTGTTTTTTTTCGAGCTAGCTTTTGATTATAAGATTTATTGATCTACTCCTGCTTCTTATGCTTTCTTACTTGCTGGTCCTTGATAATCTTGGAAAAGAAGAGAGTTCCATGTTTACTTCTGCCACTCCTTCACCAGTTGCTTCCTTCTACATGATAGAGCTTAAGACAAGAACAACATTGTTATCTTCATGTGTGCTCCTGGAAGGACCAAGAGTCGGTGCCTTTCCTAATTCCTTGAGTAGTTTATTTACTGATTCAATTTTGATCTTTTGTTGATTCACCCAAACCTAAAGAAGTCCACTTTTTAGGTTTAAGTTCACCACGTGGTCATAGATCCACTCCCCACCCAAGACACTTTGTCAAGACAAGGGGTTTCCACTCCTCCCAATCCTATGACATAGGCTTCAATAGGATTTCCAGTCGTAGGTTTTGACGATAAGAAAATATAAAAGCACTCATAGCTACATGTGAGTCAATCAAGGCTTTTAGAGTCCTTGCACTCTTTCCTTATCCTATCTCTAAGATTACAAAAGGGCTTCTATTGATGATTTCATGATGGGTTCCACTTCGTTTGGCACATCGCCGTGTGGTATCTTGGTGCCTCATAAGCCTCTTGCCTAGGTTGATCTCTACCTTGTTGTCTTAACTTCATATGTCAGATGCATTCTAGAGCTTTTGGCTAAGCCTCTTCTCTAATCCATTTTGCTTCTTCTTGGTTGTGTTGAGTCAACTTAACATTTCCTACGTGAAGGGTTCTTGATATAATTTAACTCTACATCCACTGATGTAAATTGGTAGGATATCGCCTTCTAGAGTGGCTAATTGGATAGCTCCACTAGTGGATATTTTGCTTATTATCATAGGTCCATAGGCATGCTTCTATAATTTCCTAGCATGTTGTTTTAGTGTATACACCAAGAATAAGTCTCTTTCCTTCAATCCCTTATCTTTGGCATGTGTGTCAAAATGGGCCTTTTGTCTTTTCTTGGCTATGTAAATTCTTGTGGCTGTTGTTAATCTAGTTTCTCCTAGTCGTTCTAAGTCAAAAATCCTAGATGAGAGCTAATGGTTGGTCCATTAATGCTCTTGTGCCATTTTTAAAGAAGGTATTAAGAAATATAAGGGCAACATTTCATTTTGATAAAAAACCATTTGAAATGGTGTGGTTTGGAGTACTGTTTTATAGGCTAGTCTATATTCCCACACAACATGATGTAATTATTTGTGCCAATCAAAATGTTTATTATCCACCAAATTTGTTAGTACCATGCATAAGATCTTATTTGCGCTTTCTACTTGTCCATTGGCCTGAGGGAGGTACAAGGTAGTCTTCTTGTGAATGAACATGAATTCTTGCAACAAGTATTCAATTACCTCATTCAAGAAATGTGTACCATGGTTGTTAAACAATTCTATTGGAAAACCATATCTTGTAAACACATTGTCAAAGAGGAACTTGGTAGTGGTTTGCGAATCATTCTTCTTAGTGGCTTTCATTTCTACCCATTTGGTTAAGTAATCTGTGGTACCAATAATGTACTCAACATGTGAACTCTTAGCTGGGGAGTTAATAGGACTAACAAAGTATATTCCCCACTTGGAGAATACACGTCCTCCCATCATGGGTCTCAGTGGCATCTTATCCTTACATATCAAACACTGAGTTCGCTGACAAATGTCATACCACTTTACATAGGTATTGTTATCAAGATCTTGCTCACACGCACACAGAGGTTACATATGCAGAAAACACTGAAAAAATAGACATGCTAGGAGACGAGACAGAACGCAATATTGGGTGCAATCTCCCCCCATGCACTCTATTTTGACAGTGCACAGAGTGCATGTATTTATAGGAATTTTGTATTATGTCGAAAAGAGTGGTTACATGAGAGCGGCTTTGAAAAGCATGCGTGAAAGTAAAAGTTGGTGACTTTTGTAGAAAGTCTTTGCTTTTAATATCAATTACATTTCTTATTCTAACCACTACTTTTCTAACTATTTTTTACAATAGAATTGCTTCTAAAAATAGAACTACTTCTAAAAATAGAACTAATTCTAAAAATAGACTATTTCTACAAATAGATTATTTCCAAAAGTAGACATTTCTAAAAATAGAATTATTTCTAAAAATAGAACTATCTCTAAAAATAAAAGTAACTCTAAAAATAAACTATTTCTAAAAATAGAACTATTGCTAAAAATAGAATTCTTTCTAAAAATAGAATTCTAAAAATTCTAAAAATTCTAAGAGTTTTAAAAATAGAATTCTAAAAATAGAAATGTTTCTAAAAATAGATCGGATTATACATGTCCACCCTTTCATGCCTTTCACGCCCTCACAAACCTTCAACTGCTATATCAAAAACACCAAAATACATTAATACATTAATAAATTAACACTCCAACAATTCCTTGTTCACCACATTCCATAATTTATAACATGCCCCTCATTTGAAAAAGAAACTGACCTTAGTTGATAAAGTATAATAAACATGGATAGCCAATCACATATTCCATCACTGAACAAAAATAAGCATGTCCCATGTAAAAACACATGCATGGAAATGTTCATGGAGGTCTTACATTAATGTGTATGTGTATGATATGCAGAAATTAAGTGACCATAAGGGTGTTAAATCTAAGAAAAAAAACTAGAGTAATAATCAACTCTCTTCATACACATTCATCAGAAACACACAATAGAAGCTCACAAATCTCCATGGATACACATAGAATAGACTCAACAAATCAAAGAAACCACACAAAAGGAAGAAACACAATTTTCTGTAGGAAACTCTCTCTATTTGCTTGGATAGCATGTAATACAAATAACCAACCCTCTCATAATATAGGAAATTGTCTTTTATACATTTTCAAGTGTCCCTTTTCACACTTGAAATTTGGTCCTTTCCTCTTCTAATCTAAAAATATGCTATCTAGGAGTTTCCAAAAATTCTAGAAAAATTACATATAATTCTACTCTACATAAGGAAGACTCTTCCTTATTTTTACATCAATTGCATAAATATTTTTACAAGTTTTTGGTATTTTACAATTATTTTTCATCAAAAATACTTCAAAAAATTACTTCTTCCAACAATGTCCACCATGAAAGAGCTATTTCCATGCCACTCTTCCAACAAATTTGCCATCCTTTGTTTCCCTGAACCGGAGTGCTCCACCCTCCAGTTTTTAGTAGCAGCTCTTAACCGCCAAAAATGGACGTATGGCATTTCCCGACCATTCTATTCGATGATTGATGCTGCTGCGAAGGAAGCCGTTAATTTTGCTTCATTCTTGTTCCAGCAAATTCACAAAGAATGTCAAGTGGTCTCACGGCAAATGGCTAAGGGCGACATTCCTCGTACCAGAATCCCTCAACTGCTCATGTTCCTGCTCCCCGTGATGCAACCCGTCTAGCCCCCTCCAATGAACACTCTCCTTTTTCATGAAGAATCCGTGCAGATTGTGGAGGACGACGATGATGCCGACCTGCTGCGTTTTTTTAAGGGGAAGCGTCCGAAACTGAGCCCCTCCCACATTCAAGCTCAACCTTCTTCCTCTATCCAAGTTTAGGATACTGCTTCTTCTGCCAAGATCTTTTCTGTCCCATTGTCTCCTCAAAATCACGCCACTCCCGATATCGTAATGGAAGTTGCTGACCCCGATGATTCGATGGTTCTGCCGAAACCTCAGTCCCAGGAAGACGTGCTCACCAAGGTCATCGAGTTTGTACAAAGCGCAGACCGATTGCACACCATGGAAGAAGTAGTTGCATAGGAATTACAGTCTCTCAAGGTAACTATTTTGGCCTGGCCGTCTTCACCTCACAATAACCCTCCCATCTCACCGTCCAAAGTGCTTTTGCCACCTAGCCCTCCTCCTTCACCAAAACAGTCAATAGCCCTCGACACTGCCAACCTCCTCCTATCCTCGCCCGATTATTCACCGCCTTCTTCTTCCGCCACCGTTTCAGCGATTCCTTCTCGGTCCATTTCTACCCCTAGCATTTCTGACTTCATGGTGCAATTAGCCAATATTGGAACTTATCTTCTCCACCTATCCAAGCACCTCCCTCACCAACTCCAAGATGCTCAGCAATCCATGCATATGGAGTATCAGTCCAAAGTTGATCTCTTGGAGGCAGATATTGCACCTCTCCAAGAAGAAGTTCTCGCCGCCAAAGCCGAGGCTACTCTGTTGTAGGAACAGATTCAACTTTTACAAAGACAACTAATGGAGAAGAATGCCATCGTTGCAGACCACGATGATGAAATCCGCCATCTTAATTAAACAATCATTGATAGGGATGATGCCATGAAAGCTTTGGGTGATCTGCTTGAAACTACCCACACTTAATGTGTGACGGTCGAACAGAATTATCAAGAATTGGCCACCAAAGTTTTGAACGTCGAAACAGAATTGAAGCACGTCACTGAAGATCGCTGACAGAAGAAATAGGGAGAACCATCACCTTAAAGAAGGAAGTTGAAGCTATTCAAAAAGAAAGACAAGACTTCTTCAAAACCGTGCAATTTCAGTCCTAGGAGCTTGAACGCAGAGAGAAGAAGCTCGGCATCCAACAGGAGCGACTTTCTCGCATCAATGCAGAAATTGCAAAGATGAAGTTACGATGGGATGCCGCGCTTGCCAATGATTTTTACCTTCAAGAAGCATGTCTGCAGTCTCAATCGGATCACTTAGTTACTCAAGTGATCATTGCTAGCTCTGTGCGAATTGATGCACATCTAGTTGAACCTCAAATTTTGATAGAGATGCTAGAGTCACTCAAACAAAAGATATCCTGCACTTTTAAATTAGCCCGCTCTATGTACATCCAAGGCATTATTGATGATGCCTAAGCATTGTAATTATCTCTGCTAGGTTTGAGTCCACCATGTGTGCCAGTGTTAAGGCCGCCGAAATATTACTTTGAAGAATCCTTGTAATTAGAAACGTCGCACACCGAAAGGGTGTAGCACAAATGTTGTATCGTTTCTTTCTAATCAATAGAGTATGCGTGGAAGAGATGACAGGGAATCGCCGGCCTACTCGGTCTGGGTGATGCTCTCAAGTCGATTCTGTTTTGAGGTTATATTAATTACAGAATTGTCTGTACGAATCTGTATTCGAAGTTGAAGTGGAACAGGTACTGTGTTACTATATACTGTGTTGAGGTGAAGTGTAACAATAATATTAAAGAGAGAGTGAGAGTGTTGGGTACATAATCGCGGTGATCATTAAGATTGTTATGCACCGAAGTGTAAGTGCATCTTTTGTAATTGTTCAATGAAATTGATAGTCTGAAATTAAGTAGTGAATTGAGAAAATATATATAGGTCCTCTGAATTATTAGACCCCTGACCATCCCAAGAACCCATGAGTAACAACAGAGTAATTGTAACGTTTAATAGGGGGAATATATGTCTTCTGATTTTAATGCATTTCTATCTGAACATGGGATAAAACACCAGTGTATAGTGTCATATACACCTCAACAGAATGGAGTTGTTGAATGAAAGAACAGGTCAATCATGGAGATGGCGAGGTGTATGGTCAAGAGTCAGCTTTACCACATAGTTTCTGGCTTGAGGATGTCATGTGTGCAACATATGTACTTAACACGTGTCCCACTAAAGCGCTGCAGTCTATCACTCCAAATGAGGCATGGCATGATCGTAGGGCATCTATTGATCATATGCATGTTTTTGGTTGTTTGGCATATGAATTAGTGCTTGAACAACATTGCAAAAAATTGGATGATAAAGCAGTAAAATGTATTTTTGTTGAGTACAGTTCTGAAAGTAAAGGCTATCTATTGGAGTTAGACATCTACGAAAGCACGTGAACAGCACAAGGAAGAAGAAGAAGCTTAGAGCACAACACACAATACTGAATGTATTACTAGAGAATGTACAAAGATAAGTAGCCCATTAGGGCAATAGATGTATATACAAGCCAAGGGAACAAAACCTTCTAAAGAGGGAAAAAAGTGCCCCGACGGTCCTAGAGTGTTCACACACATCACTACCTAAATATATCAACAAACCCCCCTTGGGAGTGATGCGGTGAACAGGCACTCATGTATAAGGAAGTGCCAAGCTATGTGGAAATCACTCCACAAAAGGAAGTAATCCCAAAGCTTTGCGGAAAGCTTCAAACTTCTCCCTAGGCAGGGCCTTCGTGAAAAGGTCTACAATGTTCTCCTGCGTGGGCACAAATTCCAAGCTCGTCTCCCTAGTAGAGAACCTCTCCCTGACATAATGATAATGCACCCCAATGTGCTTAGTGCGAGCATGGAACATAGGGTTCCTCGCAACTGCCAATGTGCTCTGACTGTCAGTGAAGATGGTGGTGGTAGAAGACTGACCAACACCCAAATCAGTCATAAGGCGTCTAAGCCACACATACTCAATTGTCATTGTGAAAGCTTCCCTATACTCAGCCTCATAACTAGAAGTGGCCACAGTAGGCTACTTCTTGCCCAACCAAGATATACATGAGCTACCAAGCATGAAGCAAAAGCCACAACTAGACACATGTGTCATAGCAACCAACCCAGTCTGAGTCAGAAAAAGCATGCAAATCTGGCAGTAGTGATCCCCCCTTGGGATAAAACAACCCAAGTAGTCGACTACCACTCAAGTAGCGAAAGATGTGCTTAACCACTTGCCAATGCTTGACACCTGGGCAATGCGTAAACCTGCTCATCTATGAGACAACAAACTGAATGTCTTATCGAGTAATGCATAAGTAAATTAGGCATCCAATAGCTTGTTGATAGAGGACAACATCAAATGCATCGCCAGCATCATGAGGACTCAATTATAAACCTGTCTCCATAGGAGTGGCAATAGGCTTACAATCTTCAAGGCCAAAACGCTGCAATAATGTGTCAATATATTTTGTTTGACACAAAGCCATTCCACCATCAACTTGCATAAACTGGATGCCCAAATAGTGATGCAAATGCCCCAAATCAAACATCTCAAATGAGGCATGCAAATCAGCCTTACAATCAGCAATATGCTTCTCAATAGGACTAGTGAGCAACATGTCATCAACATAGACAACAATGATCAGAAGTATATCATTAGCACGCTTAACATATAAGGTGCTTTCAGTTGGGCTGTTCTTGATGGAGAATGTTAATCTCCAAAAGAACAACTTATTCTTGTGATTAGAGCACCTCTATACCAAGAATAAGTCAAAACCTTTCACACATTTAGACGATCAACTTCTAATTATCAAAAGATGAACAAATCTGTGAAGAAGGTGATACACAGAAAAGTCTGCTGCACTATTTCCTTATATTGACTTATCAAACGTGTAAAGTTTTTGATGAAACTTGGTACGAATCATCTCCTAGAGATTGCGCAACTATTCCAAGTTGAATTACTCCAAAAGATTAAGTGTGGCTTGAGAAATCAACTTCTCAAGTTACCTATGTCAGAAACTGTACTTCTGAGAAGTCGATTCAGACACCCCTAACTTCTTAACTTTGATTCTCACAGTATCTAACCCGTTTTGCCAAATGCTTTTAGCCACGAGTAGATCACCTTCCAACTTAAAGATTAAGTGCTTGCTTGCACAAAACTTTAAACTATGGAGTGAGCACTGACCAAAAGATTAAACACGAAATTTGCGCCTGTTTTAGAGAACTGTAGACATTCAACACATATGAATGTTCCTGTTCACAATTCTCCTAGCCTGTTTACAATTGGACTCTGAAATTCAGGTCACAGGCTCATTAACTAACAACTTAGATATCCTCAAAAGGATTTTGCTAATGATCAAACACAGAAGGAGCAGACACGAAAAGATCGGGCGCAATATTTCTTCATTAACTCAGAAAATTACAACTGAGTGATGAGAGCAAAAACAAATTCACTTTTCACTATCTCATTTCTTCTATCTCCCTAATTCTTGACTTGTAACTATTGTCACATATGCTCTCATACATGCCCCGACTTTTCTCAAGGTATTTATAGATAACTTGTACATAATTCTTACTGAACAAAAGTTCTAAGTCATCTATGACTATGCTAATGTACATATGTGTACAAAACAACATTCTGACTTCTTCTTCATTTTGCAAATGTCTTCCATTGCTTCATTCTGATCATAAGCATTCTCCAAGATCTGTATAATCACCAATTTGTGATTGGTTTGCTCCAACAGCTCCCCCTCAATCACTAATTGTGATTATTCCATTTTTCTTCACTCCTGCCATCTCTTTGAATCTCTGTAGCTTAGGTCCATCCAAGCTCTTTGTCATCATATCTGCCACCTGTTCTTTTGTTGGAGTGTACATCACTTCAATCTCTTTATCAAGTACCTTTTCCCTCAAGAAATGATACTGTATCTCTATATGCTTAGTCCTGGCATGAAAAACAGGGTTAGCTGCCAAATACAAAGAACTCATATTGTCTCCAAAAATTATTGGAGTACTATGATCAGTCTCAAAACTTTTCATCAAGGTCTTCAACCATATAACTTCCTTTGCAGCTTCTACCATTCCCTTATACTCAGCCTCTGTGGATGATAAAGCAACTGTGTGTTGCTTCTTTGAACACCAAGACACTAACTTGTCTCCAACATAACATAGATATCCATGAGTAGACCTTCTATCATCTGAGTCACCTGCCCAATCTGCATCACTAAACACTTTGATTCTTGTGTCAGAAGTGAAACCATAATACAAACCTTCACTTAGGGTTCCCTTGATATATCTGAGTACCCTTTGGGCTGCAATCCAATGAGTCTTCTTTGGACAATGCATAAATTGTGACAACACACCTACTGCATATGATAGATCTGGCCTTGTCAAGGTAGCATAGATTAGACTACCTACCAAACTCTGATATTTCTTCATGTCATTGAACTCTTCACCTCCATACCTGCTTAATTTATGATTTACCTCCAATGGTGTGGTTGAGGTCTTGCAATCTTCCATGTTAAACTTGATCAAAAGATTCTTCAAGTATCTCTCTTGTGAAACATATACTCCATGTTGAGTATACACAATCTGCATTCCTAGAAAATAAGATAAGTTTCCCAAGTCACTTATCTTAAACTCCTTCTCTATTTGCTTCTTGAGTTCATTGATTCCTTGAGCATCTGTTCCTGTAACAATAATATCATCAACATAAATGCACATGTAAATATATCCATTTTCACTTGCCTTCACTAGCAAGCTACTATCTGCCTTTGATGCTTGAAATCCACATTCATTCAAGAACTTGACCAATCTGTAATTCCAAGCTCTTGGGGCTTGCTTCAACCCATATAAAGCTCTCTTGAGCTTACACACATAATCTGATCCAATTGACTCCATGAAACCTTCTGGTTGCTCCATATATACTTCATCTGCAATGTAACCATTAAGAAATGCATTCTTCACATCCAATTGTGATAATTTCCATCCTTTGCAAGCAGCAATAGCAATCAATGTCCTAATTGTAGACATCTTAGCAACAGGACTAAAGGTCTCATCATAATCTACCCCATAAGTTTGGGCATAACCTTTGACCACAAGTCTAGCCTTATATCTAGACACCTTACCATCTGCAAACCTCTTTGTTTTATATACCCACTTGCATCCAATGACCTTCTGATTCTTTGGTCTTGGTACTAATTCCCAAGTTTCATTTTCAAGTAGAGCATCATACTCTTCTTGCATTGCCTTCTCCCAATTCTGTTTACCTTTGGCTTCTTCAAAAGTAATTGGGTCTTCTTCTGTTTTCACAATGTAAGCATAATCTCTTGTTGTTAGGAAAGATGTATCATAACTATACCTTATAGGCTCTTTCCTTTCTCTTGTAGATCTTCTGATTTCTGCACTTCTTGAAGTTTCAGCCTCATTTGATTCTGGATCAAATCTTGGCCCTTCTTCTACATGATCCTGCACTCTACATCTAGAGTCAACTTCATCAATAATTTCTTCACATACCTTTACCTTTGCCTTTCCTTTCCTTTGAATTTCTTCAACACCTGCATACTCATTTGGTGATCCTGTATACCATGTGTTTTGCTCATCAAATGTTACATCTTTAGTAACAAGAAATTGCTTTGTGGATGGACTCCACAACCTGTAACCCATTTGTCTATCATCATATCCAATAAACACATACTTCTCTGCTTTTGGTTCTAGCTTATGTCTTAATTGTGAAGGAACATAAGCATATGCAATACATCCAAATACCTTACAATGATCAAGACTAGGTTTCTTACCCCACCATGCTTCATAAGGGGTTCCTCCATCCAAAGCTTTGCAAGGCAACCTATTCACAAGGTATGTTGCAGTGTTAATGGCCTCTGCCCATAAGTAATTTGGACAATTCTTTTCCTTCATCATGGCTCTTGCAAACTCTACAAGAGTCCTATTCCTCCTTTCTGCTACTCCATTTTGTTGAGGGGAGTACCTGCAAGTCACTTCTCTTTTGATACCTGCATTCCACAAATAATCATCAAACTCTTTTGAGAAATACTCTCCCCCTCCATCTGATCTTAACCTCTTTAGCTTTTGTCCTGTGATCCTTTCTGCATAAGCATGGAAATGTTTGAATGTCTTGAAAACTTCTGATTTGTCCTTGATTACATACAAAGTAATCCACCTGGTTGCATCATCAACAAACAACACATAATATCTGGATCCATTTATGCTATAGTCCCTTGAGGGACCCCATACATCTGTATGAACCAATTCAAGCATGTTTGAATACTTGTACCCTGATTTGTTATAAGAACTTTTATGTGCTTTACCTAATTGACAAGCTTCACACTTGTACACCATATGTTGCCCTTCAATGTTTGGCAATCCAAGCACCACCTGATTCTTTGACATTTCCTTTATAGCTCTCTCATTGAAATGACCTAGCCTCTTATGCCATAGGTCTAATTCAGATACCTTTTGACCTCCATAAGTAAACAATGCATGTCCTACATTACCTTGGACTTTGAGAGTGAACAATCTTCCTTCCTTTTTACCTACAATTATGGTTCTATATCCCTGATTTGGATCTTGTACATAGACACCATCATTTGTGAATCTTACTTCATATCCTTTCTCCACAATTTGCCCTACACTTATCAAATTTTTAGGAATAGTAGGGACATAAAGTACCTTACTCAGAAGTGTACTTCCACTCTTTGTCTTTACTGATCCAATGCTCTCCACTTTGTGTTTAGTATTGTCACCTGTTTGAACTGTATGTCCATTCACCCTTGCTTCCATATCAGTCATCAAGGATAGGTTCCCACTCAGATGGTTGCTGCACCCTGAGTCAATATAAAACACTCTTTGATCTTCTCCCATTGATTCATGAGTTGCATTCAAGATAAGAGTCATGTCATCCTTCTGATCTGATGCATAATTGTAATAATTATTGTTGTAGGACTGAGATTGGAAGTTTCTTCCACCTCCTCTTCCATATGATGTCCTACCTCCTCTTCCTCTGAAGTTGCCTCTTTGGTTTCTGCCTCCTCTACCTCTTTGACTATAATTCTGATTGTTGTATCCTCCACTTTGATTGTTATACCAACAATCATTTGCCAAATGATTTGTTCTGCCACAAATCCAACAAGCTTTAGCATTATCTTTGTTCTTACCTCCTCTTCCTTTACCTCTGAAATTTGTCTTCCCTTTTGTGAAGTTGGCTTGATTTGAATTCCCTTCATCATCATTTGATTGCTTTCCCTTGCCATTCTTTTTCTTGTCTTTGGAGTACATAGCTTGACTTGTACTTCTATCATTGTCTCCTTTAAGATCCTGCTCAAAGGTTAGCATGTGTCCTAGCAATTGATTAAGATCAGGAGTAAAGTGATCAAGTGACAATTCTATGGACAAGATAAAAGGCTTCCACTTCTCATCACCTCTTAGACCTGTAAGTATTTGTCTTACCAACTTTTCCTCTTCAATATCTTCATCCACTGCTCCCAAGCTATCTGCAATATCTTTCATCCTTGCCACATAATCTGAAATTGATTGTGAACTCTTCTTCTTGAAAGTTGTGAACTCAGCCCATAGTGAGGACTTCCTTGACTTAGTAGTATTTTGGAAATGCTCTTCCAAGGCATTCCAAACATCTGTAGCACTTTCTAAACCTCTGATGTGAGGTAGAAGGTAATCATTTACAGCCATGTAGATGATACTCCTTGCTTGAGCATCCTTTCTCATCCAAGTCTTCAACATTGCAAGTTCTTCTCTAGTAGGAATACTTGGATCTGCAAACTCTGGTTTTTCTTCATCTCCTGTAATAAATGATATAAGATCTTTGCTCATGAGGTGTGCTTCCATCCTCATGGACCATGCTGGATAGTTCTCCCTATCTAGCTTATCAATCTGCAAGCTTTCTCCCATCTTGTATCCACCTGTGTATTGAAATCTTCAAGCTTTACAAACAATGTATGTACCTTTACTTCGAATTGAGCTCCTTTTGCCTTTCTTGATGTCAATTTGTCTTCTCCTCGAACTTTGACTCCAAGCTTTCACTTCTTGATCCTTCAAATGTTGAATCTCTTGAATCTGCAGCAGTCGAGATCCTCCTTTTCTTCAAATTGATGTCTCCTGCTCTGATACCACTGATGGAGAATGTTAATCTCCAAAAGAACAACTTATTCTTGTGATTAGAGCACCTCTATACCAAGAATAAGTCAAAACCTTTCACACATTTAGAGGATCAACTTCTAATTATCAAAAGATGAACAAATCTGTGAAGAAGGTGATACACAGAAAAGTCTGCTGCACTATTTCCTTATATTGACTTATCAAACGTGTAAAGTTTTTTATGAAACTTGGTACGAATCATCTCCTAGAGATTGCGCAACTATTCCAAGTTGAATTACTCCAAAAGATTAAGTGTGGCTTGAGAAATCAACTTCTCAAGTTACCTATGTCAGAAACTGTACTTCTGAGAAGTCGATTCAGACACCCCTAACTTCTTAACTTTGATTCTCACAGTATCTAACCCGTTTTGCCAAATGCTTTTAGCCACGAGTAGATCACCTTCCAACTTAAAGATTAAGTGCTTGCTTGCACAAAACTTTAAACTATGGAGTGAGCACTGACCAAAAGATTAAACACGAAATTTGCGCCTGTTTTAGAGAACTGTAGACATTCAACACATATGAATGTTCCTGTTCACAATTCTCCTAGCCTGTTTACAATTGGACTCTGAAATTCAGGTCACAGGCTCATTAACTAACAACTTAGATATCCTCAAAAGGATTTTGCTAATGATCAAACACAGAAGGAGCAGACACGAAAAGATCGGGCGCAATATTTCTTCATTAACTCAGAAAATTACAACTGAGTGATGAGAGCAAAAACAAATTCACTTTTCACTATCTCATTTCTTCTATCTCCCTAATTCTTGACTTGTAACTATTGTCACATATGCTCTCATACATGCCCCGACTTTTCTCAAGGTATTTATAGATAATTTGTACATAATTCTTACTGAACAAAAGTTCTAAGTCATCTATGACTATGCTAATGTACATATGTGTACAAAACAACATTCTGACTTCTTCTTCATTTTGCAAATGTCTTCCATTGCTTCATTCTGATCATAAGCATTCTCCAAGATCTGTATAATCACCAATTTGTGATTGGTTTGCTCCAACAGTTCTCAAAACCATGTGCAATCAAATAGGCATGTATCTTCTCATACAAAGCATGTGGTGCTTGCTTTAAACCATATAATGCCTTCTTTAACTTGCACACCTGGTTTTCATGCCCTTTCTGCACAAAGCCACGAGGCTGAAAAACATACACTTCTTCATGCAAGTCACCATTTAGAAATGTGGTTTTAATGTCCAACCGATGTACATTCCAACCATGATGGGCTGCAAGTGCACAGATGCTCTGAACAGTAGTCATACGGCATGTAGGTGCAAAGGTCTCATCAAAATCAATGCCTCTTTCCTATCCATAACCCTTTGCAACAAGCCTAACCTTATACATGTCAATTATTCCATGAGGCTTATGCTTCAGCTTGTAAACCCACTTAGTGCCAATGGCCTTCTTTCCAGGATGCAAGTCACATAAAGACCAAGTAGTGTTCTTCATTATAGCATCATATTCAGGTTGCATAGCAGCCATCCAATTTTTTGAGTTTTGTGCTTCATCAAATGAAATAGGTTCATTCTCATCATAGAGACTAGATGCAGCCATAGCATAGCAACCAATGCAAAAGAGGCACTACGCGAGCCTGATCGAGTACGATATGATAGAGGTGCATCTAATTTGCTATCACGCAAAGTCTACATCAGCTATTTTGGCATAGTTTTTGCCTCCTCAATGTTAGCTCTCTCATCAACAAGTGCATCATGTAAATCTGCATTAGAAATGGGATGATCTACATCATCACCTGAAACCTACAAAGGTTGAGAAGTTGCCTTATTAGGACCAACACTAGACTGTCCACCTGTAAAAAGAGGCAGCAAAGTATCATACATGTGTATGGAGCTAACAAATGTCTCCTTAGTACATGAAAGCAATGGCTGAATAACATCTTCCACAAAAACAACATCACTGGTAACTAGAATGCGTTTAGTCTATGGATGATACATAGGATAGCCTTTACTTTCATAACTGTACCCAACAAATATACATTTTATTCCTTTATCATCCAATTTTCTATGATGTTGTTCATGCACTAATGCATATGCCAAACAACCAAAAACACACAGATGTGCAACAGAAGGCTTGCGTTCATGACAAGCCTCATATGGAGTGATAGATGGCAGTGCTTTTGTGGGACACTTGTTAAGTACATATGATGCACACATGATAGCCTCAAGCCACAAACTATGTGGTAAAGCCTGACTCTTCACCATACACCTCGCCATCTCCATGAGTGACTTGTTCTTTTGTTTAGCAACTCCATTCTATTGAGGTGTATACAACACTATACACTAGTGTTTTATCCCACGTTCAGCCAAGAATGTATTAAAATCAAAAGACATATACTCCCCCCCTCGATGAAAGTGGAGGGTGCCTATTTTACATGCTGATAGATTTTCAGCCAAAACCAAAAACTATTTGAAGCACATGAACACTTTGGACTTTGCCTTCAATGGATATAGCCATGCATGCTTGGAAAAATTATCGATGAAAGTCACGAAGTACAGATAATTTCCAAAAGAAGATGTCTGCATAAGACCACAGACATCACTATGTGCAAGCTGCAATTTCTGAGTATCCCGAACTCAACCATCTTTTGGAAAGGAGGAACGCTGCATTTTGCCCAAAATATAGCCTTTACAAACATGTTTTTCAGTTGCCTCAAGTTTGGGCAAAGAGGACACCATTTCAGATTTTTGCACGCGTACCAAAGCGTGCATGCCAAAGCTTTGCATCTGACATAGCCTGAGAATCATGTACTGCACATGCCAAATCATTTACAGATCTTTCATAGTCTATGAGCTTATACAACCCAGGACATAGAATGCTAGAAGCAATAATCACGTCGCCATTGGATAGATCATGAATTGTACATCTGTCATCAACAAATTTCACAACCAAGTCAATCTTGGCTAATGCAGAAATTGATAAGAGATTTTTCTTGATCCCTAGCACAAACAAAGCATCTCATAAAGTGAAAGAACTACCATCAGCAGTAGTCAAAATGATCTTACCAAATCCCATAACAGGATAAGAGGAGTTGTTGGTGCATGTAACAGTATTTCGTGTAGGGGCAGGCTCGAGTGAAGAGAAGAAACTGCACTGCGAGGTAATATGTTTGTTTGCCCCACTATCAAAGTACCAAACATCTGACTCTACTGCTGACATGCATTGCTCATGAGAAGATGGGTCAAAACTTCAAACAGTAGTAAATGACCATTCTTCATTTTGCACAAGATTGGTAGACTCTGTTTTCGGTGTAGAGGCCTCTGCAACAACCATTCTTTGCCTCTTTTGGAGCAAACTTTGGATAGTTCTTTATGATATGATCATTCCATTTATAGTACTTGCAAAACAATTTATACTTTTCTAACTTCTTCTCATCTTTAAGAATATGCAGAATATCATCATCTTCGATACCTTCTGCATCAGCTTCAGTACCTATAGTTGTGACAATTGCAGGTTTGATAGGACGTTTATCAACACTCTGCACAATGTTCCACACTCCTTTTGCAACCAATACATGTCGGATCATATAAGCCCACAATGGGTAGTTGGTACCATCCAACTTATCCTCAACAGCCAACATATGAAATGCATCATTGCTTTCAGCCGTGGCCGGTGGCTACAATACCTTAATGCAAAAAATTGACTATATCTCAAAAAGTTGAACGGAACTACCCGGAGGAGTTCTGCTAAACCTATAGCAGACTTTGAGATTCTTATAATAGCGAACAGAAACAGGTATATACCTTTGGCACAAAAAGACGAAGTAGCCTCCACAAGCACTGCGATAGTGCATTCGGAGGCCAAAACAAGCTCAGATGAGACCCTGAGTATGCTCACCAAATTTTGTGCGAATATGAGGCTACAACAGGAGAGGTGTAGACGACGCCCTAGATGAAACGGTTACCTACTTTGATACCAATTGTTGGAGTTAGATATCTGCGAAAGCACGCAAACAACACAAGGAAGAAGAAGAAGCTTGGAGCACAACACACAATACTGAATGTATTACTAGAGAATGTACAAAGATAAGTAGCCCATTAGGGCAATAGGTGTATATACAAGCGGGGGGAAAAAAACCTCCTAAAGAGGGAAAAAAAGTGCCCCGACGGTCCTAGAGTGTTTACACACATCACTACCTAAATATATTAACAATATCGTCTATGTCATCCACAGACTAAAGGCATTCTGGTTAGCCATGATGTTGTTTTTGTGGAAGATGTTATTCAACCATTGCTTTCATGTACTAAGGAGACATCTGTTAGCTCCAAAGACATGTATGATACTTTGCTCCCTCTTTTTATAGGTGGACAGTCTAGTGCTGGTCCTAATGAGGCAACTTCTCAACCTTTTGCAGGTTTCATGTGATGATGTAGATCATCCCATTTATGATGCAGATTTACATGATGCACTTGTTGATGAGAGAGTTGACATTGATTAGGCAAAAACTATGCCAAAATGGTTGGTGCAGACTTTGCGTGACAATAAATTAGATGCACCTCTAGCATATTGTACTCGATCAGGCTCTCATAGTGCCTCTTTTGCATCAGATTGCTATGCTATAACTGCATCTAGTCTTTGTGATGAGAATGAACCTGTTTCATTTGATAAAGCACAAAATTCAAAAAATTGGATGGCTTCTATGCAAGCTCAATATGATGCTATAATGAAGAACGTACTTGGTCTTTATGTGTCTTGCCTCTTGGCAAGAAGGCCATTTGCACTAAGTGGGTTTACAAGCTGAAGCGTAAGCCTGATGGAATAATTGAGAGGTATAAGGCTAGGCTTGTTGCAAAGGGTTGTGCACAAGAAAGAGGCATTGATTTTGATGAGACCTTTGCATCCACGTGCCGTATGACTACTGTTCGGAGCATTTGTGCACTTGCAACCCATCATGGTTGGAATGTACATCAGTTAGACATGAAAACTACATTTTTGAGTGGTGACTTGCATGAAGAAGAGTATGTTTTTTAGCCTTGTGGCTTCGTGCAGAAAGGTCATGAAAACCACGTGTGCAGGTTAAAGAAGGCATTATATGGTTTAAAGTAAGCACCACGTGCTTGGTATGAGAAGATACATGCCTATCTAATTACACATGGTTTTGAGAACAGTCCAACTGAAAGCACCTTATATGTTAAGCGTGCTAATGATGTGCTTCTGAACATTGTTGCCTATGTTGATGACATGCTACTCACTGGTCCTATTGAGAACCATATTGCTGATTTTAAGGCTGATTTGCATGCCTCATTCGAGATGTCTGATTTGGGCACTATTTGGGGATTCCATTTATGCTAGTTGATGGTGGAATGGCTTTGTGTCAAACGAAATATGTTGACACATTATTGCAGTGTTTTGGCCTTGAAGACGATAAGCCTATTGCCACTCCTATGGAGACAGACTTAGGATTGATTCTTCATGATGCTGAAGATGCATTTGATGCTATCCTCTATCAGCAAGCTGTTGGATGCTTGATTTACTTATGCATTACTCGGCCAGATATTCAGTTTGCTGTCTCACAAATGAGTAGGTTTATGCATTGCCCAAGTGTCAATCATTAGCAGGAAATTAAGCAAATCTTTCACTACTTGAGTGGTACTCGGCTACTTGGGTTGTTTTATCCCAAGGGGGGATCACTACCCCTAGATTTGTATGCTTTTTTTGACTCAGACTGGGCTGGTTGCTATGACACTCGTGTGTCCAGTAGTGGCTTTTGCTTCATGCTTGGTAGCTCATATATATCTTGGTTGAGCAAGAAGCAGCCTACTATGGCTACTTCTAGTTGTGAGGCTAAGTACAGAGCAGCTTACACAACGACTGTTGAGTTGTGTGGCTCAGATGCCTTATGGCTGATTTGGGTGTTGGTCAGTCTTCTACCACCACGATCTTCACTGACAGTCAGAGGGCATTGGCAGTTGCGAGGAACCCTGTGTTGCATGCTCGCACTAAGCACATTGAGGTGCATTATCATTATGTCAACTAGAGGTTCTCTGCTGGGGGATCAGCTTGGCATATGTGCCCACGCAGGAGAACATTGCAGACCTTTTCATGAAGGCTCTGCCTAGGGAGAAGTTGGAAGCTTTTCGCGAAGCTTTGGGCTTACTTTCTTTTGTGGAGTGATTTCCACATAGCTTGGCACTTCCTTATACATGAGTGCTAGCTACTTGTTCACCGCATCACTGCCAGGGGGGATTTGTTGACATATTGAGGTAGTGATGTGTGTGAACACTCTAGGACCACTGGGGCACTTTTTTCCCTCTTTAGGATGTTTTTTGCCCCGGCTTATTTATATGCCTATTTCCCTAATGGGCTACTTATCTTTGTACATTCTCTAGTAATACATTCAGTATTGTGTGTTGTGCTCCAAGCTTCTTCTTCTTCCTTGTGTTGTTCGCGTGCTTCTGTAGACGTCTAACCCAACATAAAATTGAGATTACCAAAGCATGCATGCCAAAGCTTTGCATCTGACATAGCCTGAGAATCATGTACTGCACATGCTAAATCATTCACAATTTTTTAATAATCTATGAGCTTATACAACCCACGAGATAAAATGCTAGAAGCAATAATCAAGTCGCCATTTGACAGATCATGAATTGTACATCTGTCATCAACAAATTTCACAACCAAGCCAATCTTGGCTAAATCCAAAACTGCTAACAAACCCACAACTCTCATTTGAATTCAAAATTCAAGTGAGCACCTAAAATTAGGGAGAATATTAGGTGGAGTTTGCCAAATAAACATCTTCTAAAATCAAGGGAAAAGGTATACTTATACACTAGTAGCTTAGTCACAGGATATGACAGTCTCATCACTCAATCCTTGAGTGCAGATTGTACTCAACTCAAATCCATTGGAGTCCTCCAACACCTCCATGTACTTTGCTTTACTTCTCAGTACATATACATTAAGTTTAATAATCATCTTCATTCATTGTTCACTACTACTATGTACTTCTCAAAGTCTGTCGAATTCCTTGAGCTATTGAAGTTGAGTTATGGTTTCATGGGCTTACATATTGATTATTCCATGAAGGTAAAACTATTATAAGTGTCTCTACAAAATATTTTAGCCATTGGAGTTTTGTGTGCAGAGATATGACCATATCTTTATGACTAAAGTTGAGATCAACACCCTGAAATCTTAAATATCTAGCTCACAATCTACTCACTCTAAATTCATGAAATAACTTTTGTAGCTCAGTTACCTTCCTAGTTGAAGCTATGCAAAAGGATTCTATTCAAATCCTTGTAGACTTTGAGCTTTGAGTAGTTTTCCGAGAGCCTTCTTTCATAAATACAAGGTTTTATCTACACGTGCAATTTTTGAAAATTGTCTAACTTGATTCAAACATTTGAGATCAATGCTACAAGGTATTATGGCCATATTACTGCATATATTAAAAGCTTAGGAATTCTATTATAGTGTCCAAGTAAGAAATAGGCTTATCTAGAGTAGATTTTTGCAAAGACCCTCTCATCTCTGCAAACTACCATCACTCTTCACAATGGTATCTGAGCATTATCATAGATTTTACATTATGGGTGACAGATTCCTTTCTTCAATTGATAAATTAGATCAAGAAAATACTTAGCATGGTCTCTAAGGATGGAAGCATATTTGCAAGGGAGAAACCTTTATGGATACTATCACTCTAGCACAATGATAAGCATCAATGTGAGAAGGTCCACCTCGTAATTGTCAATCTCGGGAGACATGAGGGTGGTGTGATGACCAAGAGCTAGTGAGAATGCAAAAGTGTGAGTGAGAAGCATGCCAACATGCACACACATACACACGCACACACATGAATACACAACAAGACAAAGAGATGAAGCAATGGAATGTTCAATTAGCCAAAAATATGATTACAATGTCTTTTTCTCACTTTGATCCCGAAAACAATGCCCACAAAAATGAGCTCTCTAGCTTTTTTCTATAGTTGTTCACTAGCTTTGGTCTTGTCTAGACCTAGTGTTTGGTGTAGTTAAGAAATAGGTTCCTACGCCTATTCGGAGGCTTAAACGAGCTCAAAAAAATAAGAAGTTTGATACATCGGTACTTCTAGTACTCCTCAACCTCAAGGACTCCCCATCTTGAAAAAAATGGAGTCATGATTATCTAAAAAAGAATTTACAATGATGTATAGTGATCAAAATCATTGTTTCATAAGGATTAGGAATTTTGGAAATTCAATTGGCCTAGTTGTCAGATCTTCCTTGACTTCCTTGCTTGATTGGTTTTGCTTGGCCTTCAATCTCTTTTGTCTCTCTTTGACTCATCTGTCTCATGCTCCATTGTCTCGTCACATTGCCTGGACCTCCTTGGCTACTGCCAAAAACCCTTCCCTCTCATGTCTATCATCCCCTACAGACCTTTGTTGTGTGGGGTGTGCAATATAGTATTCAACGACATATGTAGCCAAATGATGTTCCTTGAGTCATAGGCCTCTTGTTGGATCTAAGGGAAATAACTGCAATAAATGGATGGTTTTGGGAATGAAGATTTCTGAATGATATTCCTTGAACCCTGTGGAGAACATCTCCTCAAACGTCTACTTATAATAAGTAGGTAGGTACTTGATGCAAGAATGCCAAGCAAATACTGTGTTGATAGAGGGTGTCTTGCTTATGTCATATACCAAGTCGAAATTACCTTCATTGAATCTGAGAGTAGAGATGTAGATGGCTTTAATGTTCTAAAAGTTTTTGAATACCACCATCATCAACTCAAAACATTTCATATACATTTTAGCTAAAATGTTAGGTACATTTTTTAAGCAAGAAGACGAGTGGCCAATGATTGAGACCGTATATGCCACAATGGGTGGTCCTCTCGGTGGAGTGCAATAAGGATAATTGATCCAATCGGAGCAGTCCATAGTTCTGTTTACCTTGACTGCGAATTTGGGCCATGGCCTTTGATGCGGTACATGGAAATAACATGAATTATATTCAATATATAAGCGAGTGTTGGACCATGTTCACATCATTTCGAGATAGCTCGGGAGTAATCGTGCACACGAATTAGGTTGAAATATAGTACCTTTTCTTGCAAACTCGGGAAGCTATTTGGGCAAGAATTGAGTTGCAAGAGTTGGTTCATTGCCCATCACCATTTTTATTACTGCATCATAATCTACAAGAAGTAAAAAATAAGGCATATATTGCAGTTTTGATGTGGTGACAAGGATTTGATGAGAGAGGTTATAAAAATAGGCATACCTGAGTAGTCTCTCTTCAAGATCTGCCAATGATTAGATTTGAATATGTACTCAATCATCATGTGTGCTGCCTATTTGTTCAACCTTGTTTAGCCATTTGGGCACTTCAATTTCAAATGTTTCTTGTCCCTCCTCTGCAGTGTGTCCTCTTGGTACTGGTACTGGCTCATATGGATCGTCAAAGGTTTCTTCCACAAGGATTTCAATGACATCTTTGGGTTCGGGTTAGACTACATGAGAAGTTGGCCTTTCATATTGTAGTTGTCATGCCTTAAGTTTTTCCACTTGCTTATGGAGATTTTCCAATTCTTGTGTGTTTCGTGTTAGAGAAATGTCCTCTGGAACTTGTATGTTGGGCCCTGCTATCTACTTCTTGAGCTCTTCATACTCCTCTTCCAACCTGGCATATGACTACAAAAATTTAGCATGCCATTTGAGTAGAATGCGGATGATATCTGAAGGTATCACTTGAAACTTGGTTGGCTTGATGGTTGCTCTAGGAGTTCCTTCCATGGGAGCCTCTAGGTTGTCTTGGTTTTGTTGCCAAAGTCTCTTGTTCTCTTCCAATGTTGGTTACGTGTTGTCACAAAAGGCCTAAGTTCCTTTGTAGTTTGATATTCCTTAAATTTTGTTCACGCAATATCTCTTCCAACTTTTGGATTGCTTTTGTAGCCACTCTTTGTACTTTGGTATTTAGCTCATTGTGTGCTTGCTGGAGGGTAAGGTACACTGCTTTTAGTCGGCGATTATCTTCTTCTAGTGTTGTTATTATGATCTGTAAGCATTGAGACTCACTTACAAAGATCACATTTCATTCTTCTAATTGTTAATAGTCTTGTTGAGGTTGTGGTACACATTGAATCATGATATTGAATGTATTATTTACAAAAGTAGATGCAATTATGATAGGGATGAATGCAAGGGGAATGAGAGTTATGAGTGCTATGCTTGATAGTGGTGATCTTGGTGGAGAGGGGATAGGGGAAGTGTGGGGGGGAGGGGGTGGTGCTGTGGGTAGCGATATGTCCATATGATTGGGTAGTGTCGTGTGTCTCGGTGCTACCATGAAAATAGGGATGGTAGATGTAGTGCATGTGGCGTTGGTGAATAGTGATGATACAAAAGGGTTCGGACCCATGGAGAATGATGCAGATGATTGAGCAAGGGCTTCCATGAAGGGAAACCAGATGGAGTGTGTGGTTGGGGGTCAGAGGATGGAGCAATATGGATCAGTAGTGAAAGGGACTTGTGTGCGAGGGGATGTGGGGTATCCAAGGATGCCTTCGATGGGCCAAGGGTTACCAAATACACTTATTAGAGCTAGATGGTCAATGATTGGTTCTAAGGAATCTGTCATAGTGGTGTAAATAGGGTTAGTAATGGAGGAAAATAGGCTGGCTTGGGATATATGTTCACGAAAGGTAAAAGATGATGTGGAGGTGATATGTTTGGTATGGGGTGGGAAATGGCAAGGGGTTTGATAAATGGGTTCTCTGGCTTCCATGGTGGCAGTGGTTTCAATAGTGGTATGTACATCACTTGTGGTGGTAGGGGATAGAGGTCGTTGAGTGAGATCGGAGATGTTTGAACAAATGTTTCCATTGTCAAATCAATGGTCGCAATCGAGGTAGCCTCTTGCACTATGGTTGCTCCATGTTCAGATACAATAATTTTTATGTTTTTGCAAGTTTGTTCTCTAGTCTCCACACACCTTTGATCATAACAAGGTGTAGGTCTCTATAACGCAATACAAACTACTTCAGTGACTCCTAGTGATTTAGTCAAGAGTTAGAGTGTCTTGATAAATTGTGGGTCTACTCCTTCCTTGCTCAGAATCTATTGAATTAGTGCTTTGCCTATAGTGAAGGAGAGATAGTGTCTTTCGTGTACATTCACTATCCTATCATAAAGTCTTTGTAATTGCACAGTATAAGCAAGGGCTCCAGAGGCTTCTCTTTTCTATTGATGGTGCTTCTTCTTTGTTGGTTTCCACTTCCTCATTTTCTTCTTCTACGGCCAATTTTTATTGTCCTTCATCATTTTGTTGGTGCTGGTCACCTTCTTGTTCTTCTCCGGATTCAAGATTGACTTCCTGAAGGATTCTTTCAAAATCTGCATTGCTAAGTTCTTCTAACAGCATACCTCCAAGGAATTCTAGGTTTGATGGCACTACAGGGAAGATTAGATTGGGTTCGTCTGTGTTGTGCCTGGGTATACAAAGTGTCAAGGCTTGACTATCCTTTGTGGGGTGGTAGAGATATCCAATAAGGTAGCATCTCTAGGTTGTGCACATGGTATCGATCCCCGCATTCTCTTAGATGGTGGGGTAGAGGATTTTATGCTTTTAAAATGTGTACTCTATTCCATGATAGAGCCCTTTGAATCAGTATTTCATAAGCAAGGCGTTGATAGATAATTCTGGCGAGGGTGCAATATCCATATAATATGGGCTTACACGGCCATCTCTTGTGAGCTTGATGAATTTGATCAATAATCCAATGTGGAAGATTGATTGTCATATTCTATGTGTCTGCGAGATGCAACCTAAACTAAACCTTTTTATGGGACATCGTGAATCTATCTTGCCCTGGGAACATGAAATGCTGCATGCACATTCTCAAGTGTATCATGATATTTGGTGTCATTGCCACCATATCTTTGAGCTTTGTTAGGTTTCCATTCTTCATGTTTTTTTGGCACCAATCCTTCTTTCTTGTTGGGAATATGCATACCTCTCATGTATAGGGCTTCTTGTACTAAGTTATTTTTCAGACAAAATAACAACTCATTTCCATGCATTAATGATGGGAGAACAAAGGTGCTTGAAGTTGTAGGGTCCTGGGAGGGGTTGAGTGAGTTGATGAGGTAAAACCACCAAATGAAGTCTAGTTTTGCAAGTTTGGCAGCAAAATATTCTTCCAGGCCTACTCTTTGCCACATAGGTCTGAGGTCAGCTACATTTTGTAGCTTCTCAAATTGTCTAGTGAAGAATTAATATTTTGCCCATGTCTTGTTGTATTCAATCTCAGCTTCCCATATATATGCACCTTCTCCTCATCGTCTTGCCATTTCACTGAACCAGTGTGAGTTCTTGTTAACTCGCATAGTGTGACCATAGGTGGATCTTATATTGGGATAATCTACACTGCCTGCATCACTTATGGCCTTTCTTTCAGTTCCTCTGATATGGGCAAGCTCTCTATTTCAATAGTTTGACAATTATCTTACAAACTTGTTCTTGCTATATCTGCCATCGTGTTAGTGATAATGACTGCACCTAAATTTGCTAAAAGTAAGAAAGTCATATTAGCATTGCATCCGAAACCAGATGATGCCTTGTACCCTTTACAATACCAACATGATATTCAATGTGGTTAGTAGGTTAGTTTTAGTGAGGTGGGTGTGAATGTGAGTGGTTGTTAAGGGGTTAGTCACTTCCCTATATGCATACTCTAGGTGTGCAATGTACTCAAAACACATCTATACTTTGCAAGGGGATTTTTACATGGTTGGGTCAGGGGGTTTAGTACAAGGTTTGACTCACCAAATGGCCCTTATGGGGTTACAAAGCTTAACATTGGTGGCCTTTATAGGTGTCTAAGATAATTCTACTTGGATTTGGGGCTTTTTAGATACCCATTTCCAAGTAGACCTAGGTAGAGTTCGGACTTGGTGATAATGAATGCCCTTTGTGAGTTATGTGAAGTGAATATGTACCAGTATTGATTCTGGCCTATGAGCCTATGTGTAGCTACTTGAGCGCTTAAGCAGGTCTTAGGCACCCAGATTTGTCTTGCATTGGGGTCTACCTTCATCAACTGTTTTGGTATCCAAATAGAGACAGTCCGCCATGGCTGGCTCTTGTAATTCTCAAGTTTGTTTTCCTTGGGCTGCATGGTTAGTTTGGTAGATAACCTTGATCCTTTTGAGAGAGTTGATGATTGCTCACTCTTGCATATCCAGATCTCCTTCACTGTTGTTTTTTTTCGAGCTAGCTTTTGATTATAAGATTTATTGATCTACTCCTGCTTCTTATGCTTTCTTACTTGCTGGTCCTTGATAATCTTGGAAAAGAAGAGAGTTCCATGTTTACTTCTGCCACTCCTTCACCAGTTGCTTCCTTCTACATGATAGAGCTTAAGACAAGAACAACATTGTTATCTTCATGTGTGCTCCTGGAAGGACCAAGAGTCGGTGCCTTTCCTAATTCCTTGAGTAGTTTATTTACTGATTCAATTTTGATCTTTTGTTGATTCACCCAAACCTAAAGAAGTCCACTTTTTAGGTTTAAGTTCACCACGTGGTCATAGATCCACTCCCCACCCAAGACACTTTGTCAAGACAAGGGGTTTCCACTCCTCCCAATCCTATGACATAGGCTTCAATAGGATTTCCAATCGTAGGTTTTGACAATAAGAAAATATAAAAGCACTCATAGCTACATGTGAGTCAATCAAGGCTTTTAGAGTCCTTGCACTCTTTCCTTATCCTATCTCTAAGATTACAAAAGGGCTTCTATTGATGATTTCATGATGGGTTCCACTTCGTTTGGCACATCGCCGTGTGGTATCTTGGTGCCTCATAAGCCTCTTGCCTAGGTTGATCTCTACCTTGTTGTCTTAACTTCATATGTCAGATGCATTCTAGAGCTTTTGGCTAAGCCTCTTCTCTAATCCATTTTGCTTCTTCTTGGTTGTGTTGAGTCAACTTAACATTTCCTACGTGAAGGGTTCTTGATATAATTTAACTCTACATCCACTGATGTAAATTGGTAGGATATCGCCTTCTAGAGTGGCTAATTGGATAGCTCCACTAGTGGATATTTTGCTTATTATCATAGGTCCATAGGCATGCTTCTATAATTTCCTAGCATGTTGTTTTAGTGTATACACCAAGAATAAGTCTCTTTCCTTCAATCCCTTATCTTTGGCATGTGTGTCAAAATGGGCCTTTTGTCTTTTCTTGGCTATGTAAATTCCTGTGGCTGTTGTTAATCTAGTTTCTCCTAGTCGTTCTAAGTCAAAAATCCTAGATGAGAGCTAATGGTTGGTCCATTAATGCTCTTGTGCCATTTTTAAAGAAGGTATTAAGAAATATAAGGGCAACATTTCATTTTGATAAAAAACCATTTGAAATGGTGTGGTTTGGAGTATTGTTTTATAGGCTAGTCTATATTCCCACACAACATGATGTAACTATTTGTGCCAATCAAAATGTTTATTATCCACCAAATTTGTTAGTACCATGCATAAGATCTTATTTGCGCTTTCTACTTGTCCATTGGCCTGAGGGAGGTACAAGGTAGTCTTCTTGTGAATGAACATGAATTCTTGCAACAAGTATTCAATTACCTCATTCAAGAAATGTGTACCATGGTTGTTAAACAATTCTATTGGAAAACCATATCTTGTAAACACATTGTCAAAGAGGAACTTGGTAGTGGTTTGCGAATCATTCTTCTTAGTGGCTTTCATTTCTACCCATTTGGTTAAGTAATCTGTGGTACCAATAATGTACTCAACATGTGAACTCTTAGCTGGGGAGTTAATAGGACTAACAAAGTATATTCCCCACTTGGAGAATACACGTCCTCCCATCATGGGTCTCAGTGGCATCTTATCCTTACATATCAAACACTGAGTTCGCTGACAAATGTCATACCACTTTACATAGGTATTGTTATCAAGATCTTGCTCACACGCACACAGAGGTTACATATGCAGAAAACACTGAAAAAATAGACATGCTAGGAGACGAGACAGAACGCAATATTGGGTGCAATCTCCCCCCATGCACTCTATTTTGACAGTGCACAGAGTGCATGTATTTATAGGAATTTTGTATTATGTCGAAAAGAGTGGTTACATGAGAGCGGCTTTGAAAAGCATGCGTGAAAGTAAAAGTTGGTGACTTTTGTAGAAAGTCTTTGCTTTTAATATCAATTACATTTCTTATTGTAACCACTACTTTTCTAACTATTTTTTACAATAGAATTGCTTCTAAAAATAGAACTACTTCTAAAAATAGAACTAATTCTAAAAATAGACTATTTCTACAAATAGACTATTTCCAAAAGTAGATATTTCTAAAAATAGAATTATTTCTAAAAATAGAACTATCTCTAAAAATAAAAGTAACTCTAAAAATAAACTATTTCTAAAAATAGAACTATTGCTAAAAATAGAATTCTTTCTAAAAATAGAATTCTAAAAATTCTAAAAATTCTAAGAGTTTTAAAAATAGAATTCTAAAAATAGAAATGTTTCTAAAAATAGATCGGATTATACATGTCCGCCCTTTCACGCCCTCACAAACCTTCAACTGCTATATCAAAAACACCAAAATACATTAATACATTAATAAATTAACACTCCAACAATTCCTTGTTCAACACATTCCATAATTTATAACATGCCCCTCATTTGAAAAAGAAACTGACCTTAGTTGATAAAGTATAATAAACATGGATAGCCAATCACATATTCCATCACTGAACAAAAATAAGCATGTCCCATGTAAAAACACATGCATGGAAATGTTCATGGAGGTCTTACATTAATGTGTATGTGTATGATATGCAGAAATTAAGTGACCATAAGGGTGTTAAATCTAAGAAAAAAAACTAGAGTAACAATACAAAGAGATAGTGTAGTGGAAAAAGACTTCCCTTGTGAGAGTGAGGTTGTGGGTTCAAATCCTCCCTCCTTGGTAACATCGGTGTAAATGTAGGTTCAGGTTCAGATTCAGGAACTGGAATAGAAACAGAAAGGGAAATCGGAACCGGAAACGGAATCGAAATCGGAATCCAAAATGGAAACGAAAACGAAAACCGAAATCGGAATTGGAATCGGAATCGGATCACGAACAGAGAATAGCAAAACAGAGAATAAGCGCCAAAACGAATAGAAACAGATCCCTCTGTAGTGGCACATGCGAGGCTCTGATACCACTATTATCAGGATCTTTCTCACATGCACGTAGAGATTACGGATGCGAAAAACACAGAAAAAATAGACACGCTAGGAGACGAGACAGAACGCAGTATTGGGTGCAATCTCCCCCCATGCACTCTGTTTCGATAGTCCATAGAGTGCATGTATTTATAGGAATTTTTTATTATGTCGAAAAGAGTGGTTACATGAGAGCGGCTTCAAAACGCATGCGTGAAAGTAAAAGTTGGTGACTTTTGTAGAAAGCCTTTGCTTTTAATATCAAAAATTACGATCTACAATGTTTCTTATTCTAACCACTACTTTTCTAACTATTTTTAACAATAGATTGCTTCTAAAAATAGAACTACTTCTAAAAATAGACTATTTCTAAAAACAGTTCTAATTCTAACTATTTCTAAAAACTGTTCTAATCCTAAAAATAGACTATTTCTAAAAATAGAACTATTTCTAAAAATAGAAATTTTTAGAACTAGTTCTAAAAATAGACTATTTCTAAAAATAGAACTAATTCTAAACATAGAACTAATTCTAAAAATAGAACTAATTCTAAAAATATACTATTTGTAAAAATAGATTTTTTGTTAAAAATAAAAATATTCCTAAAAATAGAATTCTAAAAATAGAAATGTTTCTAAAAATAGATCAGATTATTGATGTTCGTCCTTTCATGCCTTTCACGCCCTCACGAACCTTCAACTGCTATATCAAAAACACCAAAGCACATTAATACATTAATAATATAACACTCCAACAATTCCTTGTTCAACACATTCCATAATTTATAACAGGTATGTGCATCCATGTGGACGGTTGGCTACCAAAGTCCTGCAAATAATATAGTTTTGATCACGTGGTTTGGTCCAAAATATCCTACTGCCACACCTTGGTGGACATATACTAAAATCTTGAAATATTCACTCTCATGGACACATAGTCTTAGGTTTCCATCTCTTCCTCCTCTGTATAAGTTATCTCCAATGAGTGCATAGTCCAGGTCCTCCTATTCTAAGCTTTTGTGCCTAGCCAAGGTCATCTCTTGAGGGAATGCTTTCATCCTCAAAAAGTTTACCAAAGGTTTGCTACGATCTAGTACCTGGTTTTTGCTTTGTAGGCTTGGCCTCCAATGACATGGGAATTTTGTGTGAGAAAACATCTAGATCTACTCCTTTCAAGTCGTTGTAGCTCCATGCAAACACATCTCAATAGTCTCTTAACAAATCAATCAACTCTTTTTCTTCTCCTTTGCTCAGGTCATGTCCTATGTATGTACATCGTTCTTCATTCTCTTTTGTGATCACAACAATTTTCTTAGTTCTCTCTTTGTTGTCATAAGACACTCCTGTGAGTGCTTCTATTGGGCATCCTGATCATGAACTTTTGATCCTCTATTTCATATTTCTTGAAGTTCTCGAGGACTTCAAAGAGGGTCTCTTCCTTTGTTGGCTTAGGGCTTGGTTTCTCTATTTTTTTCTTTGTGGTTATTATCATCAATTTTTCTAGTTTTGATCTTTCCTTCTTCTGAGTTTCAACTTCTATCAGATAGAGGTACTTTTCCTCTAAAGCACAAAAAGACTGCATGAGGATAGACTCTTCATCATCATCACTGTCTTTCTTAGGTTCACTCATATGAGGTTCACACTCTTCAATAACCGAATCATACATGATTGGCTCTATCATGAAGACTAAAATGTCATAGCCATCTTCATCACAATGGGGTGTCAACTATTCTTCATTGACTACTATGTCCATGGTGATTACAATTTTTGCCCAATTGTGAGGTTCAAATTATTCATCTAGGAAGACTTTGGGTGCATAGGCTAGGTCTTGAACTGATCTTAGATGATTCTTGGTATCTACTTCTCATGCGCATAATTCTTTCTCTTCCTCAACTGCAACCTGCACATCTGTAAGTGAGTGTCTTCATGCATCCAAGAGAATCATGATCCTATGGAGTGCACTAATTCGATGTCATCTGATGCTCTATGGATGGGGTTCCATTGGATAGGAGGTACATCTCTATGTGATTGAGATTGACATTAGTGGTAACTCCTAAGTGTTGCAAGTACAAAGAATTTGTTCTCGAATCTTGCACTATTTACAATTGGTTCATGAATGCTCTACCTAAAATAATCTCATATGCATGTTTTTTGCCAAATTCACATCTAGAAAATGTACGTTCAAACTCCACACCGCAAGTGGTAAGATTTATTCCTTTCAACAATCCTAGAGGTTTGTTGATGTGGCCATCTGCCATTTGCAATTTCATCCTCATTGGTCTGAGTGCTGGTTTGCCCCAATGCTTCCATGAGGAAGTGGTAGGAATAGAAACACCTGCACCTGAGTCTAAAATAGCTTTGGTTGTGTAACACTATAAGTATGGGAAGATAGGTATTTCATTTTTCTCCTCTACTCATGTCTCCTATCTTATCCAAGGGTATCTCAGGTACTAGCTTATGTGATCCCACTTGGGAATGAGTTTTATCTACTTCTGGCACTTGATTGGCTATGTGTTTCAACAATTCTCGCTTAATTTTGAGTAGCTCCTCCAAAGTGAGATGACACTACACTTTAGTGTTCTTCACCATGTCTATGTTCCTAGGTACAACTGAGGTTTCCTTTCTTACCATGAGCATGGATGCTCTCATATGGATAGACTTGGACTCCCATAGGCCCTTGAAATGAGGTAATTCTTGCAAGGAATCAGACTCAAAGTCTAACCATTCACTAGAGTGGGTATCCTCTTGTTCTCCATAGATTGAGGGAATGCCCTGTGGGAACTGATCATGAAGAACATCTACTAGCTCAATGGGAGGAGGATTCTCACTCCCCTTGGCCCATTTTTCCTCTTGAATATCTCAGAGGAATTCTTATGAGTACTGATGGACCAAAGAAGGGACTCTAGAATCAGTAGAATTAGGAGTACGGGATTCCATGGGGGGAAGGCTTATCCCTTCACTTCTAGTGTTACTCACCTATGATGTTGTTGGCTTTCCTGATTTGGATATTATCTTCTCTAGTCTCTCTAGCAATCCATCAAAGTGCACTTGTGTTTTGGTTGAGCTGGTGCAATTGAAAAGACGGCTAGCCTCAAACATAGTTTGAGCCAATTCTACCATTTTCACACATATCTTAGTTCTTTCAATCTCTAGGTCAGCCATAGGGTAACATTTATCATGTTCTTTCACATTTGGCCCTTCTTGGATTGTGGTCTGATATGCTTTAAGCATCATATCTAAATCATGAGTAGGATCTGCTAAGACTGATCTTGCTCTAGGTGGTGATGGGGTTATATGAGGGTGATTCGACGGTGATTGCAGTGGTGGTGTTGTGTGAGAGTGTGTTTAAGATGCAAATTATTTAAGCTTAGTTTTGTTCTTAGGCTTTCTTCTATCTTGCTCATTTTCTTTGTCCATTGTCTTTTCATTTGTTCACGACTATCTTTCCAAGATCTCATTCTCTTTTTAGTTTTGCTCTCAGTCTCACTGTGGTCTATGCTTTTCTCTTGACCCATGCCTTGGTTCTGTTGTAGGGATTGAGCTCTAGTTAGTACTTGGACGGGTTGTAGTAATTGCACTTCTGCTAGAGTCTATGAATAAGCCAATAAAATTGGTAGGTGTACTTTTATGTGTATTGGTTGGATTTTTTGGGCAACGCCTTAGGAGATGTTCGTTACCACAATCAAGACAAAATCCTTGAATGGTTACTACTTATGGCTAACCTGGTGCAAGGATTGGACAATCTCTAATGAAGTATTCTCCTTGACATCTATAGCATGGTCCTTGGGGTCCTTGATGTCTCATTTTTCTTGGTTGGGGCCTAAGGTTACAGTTGGTATACATTACACTTGAATATTCAAGATCCCAACTAGGTTCACTGGGGTTTTCATAATGATAGATCTCGTTATGTTCCGAGAAATTCATGTAGTAAGTTGATGGACTATCTACATGCGTTGAGTTGAAACTATTAGCATTTGGATCGCTTTCAAAAATCAAGGGAGGTGCTGCAACTAAGGCTCTACTCAAGTTTTTCTTCTGTTGATGCGTATTTTACTAGGATCACATTGGCTGGGGGAGGAGGTTGTTGACCCAACACTAGTTGAGGTTCTTTGCTGAGCTTGGCATTGTGCTTGGAAGGGTTGTTGTGGCCTAAAATACTACTGTAGTTGGTTCTAATTTTGGTATCTTACCTATTTTTGATATGGTTGTGGATAATTTTGCCTAACCACTTGTTTGTTGTAAGGGAAATCTTGTGCAGTTTGGTTAGTGTATCTGCTCTCTATGGTGCAATATTGGCTATTAGTATTTCCCTAAGGTTGAGCCATAATTGGACAAACATTAGCCATATGGTCTCCTCCTCATTTGTAACATCATTTCAATGACACAATCCTAGGTGCATGTTTATTCAAAACTCCTAATTTTTTTCGCTATTTTATCTCCTCACTCTTCTATTGATGTGGATGGTTTAGAAATGAAGCTAATAGCACTGTCTGAATCTTTATAGATCTTAGAAAGCTCTAACTCTTCCCTAAATTGCGCTCAATATCAATGCATATATGAATGCACTACTCTATGGTTCTAGGCTCTTTTAGATACACATATGAATTAATTTGGCACTTAGCAAACCATCCAAGTATTGATATATTTAGGTAGTGATGTGTGTGAGCACTCTAGGACTGTCGAGGCACTTTTTCCCCTCTTTAGCAAGTTCTTTTCCCCGGCTTGTATATATGCCTATTGCCTTAAAGGGCTACTTATCTTTGTACATTCTCTAGTAATACATTGAGTATTATGTGTTGTGCTCCAAGTTTCTTCTTCTTCCTTGTGTTGTTTGCATGTTTTCGCAAATGTCTAACTCCAACAATTGGTATCAAAGCAGGTCGCCGCTTCATCTAGGGCATCATCAACACCTCTTTGGTTGCAGTCTCAAAATCGCACGAATTGGTGAGCATACTCAGCGTGTTTCTGAGATCAAAACAACTTTGCTTTGTGGTACCGAAATCGCGATCTGAGCTCGTTTCGGCCTTCGAATGCACTATCACAGTGCTTGTGCAGGCTATTTTATCTTTTTGTGGCAAAGGTATATACCAACTTTGGTTCGCCAGTATAAGCGTCTCGAAGTCTGCTAGAGGTCTAGTAGAATTCATCTGGGCAGTTCTATTCAACTTTTTGAGATACAGTCAATCTTTTGCATCAAGGTATTTTAGTCACTGGCCATGGCTGAAAGCAGTGATGTATTCCGTAGGTTGGCTGTTGAGGATAAGTTGGATGATACCAACTACCCATTATGGGCTTATATGATGTGACATGTATTGGTTGCAAAAGGATTGTGGAACATTGTGCAGGGTGTTGAAAAATGTTCTATCACACTTGCAGCTGTTACAACTACAGGTACTCAAGCTGATGCAAAAGGTAGCGAAGATGATGCATATTCCTATTTGTGCTACGGTTTTTGCTAAACCTACTGCAGAGAAGATTCGTTGGGATGGCAGAGATGCTCAGGCACATGCATTGATAGCTTTGTCTGTCAAACATGCCATTATTCCTCACATTCACTCTTGTAGAACAGTTAAGGATGCTTGGGATACACTTACCACATTATATCAAGCTAGGAATGAGGCTCGTGTTGCTTACCTCCAGAAACAGTTGGAGAGTGAGCACATGAATGAAGGTGATTCTATGGACAATTTTCTAACAAAGATCAAAGACTTGAAGGAGCAATTGATTTCTGCTCATGAGGTTATACCGGATAGCTCAATTTTGTAGACTGTTCTGAATGGTCTTCCTGATTCATATTAGAGTTTTGCTTCTACTCTTTGTTTGATGATGTACGGGAATCCAAATGCCTTGTCATTTGAGGAGTTAGTCTCTGTTCTGTTGCAGGAAGATCAATGTAGGCAAAATAGGTCCATTATGCGAGTTATAGATCAAGCTTTCTTGGCTAGTCAAAAGGGCAAAGGAAAATGGAGCTTTTCAACTAGTAAGCAGAAATCTGCTAATTCTGCACAATCTAAGAGGGAAGACAAAGATGAAAAGAAATCAGAAAAGCAGAAATTGTTATGCAAGTACTGTAAAGGAAATGATCATATCATAAAGAATTTCCTAAACTGGCTGCAAAAAAGGCAAAGAATAAAGAGGCAGGAATGGTTATTGCAGAGGTTTGCAATTTTGACCCATCTTCTCATGAGAAGTGCATGTCTGCCATAGACTCAAATGTTTGGTACTTTGACAGTGGGGCAACCAAACATATTACCTCGCAGCCTGCCCCTAAAGGGAATACTGTTACATGCACCAACAACTCCTCTTATCCTGTTATGGGAGTTGGTAAGATCATTTTGACTATTTCTGATGGTAGTTCTTTCACTTTGTCAGATGCTTTGTTTGTGCTAAGGATAAAGAAAAATCTGGTATCAGTTTTTGCATTAGCCAAGATTGGCTTCGTTGTGAAATTTGTTGATGATAGGCGTACAGTTCGTGATCTATCAAATGGCAATGTGATTATTGCTTCTGGCATTTTATGTTGTGGGTTGTATAAACTCATAGACTATGAAAGATCTGTAAATGATTCGGCATGTGTAGTACATGATTCTTAGGCTATGTCAATTGCAAAGCTTTGGCATGCACGCTTTGGTCATTTGAATTTTGCTAGTTTGCTATGCTTGTAGAAATCTGAAATGGTGTTCTCTTTGCCCAAACTTGAGGCACCTGAAAACATGTTTGTGAAGGCTGTATTTTGGGCAAAATGTAGCATTCATCCTTTCCAAAAGATGGTTCAGTTCGGGCTACTCAAAAATTGCAGCTTGTACATAGTGATGTATATGGTCCTATGGAGACACCTTCTTTTGGAAATTATCTTTACTTTATGACTTTCATCAATGATTTTTCCAGGCATGCATGGGTATGTCCATTGAAGCCAAAGTCCGAAGTGTTCATGTGCTTCAAACAATTTTTGGTTTTGGCTGAAAATCTGTTAGCATGTAAAATGGGCACCCTCCATTCTGATCGAGGGGGGGAATATATGTCTTCTGATTTTAATGCATTTCTGGCTGAACTTGGGATAAAACATTAGTGCACAATGTCGTACACCTCAACAGAATGGAGTTGCTGAACAAAAGAAAAGGTCACTCATCGAGATGGCGAGGTCTATGGTCAAGAGTCAGGCTTTACCACATAGTTTCTGGCTTGAGGCTGTCATGTGTGCAACATATGTACTTAAGGTGTCCCACTAAAGTGCTGTAGTCTATCACTCCATATGAGGCTTGGCATGACCGCAAGCCATCTCTTGCTCATCTACGTGTTTTTGGTTGTTTGGCATATGCATCAGTGCCCGAGCAACATCGCAAAAAATTGGATGATAAAGCAGTAAAATGTATTTTTGTTGGGTATAGTTTTGAAAATAAAGGCTATCGTCTATATCCTCCACAGACTAAAGACATTCTAGTTAGTCGTGATGTTGTTTTTGTGGAAGATGCTATTCAACCATCGCTTTCATGTACTAAGGAGACATATGTTAGCTCCAAACACATGTATGATACTTTGCTGCCTCTTTTTAGAGGTGGACAGTCTAGTGCTAGTCCTAATGAGGCAACTTCTCACCCTTTGCAGCTTTCATGTGATGATGCAGATCATTCCATTTCTGATGCAGATTTACATGATGCACTTATTGATGAGAGAGCTGATATTGAGCATGCAAGAACTATGCCAAATTGGCTGGTGGAGACCTTGTGTGATAGCAAAGTAGATGCACCTCTGTCATATCGCACTCGATCAGGCTCTCATAGTGCCTCTTTTGCATCAGATTGCTATGCTATGGCTACATCTAGTCTCTGTGATGAGACTGAGCCTGTTTCGTTTGATGAAGCACAAAATTTAGACAATTGGATGGCTACTATGAAATTTGAATATGATGCTATAATGAAGAATAATACTTGGTCTTTATGTGACTTGCCTCCTGGCAAGAAGGCCATTGGCACTAAATGGGTATACAAGCTGAAGCGTAAACCTGATGGTACAATTGACAGGTATAAGGCTAGGCTTGTTGCAAAGGGTTATGCGTAGGAAAGAGGCATTGATTTTGATGAAACCTTTGCACCTACATGTCGTATGACTAGTGTTCGGAGCATTTGTGCACTTGCAGCTCATCATGGTTGGAATGTACATCAGTTGGACATTAAAACTGCATTTCGAAATGGTGACTTGCATGAAGAAGTGTATGTTTTTCAGCCCCGTGGCTTTGCACAGAAAGGGCATGAAAACCAGGTGTGCAAGTTAAAGAAGGCATTATATGGTTTAAAGCAAGCACTACGTGCTTGGTATGAGAAGATACATGCCTATTTGATTGCACACGGTTTTGAGAATAGTCCAACTGAAAGCACCTTATATGTTAAGCGTGCTAATGATGTACTTCTGATCATTGTGGTTTATGTTGATGACATGCTGCTCAGTGGTCCTCATGAGAGGCGTATTCCTGATTTTAAGGCTGATTTGCATGCCTCATTTGAGATGTCTGATTTGGGGCATTTGCATCACTATTTGGGCAGTCAATTTATGCACGTTGATGGTGGAATGGCTTTGTGTCAAACGAAATATATTGACACATTATTGCAACATTTTGGCCTTGAAGACTATAAACCTATTGCCACTCCTATGGAAACAGGTTTACGACTGAGTCTTCATGATGCTGGAGATGCATTTGATGCTATTCTCTATCAACAGGCTATTGGATGCTTGATTTATTTATGTATTACTCGGCCAGATATTCAGTTTTCTATCTCACAAATGAGCAGGTTTATGCATTTCCTAGGAGTCACGCATTGGCAGATGGATAAGCGCATCTTTCCCTACTTGATTGGTACCCGGCTACTTGGTTTGTTTTATCCAAAGGGGGGATCACTACCACCAATTTTTCATGCTTTTTCTGACTCTAATTGGGATGGTTGCTATGACACTCATGTGTCCACTACTGGCTTTTGCTTCATGTTTGTGCAGGACAATCACCAATTTATGTTTTGACATGGAAATGAAGTCAAGGATTTGAGAAGAGAACAAGTTGTGAAGCATGAAGGAAGGACACATTCAGAATTTGGAAGATGTGTACACATATGTACATTATTTCAGAGATAGTTCACATATATCTTTGAGTAGTCATAAGCTTGTAAATTTTTGTCTATATATACTTTGGAAAATGTCGGGGCAAGTATGAGAGAGCATGAGAATAGAGTAATCAGGAGTTGTAAGAGTCATTAGACATATTAGAAGTGAGTCAAGACTCTCTCATCACTCAATTGTAATTTTTCTCAGAAATGAAGAAAATGTTGTGCCCGATATTTCTGAGTTTTTCAAAATCAGTGACTTGGGAGACTTGTCATATTTCTTGGGCATGGAGATTTCATACACTCAACATGGAGTGTATGTGACTCAAGAAAGGTATTTGAGAAACTTGTTAATCAAGTTTAAAATGAATGATTGCAGGGTAGCACCTACTCCAATGGAGGTAAATCACAAATTGAGCAGATATGGTGGAGAAGATATCAAGGATATGAAGCTATATCAGAGTTTGGTTGGTAGTCTTATCTATGCTACATTAATTAGGCCTGATTTATCATATGCAGTTGGAGTTTTGTCTCAGTTCATGCATTGTCCTAGGAAAGAACATTGGATTGCAGGACAAAGAGTGTTGAGGTACATTAAGGATACACTCAAAGAGGGATTGTATTATGGTTTTACATCAGATACAAACATCAAAATATATAGTGATGCAGATTGGGCGAGTAATCCTGATGATAGGAGATCAACATATGGATACTTGTGTTATGTGGGAGATAAGTTAATCTCTTGGTGTTCAAAGAAGCAACACACAGTTGCTTTATCATCTACAGAAGCTGAGTACAAAGGTATGGTTGAAGCTACAAAGGAAGTGATATAGGTTTAAGACTCTCATGAAGAGTTTTGACACCATACAGAGTACACCTATCATTTATGGAGATAACATGAGCTCATTGTATTTAGCTGCTAATCCTGTGTTTCATGCAAGGACTAAACACATTGAGATTCAGTATCACTTTCTAAGAGAGAAGGTGATGGATAAATAGATTGAAGTCATACATATTTCAACAAAATATCAGATAGCTGATATGCTTACCAAAAGCTTGGATGGACCAAAGCTACAGAAATTCAAAGACATGGCAGGCATAAAGAAGATAGAGAAAACCTCAATTGATGATTGAGGGGGAGCTATTGGTGAAGGACAATCACCAATTGATGTTTTGACATGGAAATGAAGTCAAGGATTTTAGAAGAGAACAAGTTGTGAAGCATGGACACATTCAGAATTTGGAAGATGTGTACACATAAGTACATTATTTCAGAGATAGTTCACATATATCTTTGAGTAGTCATAAGCTTGTTAATTTTTGTCTATATATACTTTGGAAAATGTCGGGGAAAGTATGAGAGAGCATGAGAATAGAGTAATCAGGAGTTGTAAGAGTCATTAGACATCTTAGAAGTGAGTCAAGCCTCTCTCATCACTCAGTTGTAATTTTTCTCAGAAATGAAGAAAATGTTGCGCCCGATATTTCTGAGTTTTCTCCTTCTGTGTTAGATCTTTTGTGAAATGCTTTTGTACAAGTCTAAGTCTATAGGTAATTGACCTCCGTAACAAATTTTTAGCTTCCAATTGTGATCAAGCTGAGAGAATTTTGGATAGGAACATCTATATGTGAGAAAGTGTTGAGTGTCTTTTGAAACAGGCGCAAATTTGATGATCAAAGAAATGGACAGTGCTCAGTGCATAGTATAAAGTTTTACACAAATGAGGAGTCAAAATTTAAGTTGGAAGGTAAGCCATCTATGGCTAAAAGCATTTGCTTAAACGGGTTCTAGTTTTGGAGAACCATGTCTTAGAAGTTGCAGGTGTCAAAGTCGACTATACAGAGAGACATTTTCAAACATAGGTAGATTGTTTGAATCATTTCTCATAATCTACTCAAGCTTTTGAAGTGTTTTAACTTGGAGAAGGTGTGCAATCTTTGGAAAAAACATTCTACAAAGTTTTATCAAAAACTTTACACGAATGATTAGTCAATGAGTGATTAAGGTGCAGCAGACTTTTCTCAGAAATGACTTTCTTCACAGTTAGCTAATTTCTTGATAGTTTGGTGCTTGTCTTCCAAAATTGGTTGGATTTAAAAGTTATTCTTGACATAGAGGTGGCCTAACATCAAGGATAGCTTGTTCTTTTGGAGATTAACACTCTCCATCACTTCATGCTTGGTAGCTCATGTATATCTTGGTTGAGCAAGAAGCAACCTACTCTGGCCACTTCTAGTTGTGAGACTGAGTATAGCACAGCTTTCACAATGACTGTTGATTGTGTATGGCTCAGACGCCTTATGGCTGATTTGGGTGTTGGTCAGTCTTCTGCCACCACCATCTTCACTAACAATCAGAGCGCATTGGCAGTTGCGAGGAACCCTGTGTTCCATGCTCACACTAAGCACATTGAGGTGCATTATCATTATGTCAAGGAGAGGTTCTCTGCTGGGGAGATTAGCTTGGCACATGTGCCCACACAAGAGAACATTGCCAACCTTTTCACGAACGCTTTGCCTAGGGAGAAGTTTGAAGCTTTCTGCAAACCTTTGGACTTACTTCCTTTTGTGGAGTGATTTCCACGTAGCTTGGCACTTATACATGAGTGCCATATCCTTTTTCAGCGCATCACTCCCAGGGGGGGATTTGTTGATATATTTAGGTAGTGATGTGTGTGAACACTCTAGGACCATCGGGGCATATTTTTTCCCTCTTTAGGAGGTTTTTCCCCCGGCTTGTATATATGCCTATTGCCCTAAAGGGCTCCTTATCTTTGTACATTCTCTAGTAATACATTCAGTATTGTGTGTTGTGCTCCAAGCTTCTTCTTCTTCCTTGTGTTGTTCGCGTGCTTCCATAGATGTCTAACTCTAACACCAAGAACAACACCACTTTCTTTGCTAGGGTAGGTAGTTATGGCATAGGGAATCTCTCTAGTTACTCTCTAAATCTTCTTCCTGCTAGTCTAACGATCTCTTGGGGTGTTTGTTTGAAGCTGTGGATCAGAGATGAGGTATTGTGTCTGATGCCACTCTTGGAGAACTCCATGATAAAGGATTCTAGTAGTTGACCAATATTCTTGAATTGTCCTTGATGTAGTGGTTGAAACCACGTCAATGCTATGTTTTTTAGTATTAGATCAAAGGCATTATATTGACTGAAAAAGTCATCCACCTGTTGCGCTCTTAGAATTTGTCTAAACTCCGCTACATGATTGTATGGACCTCTAGTACCATTGAAGTAATTCCTCATGGATTTCACCAATTGGGTAGGTCTCAGGATCTTAAGGTGTTCTCTAGGTCTTTGTGGTGCAAAATCATCCATGCCTCTTTGATGCCTTGGGTTTCTGCATCTCTCCTGCTATGTTCTTTTCATCTCCATTCATGATCGTTCTCTACCTACTAGGTTTGCAAAGTTCACCTCATGTCTTTCTCTAGTTCTTTCCTTATGTGTACCATGGATACGAGATGATACTGCTCCTTGATGACCATAAGATACATTCGATCTTGGTGGCAAGGGGGAATAATTCACCCTTTGAAGTGTAAGCACGCCTACCATGCTCCATTACCAAGAACATTCTTTTAGATGTGTTTATCTAGATAGACAACTTTTCTTGGTATCTTAGGATCTTTGAACTCGTATATGGTGACTCCACCTACTTTGCTAAGTTGACCTGGTTTGAATCTCCAAAAGGCTTCATCTATGTCCCTATTCAAGAATAACTCTATGCTTTTGTTGTCCTGGGGAATTCAATATGGGGTTATCACTCTAGTCAAGATAGACTTGCCTCGAGGAGTCCTAGGTTCTCATCCTAAGTCTCCTTGCTCTAGGTCTCCTATCTCATTTTTTGTGATTATGTTTCCAAACTCATCTATCCTATCTAGTAAGCTGGTGGCAATATCTTATCCGGCTTTCTAAGTTGGATGAATGATCATTATGGGCCATGCTCATAGATACGAGTGCCTAATCGGTTGGTTCTAATATAATCTTATCGCATTTTATAGGGACCTTCTAGTGTCTATAAATAGGAAAAGTTGAATGACATGCAAATCATTCCATATGAAAGGACATCTCCAGATCAATAGTCTTTGAGATTAGCATGTAGGGATAATCACTAAGTTGTTGGGCTCATGACCTAGCAATGTGATTGACACTAGCCTTAGAGGATCTGATGTTTTTTCTATCTTGACCTAGGTGTCTGCCTAATCCAAGGTTCATAAGCTTTGTCTATTAATCCCAATTTTCCCAAGTACAATTGCATTGCAATGTTCTTTTGTATCAATTACTTCTTCTTTTACAAATTTTCTCTCATGAAATCTTGTATGAAAAATATCATCGTTAGGTGCAAGAGAACAAGGATTACGACCACCACGTGCTAGAGAGATGCCTCTTCTCCCAACCAAATGCCTCTATATATAGCTCTCTCCAGGGGACTGCCTTCTTGGGCAAGTGGATACTAGCCATCCATGTGTCGGCCATGTAACTGCATGTGCACCAAGTGTCCCAGTTAATTCGAGTTAACTCAAGTGGATGCTTCTAGAAGGCTCTAGAGCTCTTTGGGCAAAACACTCTCCCCATGCTCCCCATGGGGGTTGAACCCAAGACCTCCTCCTTCACATCCTTGAGACTTAACCACTAAGCTAAGTGGATCACTTGTTCACAAGAGCACAAGATCTCCTAGTAAGTCTAAACTCGAGATCTTTGGTCATACACACGGATGACCAAACGGTGTCGGATTTCAGATATATATGAACCGACCAGACCCTTGGATCATAGACTTACTTTATTACATTCTTCCCCCCTTGGAAAATATTTTCGTCCTCAAAAATAGAGATATATACATATTGTAGGCAACCCTCGAGCCTCATGTTCTAAAACTGGAAGAACATGGTCATGTTCTAAAACTGGAAGAACATGTCTCATCTCTATGGTGGCATCCCTATCCAAATGATTCAAAAACAGTGTCTCCTTTTGCACTTTGATGAACTGGACAAAGTACAAACTAGTGAAGGAATAATAAGGGTGGATCTAAACACATCCCTAGCCAATTCATAGTTTTTGGATGTGCGATCTAGGCACAAACATATGAACTAGGTGGATTCAAGTTACTAGTCCATTTCTAGGCATAATAGGTGCATGGACTTAGTAATGAAGGTGGGATTCTTATCCCTTGCAAGACTTTGAGAACTCTTGATTCACTTGAATTTGTTTTGGAGAACTTGAAGTTTAGTTGTCTCAAACATCTAACTTAGATGTTTGTTCAATGGTTTACTTTGATCCAATAGTTACTTGATTTTTTCACCCAACTAGAGGACTACTTTGTCCTAATGAGTTTCAAAATCCTATGTAAACTGTAAGAGAAAGTTACCATTTTCTTTGAGTCAACCATACTAATACTTGCCCAATACAAATTCGTAATGAAATATGACCAACTTAGGACACTTTTCTCAAATACTAGTTTTTAGCTAAAAGTTCTTGGGAATTGTCAATCTATTGAGCAATTCCTAACTTCTCTATTCTAGAGTATACTAGACTCTAGGAAATCATTTATGCTATTAACTTGAAGCAAACTTAAATAAATAAGTCCACTTAGACTTATTATCCTTTGAAGATTGAAAAGGTTCTTGTACATAACATCTATCTAGGATGTTTTAATTTAGTTATCTAGCTCTAACCAGCTAACCCTAGTCTTTTGCAAAAGGAATCAGATACCATATCTGAGCCAATTCCAAAATATTTGAAAAGCGAAAAGAAATGACTGCAACTCAGTACAACCAATTCAAACTTCAAAGATATGTAAGATCGCTATGAGTCAAAGTCTAGATGACTGAGGACTTTAACTTCTCAAAGATCTATCTCAACAAGATATTGAAGCATTTATTTATCTTTAAGAGAAATAAGGTGGATTCTCAAAAAGATTCAAAGAAAATCAAAAACATCAACCAACAACAGGATACTAGTGTGGAAATTACCATCAGTGTGTAAACCCACTGAGGTTCTGTTGATGAGTTTTTTTTACTGCAATAATGCTTCACTTGAGACTAAGTTCAGGTCATATTCAGTCTTTCTGACTCCTTACTGGGAATGCAATTCCTGTGTATTTTGGGAAGAGTTCATGAATCAACTAAGATCCTCTACTTGGAACGTCTACCTTCCCTAAAATAAATTCATCTCAAACATGGTAGGAGAATGATCTCATGTGAAATAGAAGGCTTGACTATTTCATTTTAGTGTTTCTCTTTTAGGAAATATCTCAATTCCTAAAAGTCGCTTACTGAGGTTTCATCGTGAGATTACAAATCTTTAAACCTCAAAGAAACTTCCTAGAACTTTCAAAATCTTCTAAATAGAAGAGTGCTTCCAAAGTTTCCATGTTTTCATGGCCCTATGCATCATTACCAGAGATGCAAAACGTGAACGAAACACAAATTTATTGAACTTCAAAGTTCAATTTGTATCTAAGTTCATTAATTTGGTTATTGAGTTCCATGGAATCGAAGAGTGCTCATGGAACTTGGAAACATAGCTGAAGTTATCATCCAATCTTGGGATGCTTGAGAAATTACATAAATTATGTAACGAATCAACTAAAGCTTATTCGCATGACTTTCTAAATATCACCTATACTTAAAGTAATCATTAAAGCTTATCTTCATGACTCCCTAAGTACATCCGAGACTTAGAGTCGTCATACATCACAAAAGCTTTGCAAGTAATTAAGTTTTCTTGGTCATCAAGAATACTTAACTTTCTCCTAGTGCCTACTTATACCTAGCAAGACATCAAACATACTTAATTGTCATTAAGTATTTATTTTTGATAACAGAGTATCAACTTGGGAAGGAATCGACTAATTGCTTGAGCTGCAAACGAGAACTAGTATGTCGTTGCAACTTAACTAGTCCTCTGTCTTCCCTAATGTCAAGCCGTGAGTTTTATAAAGTAAGCTAAAAACTAAGAGAGTACATTTTCATATCTACTTGCAAAAAACATACCGTTCTATCATGCAAATGCATGTGTCTATATGCAAGTCCATAAGCTCACATGCGTATGCATGCATGATCTTTGCATGCCCAAAAATAATGCAACAGTTATGTATGAGCTTGATGCATGACTTTTCCTTGTACTAAGAATGTATATCATGCAATCTTGATGCATGTATATCCTTTCCTTTGTCCTAATGCACTATGATATAAAAACATATCCTTGTGCTGCAATAAAAAGCTTACTCAATGGAAAGGAAATCAGGAATTAAACTACCAAAATACATTCTTTGATGCACAAGGTTTTTTAAAACAAGTATTTCCTTAATGCAAAATAATGCTTGGAATGAGAAGTGGATTTTTTTTTTCATTATCATAATCTAGACTTAATCGATTGAAATCTTGGCTATTTCAATGTGCATCTAGGATTGAGTGTAGAATAATGAAAACAAAATAAATCAAGCATTAAGGCCAAGTAGAAACTGAAAAATACTTAGCTTTGATCATAGCTTTGTCCATCCTCTGATCCTTGTGAGGAGCTATTCACCATCCTTCAAGGTCTTAGTGAGCATCCGTACACCTCCTCGCCAAATTTGGAAGTGCAACGATACCGGACTTATATTTTTGCTTCTTCTAAAGCAATGCCAAAGTATATATGGTACTTTAGTCGGTCAAGGTCGACTTGATTCTAGCTGAAAGTGCTAGAATAATGATGAAGTTAAGCCTCCGGATCTTCACTCCATAGCTCCACTTCCCTTGAACTTCTCCAAAGACTTGGTTGTCAAAGCTTTCTTGATCTTAGTGATTAAAGTGCTTTAGGTTAAAATCAGAGGTTCCGAGTTCGATTTCGTCGCTCTACCCTTTTTATCTTGCTGAAGAAGAAGCTTTCAACAGCAACTTACATATCTAGAAAAACTTGATAGAGGTTTAAGACACCGTACAACGTTGGCAGCTTGGATAAGTGAGAAGCTTGGCAACCAATAGATTGCGGGTTCGAATACAGACCGGCGCCTTCTCATCTTTATCACCTTTTTGTTGATGCCTTATGCTCTTCTACAACATAATTGTGAGGATATGCAGAACTTGTAAGCAATATTCTTCACGCAAGTGATCTGCCTCTTGGTTAAGCCAATTCTTGCACCCGTTCAGGTCCCGGGCTCAAAAACCCGCACACCTAAATAAACTCGTTTTTCTCTACTGGTAATCGACTTGTACAGCGTGGAATACGATCAAGCTAAGGCTCAACAATAGATGATCAGGCAGTCGGCTTGGAATTTTGGATAGGCGAGCACTTCATCTGTTGTAAGTCGTGAGGTCAACTCCCGTGCATGGTCACAACAATCACGTCTTTGTTGATAATCTCCCTTCTTTTTGCCGGCGCTTGAAGTAAGTTGTAAGCTGAAGAATATCTATCAAATTGCATTCATGAACCACACCGATTAGTCAATAGCCTTATGGATAGCGTGGCATAAATAGAGCTCCCTACATGAGGTTGCGAGTTCGATACTTGCAGCTTGTGCAATTGTGGAACACAGATTTCTTTTTCTAAGCAAAAGAAGACACCTCGCGAGCAAGATTTACAACTATAAAGCTAGTGAAGAACTATAAAAAGAGGTAGAGAGCTTATTTTTGGGGGCACTTTTTGGGGAATTGAAGTGAGAAAAAGGCATTTTAATCATACTTTTGTATAATCAAACATTCCATTGCCATGTATGCATGTGTGTGCATGTTGATAAAAAGAGGTAGAGAGCTCATTTTTGGGGGCACTTTTTGGGGAATTGAAGTGAGAAAAAGGCATTTTAATCATACTTTTGTATAAAAAGAGGTAGAGAGCTCATTTTTGCCATGTATGCATGTGAGTGTATGTGTGTGCATGTTGATATGCTTCTCACTCACTTTTTTGCATTCTCATTATCTCTTGATCGTAACACCAGACTCATGTCTTCTGGGATTGTCAATTATGAGGTGGACCTCCTCACATTGATGCTTATCGTTGTGCTAGAGTGACACCAACTTTGGCGTTGTTGTTGGGGATCGAGCTTCAAGGATGAGCATGTGATGGGAGCATGTAGAGATTTGACATTGGAATGGTAAGTAATTAGGTAATATTTTTAATTTTCTTATTTTTTACATCATCATCACCTTCCTCACCATCTCTCACCTCCATCTTCTTCTTCACTAACTTCTCAGTTTTTTTGCCATATCCCCACCTCTACCTCACCTTCTCTTATTTCATTTATGAGAGCGAGAGAGAGAGAGAGAAAGCAAATTTTTGTGCATTGTTTTTGCATGTTTCTTGAGCTTCCTTGCAATTACCAACATCTATAGCAGTTGTAGTAGCTCTTGCAGGTACAAAAATTCTTTGCATAGGCCCCGAGGCATAGCCCTCTATCAATTGCAACATACAAAAAAAGTTCTTCTTTTCTAAAACTAAGTGCACCACTATAGTTTAGGAACCTTGCAGATCACATAGACATAAAAATTTTTAGAAAAGGGGCATTTTTTCTATCAATTGTGATTGAAACCTCTTTCCATTGTGACACATAGGTGTCCATCTCACAATAGATGATGGACAACAGACGATGGACCATGTGTCCATCATGATGGATAGCTTGTCCATCGTAACACATAGTTGTGCACGATAGACACCCTTTTTATGAGTAAATCAGTACATCGCCATTGATAGGCCATGATTGAAAATATCAATCACCACCTCAATCCATCACGGTTGACACCTATCCATCATGATTGATAATTGTCCATTGCATGATAGATGACAGACAGACCCCAAAAAATCTATCCATTGTGATTGATAAGCCATGATGGACAACTCTATGCATCATGATTGAAAGCCACGCTGATCGCGATAGATAGCCTTTTTCAGCTCAAAATTAGGGTTTTTAATTTTTGCATGTTTTGAGCTAGCTTTTGGTTTTTTTGTCAAGCTCTTTGAGTTTTTTGGAATCCCTTGGCAAGGCAAAGTCTTGTGAACAATTCAATCATGCTTTGGGAGCTTACTTCCTAGGCATTGGAGCACTCATCAAGCAAAAAACTTGAGGTTGGAAGAACACTAAACCCCTTCAGTCAATTCTTTTGCTCAAGCTAAGTACGATTAGCAATATTGATTAATTAGGGTCATGTTAGGCATGATATAAATACAAGAAACCCTAAATCCTCAAATTTAAGTGTAAGTAAAAATATTGTTGTGCAAAAAATCTAAGGGGAAAGGACTTATGTGGACCAATCACATCTCAAAGTGAGGTTAAATTCAAGTATTGCTAATGTAATAAAGTGGACCAAATATTCATTTTGTTGTCTCACTAATGAGTAGGTTTATGCATTGCCCAGGTGTCAAGAATTGGTTGGTGGTTAAGCGCATCTTTCGCTACTTGAGTGGTACCTAGCTACTTGGGTTGTTTTATCCCAAGGGATCCCTACTGCCAAATTTGCATGCTTTTTTTTACTTTGATTGGGCTGGTTGCTATGACACTCGTGTGTCCACTAGTGATTTTTGCTTCATGCTTGGTAGCTCATGCATATCTTCGCTAAGCAAGAAGTAGCCTACTGTGGTTGTGAGGCTGAGTATAGGGAAGCTTTCACAATGATTGTTGAGTGTGTGTGGCTCAGATGCCTTATGGATGATTTGGGTGTTGGTCACTCTTCTGCCACCACCATCTTCACTGACAGTCAGAGTGCATTGGCAGTTGTGAGGAACTCTGTGTTTCATGCTCGCACTAAGCACATTGAGGTGCATTATCATTATGTCAGGAAGAGGTTCTTTGCTGGAGAGATCAGCTTGGCATATGTGCCCATGCAAGAGAACATTGTAGACCTTTTCACAGAGGCTCTGCCTCAAGAGAAGTTTGAAGCTTTTCGCAAAGCTTTGGGATTACTTCCTTTTGTGGATTGATTCCACATAGTTTGGCACTTCCTTATACATGAGTGCCAGCTCCTTGTTCATCGCATCACTCCCAGGGGGAATTTGTTGATAGATTTAGGTATTGATGTGTGTGAACACACTAGCACCATAGGGGCACTTTTTTCCCTCTTTAGGAGGTTTTTTCCCCCACCTTGTATATACTCCTATAGCCCTAACGGGTTACTTATCTTTGTACATTTTAGTGGTAATACATTCACTATTATGTGTTGTGCTCCAAGTTTCTCCTTCTTCCTTGTGCTATTCACGTGCTTCTAAAGACATCGAACTCCAACAATACCCATGGATGAGGATCCAAGCTTAAAACTTCTTAATTATCTCATCAATGTGGGATTGGAAAAAGACTTCCATATCTACCATGGATTGTTTAATCGAGATATAAAGTTTGAGAAGATATTAAAGGACCAAATGCCTATGATTCAAGCTTTCTACCATGATTATGAAAAGAAAGTGCAAAAGATCACAATGAAGATCAATGAAAAGGAAATGGTTCACCTATACTCAATAGTCAAGGATGCGGTTAAGCACAAATTGATGTATAGAATGTATGAAAAACTTGAATACACCTTCAAAGCAACCTACAAATGGCATCAAGAAAGAATTATAACAAAGGTCCCTAAATTTCATCTATACTTCAAATATGAGATATGTTAGGCCAATGACTTTAAGCAAGAAAAGGCTCGAAAATGAGATAGATTCGAGCACAAGAAGGAAAATCAAAAATCTCATGAAAAAGAGATTCTCACAAGAGTAGGACCTTGAGCCCAAACAAAGGTATCAGATGGAGAATAGCCTCATCGCCAAGGAGAGGATATGTGAGATCGATGGTGTCCCATGCCAATCAATTGGTATGATGTAGGAAATTAGAGAGAAATCAATATAGAACCAAAAAATCAACAGGTTCTCAAGATCGATTAGTCTTCTTGAAGTTCGATACATGCATATAATGCATTCACAATGTGGAAAACATCAATGTAAGTGAGCATGCATTTATTGTATTGACCCTCCCTACACTTTAGTTGGAGGGCTTCCATTATATGTACAAAAAATATTCAATATAAGGGAGGATAAAGCCCTAGCAAGGATCTCTCACACCTATATGTGAGAAGGGATTTAGGCATCATAGATGAGAATTTTTCAAATTTTCAATTGGAAGAGTGAGAATAATGCCTCAAAGAATGCTTTTGTCTCATCAAACTAAAGAGCATCAAGATAATTCAAAGGATGATTTTAGGTGCATATAGAGACACATGAACCTTTAATCCAATTGACAAGCACCTGCGATTGGATACTAGAGGATTGAAGAATTTAACTCTAGCAATATGGCATCCATGAAGCAGATGAGGTCAATAAGAAGGTAATTTCTTGTCTCTTTGACATATACACTGAGTACTTCCTAAGATCTCATACTAATCTAAAAGTATTCTTTCTTACTCCTTGCAAATTTATTCAGAAGATAATAGTTTTATCACAAGAGAAATAGGTACAAGGGACACAAGATAAGGGAGACTAGTGAGCATCTTGAATTATCGTAAAATGTTGCCTCTTATTAAGATATTTATTACATACATGGTAATGTATGTGTCGCATTTTTGAACCAAACAGCCATAATTTCTACGCAATATCAAATGGAACCAATCATAGACAAATTCATCCTTATCGAAAATAATTCAATACTTCAACTGTTTGGCTACTACCCTACCCCTGAGGCAATAAGAAAAAACCTATGCATCAATTTGTAACATATATAATAATAGAATGCTCGAGACATATGGCAAGAAACATCAAATATCTTTCAGCATGCCTATGATTAGATGCTATTTCTCAACCATCATAGAAGCCCATCCAAAAGAACCACCAATAAAGATATAGGGAAAGCAGAGAAGAACTAGTAGAAAATAAAAATTCTTATTTGATTTTTCAATTTTGAGAAATTTTAATTGTACTTATGTTAACAAAAAGAAATATATTATTTATCCTTTCCACTTTCCATTATGAAAATTCTCCATAGCACTCCATTGAAAAGACATATTTGATTTTTCACTTTTGATAAATTTGTAATTGTACTTATGTTAACAAAAAGGAATATATTATTTATCCTTGCCACTTGATTCAATGTATATTTTTCTTTGTCTCTCTCTCTCTCATCATAGAAGATTTAAGGTTTTATGTATCTTTAATATCTCTATGTTATTTCTTGATCATAATCTTTGTAAGATTCTTTGGTAAAACCAATGGAAAATTTCTTAGACTATTGACTCTCAATGCCCCATCAAAACATTGTGTGTGTCTAAGAAAAGGGTTGCATGCAATGTAGTGTGCCTTTTCAAGACACTAACTAGACCATGTAGATGGAAAAATCTAAGTTTTGATGAAAATTGGCAAGTGATTATGTAAAATGTGATGAAAGTCCATATCATAAAACATATGTGAAGATACTTGTAATTAGAATGGTAAAGATATTGAAACAATGAAAAATGGTTCCATATAATGACCTATGTTGTATTCTATCCATGCTTTGCTCATAGCATGCCCAAAAGTTATAGGGTGATTCTTGATTGATTAGATATCTTGTTTTAAAATATTCTTTTTGTTGCAATGTCCAAACACAATGGCGAGCATCTCCCACACCTCTACCTTTGCCACTCTCAAAAGGCCATTTTTTGTATTGCTCTCTATCTTAAGTATGTAACATGGGATGTATCTCTTTTAGAAGTACAAATGAAGAATCTTATTTTCTTCACACAACCAATATATGGCTTGCAAAAAATATCTCTAATGTTAATGGATAGTTTTTTATCCTTCATGATTTTAAAACTTCCTCCATGCTCTATAATTTCACTCAGCACTCTCTCTCATTTAGAGATAGCAATATTTCTACAAGATTCAGGCTTCAAGTTCAAACAACCCCAATATAGAGGTAAACAAATTTCTCTACAATGCGAAAAGCTGCATGTAATACACAAATGTGGATGTTTGTCAAAAGGATACGCAAGATGGATTAAAATGTTTGATCTCTTTGTTTCCTATTAGGTGCATACTTTCACTACTTTATATCTACTCTATTTGCAAGGTCCATGCAAAATCTACAAGAGGACTTACTATTGCCTCCTTTGTGTATATTTTACCATGTACACTTCAAGGTCTTAAGATCCATTACCATATGGCATCCCTCGAAAATCAGCTCTTTCATGAATTTGCAATTTTCTTCAACTTGTTGTGATATTATAATAGATGGGAGGGTTCTTTGATAGAAACCCATTGAAATGTCTCATAATCCTCTTTAGGGACCTGGATGTAGAGAAAGTTCATTTAGAGTTGATTATCTCAAAGAAATACTAAACAATAGAGTATCTTACCTCAAATGTGCCGAGTCACCATGTATAATGCCTGAATTTTACACTAAAATACTTTTGTCTCCCTTCAAAATGGATCCACTAATTTCTTTTATTTGTTAGAATAATAGTAACTCTCTCCGACTTTCTATCCTTTAGAACTTCACACTCATCAAGCTTGATTAAAAACTTTAAAATAACATTGCATTCAACTATCGAAACATCATAGAATTTCACCATTCTGCATAATATAAGTTTCAAATCCACAAAAATGTTATTGATTATCTTAAATCAAATTACCATTCTCGCTTTAGTATTTTGTATTAATTGGAAATAGTGGCCTATAAAAGAGGAATCTTTCAGCTTGGGATAAGATGTCCCATATAAAGCATCAAAGCATATATAGCAAATCAATTGAGAACAACTTTTAAAACATGGTATGGACTTACCTTCCCAATTCAAAAACATCACACTCTTTTTTAAAACACATTCTTATCTCATAATCCCTAATCTACTCAAATAACCCTAGGACTTACTTTGCAATTTGAATTACTCTTTTACATCCATGAATTTCAAGATTTAGGTCTCATGTATTTTTTAATGATCGTTCCCTTTCTCTTTTGTCATAGATTATCTTCGTCATTCATAGACTTTTCAACATTTTTTCTATGTTCAATCGTAGTGACTTTCATGCTCTCAAATCTTTCATGAGATCACCATGTCTCTAGCTTGTATGTTATCATTCTATTGCTATTGAAAAATACTAGAAAAATATTAAGCTTGTCTAACATAAGCATTAATGTATCCAAGTAGTCCATTATGATCATCTCCAACATATCAAAGTTACTATGTAGGTGTTGATATATTTTGGTGTGATGTGTGTGAACACACTTAAGACCACCAGGGCACTTTTTTCCCTCTTTAGGATGTTTTTCCCCCAGCTTGTATATACGCATATAACCCTCATGGGTCACTTATCTTTGTACATTTACTTGGTAATTCATTCATTATTTTGTGTTATGTTCCAAGCTTCTTCTTCTTCTTCTTCTTATGTTGTTTGCATGCTTCCACAGACCTCAAACTCCAATAATTGGTATCAAAGCAAGTTGCCACTTCATCGAGGCCATCTTTGACACCCTTCAGTCACAGTCTTAGGTTTGCAAAAAAATTGGTGAGCATGCTCAGGGCTATTAGGAGCTAAGATGCATTTATTTGATCAAATAACTAAAAAATTCCAAATATGTTCCTTTTATTCGTGGTTATCCGAATAAACACCCAAAAAAAATGGTGGCTAATTTTTTGATCGAAATATTTTCGATCAAAAATGTTTTTGATCGAAAATGCTTTAGATTGAAAATGTATTTGATCGAAAGTGCTTTCAATTGAAAAGCAATTCCTAGCAAAAATATATATATAATTTTACATTCGACCAAAAATTTCATTGCGCACATGCTTGTCTCCTACAAAATAGAGTTGTAATCCTACCATTCCTTTCATGGAGACCTTCTTTCATCATATCATTGAGGTATTGCTTTAAGTTTTATTTATTGTTTATTTTATTGTTTTGTTGATTGTATTATGCATACTGCATGATTCGCAAAGCGTCTCTTACATATGCTTGATTTGTATTTATATAATTAGTTTTTTGTTTTTAATCATCAACCATATACATGTTCGACTCGCCAAAGCATTTCTTACTTGTATACATTGATCAAAAAAAAAATTAAAAATAAACCACTACTCTAATTGTCTGACTCGCTACATCGATTCTTACTCTCACAGTAGTATAAGACTCAACAATAGATCTATTGGGATTGTTTGAATCACCACCTCGATTCCTACTCTCTCAATAGTATAGAGAGTGTATAGGGACTATTGTGATTGTCTGATTCTTTGACTCTTACCCTCACAATAGTCACTTAGATTCTGATGAGAATACTTAGTGTAGGTCACAAGGTGTATAGAAACTATTGTGATTGTCTGATTCTTTGACTCTTACTATCACAATAGTTATATATAGTCATGTGACAAAACTCATACATAATATAGTTGGTGTATATGAACTATTATGAATGTCTAATTCTTTGACTCTAACATTCTTAATAGTTACATAGATTCACTTTAAGATTATAACTACACTTTCTATTTAATTATAAATCTACTTATCTAACTAACTATCCATATTTCTACCATTTTTCTAGACTTTACACATACTATTGATTTATCTATCCATACACTTATTGATGTATCCATGTATATGTGTATTTAGAATGTATTAGAGTATCTATCATTTTATTTATGAGACTTATTTTTTATTATTGCTTTTATGAATTAGATTTTTGTTTAAAGTTTTAATATCAGTTTTGATAATCTGATAGTCTATTTTTTATTTTTGCACAGATGGCAGGTAAAATAAATAAGCAGGAGCAAAAATTGTTGGAAGATTTTTTGTGCTCCGACATGTATGGAATGAGAGAATATCAAATCACTCTAGCCATGGACATGTCTAATTACAAAGATTTCATTGATCGGTTATATAAAACAGCATATATCAACATTGAAGATAAATTTGGCATTGTGTCAAGTGGAGCATAGGTACTAGAAGAGAAAATGTCCAAAGAACTTACTCATATCTTTGGATAGATCATCAAAGTAGTAGAATCATCAGCATTGGAATAGGGAGTGAGAGGAAAGCGAGTGAGATCGGACATGATAGAATAGGGAGAGAGACCATCGATAGTTCCAAATACAAGAGATAAACATGTGAATACGGGAGATCAAGCATCGAGTAATCTTTGTTTGGTCCCATATTCATGTTGGAGTTAGACGTCTGCGGAAGCACGCGAACAGCACAAGGAAGAAGAAGAAGCTTGGAGCACAACACACAAGACTGAATGTATTACTAGAGAATGTACAAAGAAGAGTAGCCCATTAGGGCAATAGGCGTATATACAAGCCGGGGGAAAAAAACCTCCTAAAGAGGGAAAAAAGTGCCCCGACGGTCCTAGAGTGTTCACACACATCAATACCTAAATATATCAACAAATCCCCCCTGGGAGTGATGCGGTGAACAAGGAGCTGGCACTCATGTATAAGGAAGTGCCAAGCTATGTGGAAATCACTCCACAAAAGGAAGTAAGCCCAAAGCTTTGCGGAAAGCTTCAAACTTCTCCCTAGGCAGAGCCTTCGTGAAAAGGTCTCCAATGTTCTCCTGGTGGGCACATATGCCAAGCTGATCTCCCCAGCAGAGAACCTCTCCCTGACATAGTGATAATGCACCTCAATGTGCTTAGTGCGAGCATGGAACACAAGGTTCCTCGCAATTGCCAATGCACTCTGACTATCAGTGAAGATGGTGGTGGCAGAAGATTGGCCAACACCCAAATCAGCCATAAGACGTCTGAGCCACACACACTCAACAGTCGCTGTGAAAGCTGCCCTATACTCAGCCTCACAACTGGAAGTGGCCACAGTAGGCTGCTTCTTGCTCAACCAAGATATACATGAGCTACCAAGCATGAAGCAAAAACCACTAGTGGACACACGAGTGTCATAGCAACCAACCCAATCTGAGTCAGAAAAAGCATGCAAATCTGGCGGTAGTGATCCCCCCTTGGGATAAAACAACCCAAGTAGCCGAGTACCACTCAAGTAGCGAAAGATGCGCTTAACCGCTTTCCAATGCGTGACTCTTGGGCAGGGCATAAACCTGCTCATCTGTGAGACAGCAAACTGAATATCTGGCCGAGTAATGCATAAGTAAATCAAGCATCCAACAGCCTGCTGATAGAGAACAGCATCAAATGCATCTCCAGCATCATGAAGACTCAATCGTAAACCTGTCTCCATAGGAGTGGCAATAGGCTTACAGTCTTCAAGGCCAAAACGCTGCAATAATGTGTCAATATATTTCGTTTGACACAAAGCCATTCCACCATCAACATGCATAAACTGAATGCCCAAATAGTGATGCAAATGCCCCAAATCAGACATCTCAAATGAGGCATGCAAATCAGCCTTAAAATCAGCAATATGTGTCTCAATAGGACCAATGAGCAGCATGTCATCAACATAGACAACAATGATCAGAAGCACATCATTAGCACGTTTAACATATAAGGTAACACTGAGTCACAACAAAGGAGAACAAAGACATGTTCTCTTTTTCTTTTTACCTAAATACCATTATATGAAGCAAAAAAGTGGGCATTTTACAATATCTAGAAAGCATCACGAGTCTTGCTTGTAAATATTGTCTTTAGAAGCTTGATCTCAGATCCCAAGTAGTCAAGATAGATATACTAAAATTCTTGCTGCCATGAAAACTAGTTGTTGAGCATTACCAAGAATCCCACATCATGATCTTGGACAATAGATTAGAGTTGAAAAGGTACATGTAAGAATTCGCGAAGCTCCTTCATTACATCTATAACCTCAATAAGCATAGAAGATAGCTAATTAAGAGTTACTCGAAAGTTAGAGAACATGTGTTGTAAAAATCAGAGCATTTTAACAAGGCAATTAAGATCATCCCCTTTGTATGGTTAAGATCCCCATTGAATGCCTGGCCATATTAACGGAATATGAAATACACTTCACAAAAGCATTCCCAAGAGAAGATAATATTCAACAAAATTATACTAAGAAACATTCACACATGATCAGAGAAATGCTCAAGATAAATCAAGCTGAACACGAAGTGGAAGCAGAACTCCAAATTATATTTCCATTAAAATGATATTTTACATTTCATGTGTTTTACAAGAGTTATGTGAATCTACAATAGAAGCTGATCATAGCTTTCCTCAGGCTCAAGGGTATTGGTATCCTCTGGCACATTAGAACACCTATCTTGCCTCTCTTGCTCCAAGATTGGCTCTTCAAGGTCAGCCATGTCCCCAGGTTCATCTGCAAGTGGGGGAACAGGCTCCCTTGAAGCTGCTTGGAATCTCTCCGTATCTGCAATGTGCTTCCTTCCAACCTCTTGGTCTTCATTTGGGCATTCATTCAGCCCATTGATTCTCATTCTAATGAAGCTCACTTGAGCATCATCCTTCTCCACAGCTATGCAGTGCCTGAACATCTTTAAGGAGCAAGCCAGAGTCGTTCCTGAAACAGCAGAAAACCTATTAGAGGCTTCAATCAACAATGACTAATGAAAATTGTGAAAATTGAAATTACCTGTGCCCGAAAAAAGGTCTAGGACCCAGTCATCATCATTGGAAAATAGCTGAAGCAATCTCATTATGAGTTTTTGTGGCTTCTGATAAGGGTTAACCAATGTCATGTCCCCAGCTACATGACAAAGTTTCTTGGTAACGGCTGGGAACATGAGCACATTTGAGATCCCATTCTCATTGCAATGCTCCCTGACTCTCCTTTTGCTTACTTCATCATAATAGCCCATTGTAATGCATTCAGTGGCACTCACAAACCGATGCAAAGGAGTGTGATTTACGTTTGTCTTCACCCTGCAAAAAAGAACTATGAGTCACATAGGGCATCATGAAAGCCATGGAGATAGAAAGAAGATTACTTACCAAGTGAGGCACTCGACAGCATGACATCTTGCTTTCAAAGCAGTTGAAACAGAGAAAGACTGGTCTCTGCTATGGAAAATTACTATCCTCCAAAGAGGAGACATAGTTAACTCTGCAAAATCAGTGACCATCTTCCGAATCTGAGGGTGTTTGAAGGGTTCATCATCATTAACTGATCCTAACATCCTAAATCCATAGGGTATGTCCGCTATGAGAAGGGAGAAATGTTTTCTAGGCACAACAGAACAAATATTATTTACATCACTACAGAACACATTGTAATATACAGGCCTAAGGGGGTCTAGGGGATTGGAGAAACATTTAAGATCGGGTTCATCATCAAAATCCATCTCCTTCGCTTTTAGTCTAGATTTCTCATGCCTTGCTCTTTGAATGTGAGCAAGGAATGCAGGGGGGCAGTCATCTAGTACCTCTGTAGACTTACTTTTCCTTGGTTTCTGCAGAACAAATTGGAAAAACAATTAGAAGAGCTCTTCAGTACAGCAAACAGAACATAAAGAACGGATGTATGGCATCGATTTCTTGTTGGGGTAGATGCTAGGCATCGACCTTCTACTAAAAATCGATGCTTGGCATCGACCTAGGGACCTAAGTCGATGCCTGGCATCGACTTTTGCCACGAGGTCGATGCCAGGCATCGACTTTTGTTGCAGGTCGATGCCAGGCATCGACTTATGCTGCAAGTCGATGCCAGGCATCGACTTATGCTGCAAGTCGATGCCAGGCATCGACTTATGCCCCCAAGTCGATGCCAGGCATCGACTTATGCTGGAAGTCGATGCCAGGCATCGACTTATGCCCCCAAGTCGATGCCAGGCATCGACTTATGCCCCCATGTTGATGCCATGCAATGCATCAAATTGTTTAGTATGAAATATTCTGATAAGAGAATCTACCCAATCACGAAACAGGATGAAATATTCTGATAAGGCTTTGTAGGATGATGTGGTTGGATAGTCTGCTTGGACCTCTGTCCAAGAAAAGCAACCCAGCCTCTTCATCATCACCTCCTGAATCTTCATGTACACTTTATGACTACAGACACATAAATATAAAAGAGACTAGGTTAGACAAGAAGCATGGGAGGAGGGAAAAAGGATCTGAGAATAACATACATACTTATTGAGCTCAGTGACCATCTCCTCGAGGCTCAACTCCTTCGAGATTACCCTTGACAAGGTTGATATGATCAATGTATCATCCTTGATTCCTTGAAGGGCCCTCCATGGGGTCAGCTTCATGTCCTCAGGAGCCTCCTCAAGTGAAAGGTCAACTTTCCTTCCCTTTCCCCTCAGATCAATTTGTGGGTCTGGCCTCGACTTTCGTTGCTTCTGGCCCTTGACTTCCTTATGCTCCCACATTGTGAAGATTCTATCCTGAAGATCCCAGATCTCACCTGATCTGAATGCCAGTTGAAACCATGGGTCATATTTCCTCAAAGCATCTGATTTTCTATTCTCATCCAATGCAATTCCAACCTCAATAAGGCATTGCTTTCGTAGATTGGGATGTATTCTCCCAGCTTCCTTCACAAGACAATCTTCGTATTCATGGTGGAAGAACCGAACTCTCTCTATGGAGGACATTTTCTGCCTGTAGTCATTATCGTTGTTGTGATCCCAAGCAAGAAGCTTGGCTTCCTCAGTTGTAAGACCAGCATATATCTTACACTCTGCATACCTAAAGAAAAATGTAGTAGGGTGCTCCTTCACTAACTGTCTACGAGCCTCTGCAGAGTGTGAACCTCCAATCACATAATAAGTGTACTCCTCAAACAAATTCTCATTGAAATCCTCCACACAGCTGCACTCATGCGGATCCACCATTACAAGGAATGGCACAACAGTAGCATGAGGATTAATTTTCATTTTCTTCTTAAGATTTTGGACATGCAAATTATGTGGCTCCCTGATCTCAAGGGGCCTCCTCCCTGTGACTGGATCCACTGGTGGCCTGTGGATAATATTAATAGGCAGGTGGAACAACTGCCCCTTCTTCACAATTTTTCTTCTAGCTATGTCCTCCCTCATCTTATTCTGCTCAGTGCCAAGCACACCAGATGCAAGCTCTCCACCAGGTGCAACAATAATGTCCCCAGAGCTAGAGCTTGAGTCAGAAAAGTCCTCTTCTGCAATTATCTTCTTTTTCTTTTGGGGCTTTTTCTGCACACTCTGCTTACCCCTTGCCTTTACAGGGGTCGTCTTCTTGTGCTGTGTTGGCATGATATTGCCCTGTATCCATGGCATCAGGTCCTTGATGAAATTCACTGAGTCTCTGCACATCTGAGCTAGCTCCTCTGGAACACAGCACTCTGGGCACAAGAATTCCATCTTGCATATGACATTTCTTAATCCCTTGGATGTCTCCACCAAGAAAAGCAGGTTGTCAGAATCTTCATCTTCATAATCCAATTTGTAAACAAGGCCATACTGAAAACCTTGTGTTGTCGTGATCTTTCCTCTGCCATAGGCCCCTGCGAACACAAGGAGGACTGCATTCTTCTCTTCCACGTACTGAAGGCACCATTCGAGATTTGTCATGTCCCGAAGTGGACGATCTGTCTTCATGACCTCTGTCTCCCTCGACCTTTCCTTCATACTTGGATCCTCCACAGGAATTTTAATGCTACTCTGTCCACCTGAGGATATTCCTAGTGGGTTGCTGGCCTTCTTAGAGGATAATGGTGCAATAATTTTCTTTGCCTTTGCTTGGTGACCACTGCCTTTGTCACGTTGCTGGTCAGCAGAGCCCATGGTGACTCTGAGCTTCTTAATGGGCCTTTCATCCTTGTACTCCGCATCCCTGAAAGCAATTGGAAATATCAAGCAATAAGAAATATCAGCCCATGTCCATGCAAGGCATGGATTTTCAGCTTCAGGTCGATGCCAGGCATCGATGTTTAAGTGCATGTCGATGCCAGGCATCGACTTTGTGTGCAAGTCGATGCCAGGCATCGACTTGAGGGCCCAAGTCGATGCCTGGCATCGACTTTTGGGCCAAGTCGATGCCTGGCATCGACTTTTACCCTCAAGTCGATGCCTGGCATCGACTTGAACACAAAGTCGATGCCTGGCATCGACTTGGGCACAAAAGTCGATGCCAAGCATCGATTTGGGCCCAAAAGCCGATGCCAAGCATCGATTTTGCACCCAAAAGTCGATGCCTGGCATCGACTTTTCAGTGCATGATGATGCTGGCAAGTCGATGCTTGGCATCGTTTTTTTGGACCAAGTCGATGCCTGGCATCGACTTGGGGCTGCAATTCGATGCCAGGCATCGACTTGCACCCACAAGTCGATGCCAGGCATCGACTTGCAGGAGCAAGTCGATGCCAGGCATCGACTTGCAGGAGCAAGTCGATGCCAGGCATCGACTTGGGGCTGCAAGTCGATGCCAGGCATCGACTTGCACCCACAAGTCGATGCCTGGCATCGACTTGCTCCTGCAAGTCGATGCCAGGCATCGACTTGGGGCTGCAAGTCGATGCCTGGCATCGACTTGCAATCCTAAGTCGATGCCTGGCATCGACTTACACCTTAAAGTCGATGCCAGGCATCGACCTGTACATGCTTTGGATCCATATTTCGACAGGCAAGAAAAATAGAGACCTAGAAATGAGAAATTTACACAGACATACAGAGGGAATCTTTTTGGAATCTTTTTTTTAGTTATGATTTTGTCTACCTCTTGGTACTTTTGCCAACATTCTTCTTCTCCATCAGGCTTGGCTTGCTGGTATGCTGACCTCTGTGCTCCATGGCTGTCTGTGCTCTGCTGCTCTCTCTTGCTCGTGGATTTTGAAAATGAGAATGATCTCCTCCTCTGGTATTTATAGGCAATTGGGTAACTTGAACCAGAAACTAACTGGATCTAACTGAATGAGTCCACTTGCTAACTAAATCTGTCAACTTATCTAACCAGGGAATAGCACCCACACAAATAGGCTGTTTCAGAGCCACTTTAATGAAATATTCATAGACCCTTACAACTATTTATATACATTTGCATAGAAATTACATTTCAATGGCAAGAGTATGGTATGTCCATGAGGATGTCTCAACTCATGTAGAGATTTGTTTCTAAGAATCTCTTTCTTGGAAGAAAATCAAGTCAAAGTTGTGTTAAATGTGGGAGACTAATGACATCTTCATAGTATTACCCTCCACACTTTAGTTCATATTCACATTTATCTTGTAACTCACTCTTGAAATGGAAAATCACTTTGAATAAACATTCTAGTACAGAACCTTGCAACTATTTATATACATTTGCATGGAAATTAAACTTCAATGGCAACAGTATGGTATGTACATGAGGATTTCTAATCTCATGTAGATGTTTTTTCTTAGATTCTGTTGCTTGGGAGAAAATTAGGTCTAAGTTGTGAGATTAATGACATCTTTATAGTGTTATCCTCCACACTTTAGTTCATATTCACATTTATCTTGTAACACATTGTTGAAATGGAAAATCAATGTATGAATATACTTTCTGTGTGCCTCTTTTACACATAATTCTTTTTCAATATACTTTCATCTACCTCTTTGATATCTAGCCAAGACCACAATAAAACCTAATCCTTGAAATCTTAACCAAATGTAAAATTTCTTCTTGTATAGTGTTCAATGGCATAGCATATTCCAGTTGGAACTCAACTTGGATATATTCCAGTTGTAAAATTTCTTCTTGTAAAATTTCATCCAAACAATTTTATTATATATTCCTATTGGAACACAACTTTGATATATTTTGATTCATTCACAATGCTTAGACTGAATGACTCATATGAAGTTAGAAAAAGATCATTTGAATCAAAAGTGAATCAAATCTTTGGTTCCCTTATTAGTGTATATTTGAGTAATTAAGTGATTTGATGTAATTTGATGTTTTATGTTATTTAATGTACTTTAATAAGCTTTTGATTTCATATCTTCTTGATGTGACATTTGATGTGATATCTTCACTTGATCTCGGATTTCTACTTATTTAAAAAGGTCATTCATCTTCAGTCTTCTCTGAACTCAGTGAAGATGAGCTCAATCTTTTCAGTGGATGCTTGGGCATCAGCTTCCTCTGCTCATATTGATTCATTGTTCTCAGTTGAGCCTTTCCAGAGAAGTGATGATCCCTATGATTTAGAACGTGCTGATGATTCCATGTTTTCTGTTGAGTCATTTAAGTTATCCAATTCACAGTGCAATGCTGCTCATACAAATGCACCTCTTGATCTCCCATCTGATCCAACCATTGATCTCCCTTCTGATTCAAGTGCATGTGGAGCAACGAAAAAGCAAAGCAAGCTCAATCTACGATTTAAAAGAAGGTCTCGTGAAGTAAGTCGAAAAAGATTTAAATTTCTTACTTCAGATAGACAGATTGCATTGGATATTGTGAAGCATTGTTGTGGTTTGAAATGCTTGTATAATTTAGGGATGAAGAAACTAAAGCACATAAGAGAAAAATTCCTCCATTTAGATAGTGAAAGGCAAGATATATACCTTGTTTCTTGCATGCAAATGATTGAGGATAACATGTCAGTAACGCGTGTTGGTTTTGAATATTTCTTTACTCAAGGGATGCCATGCTGTAGGGCTGCATTTAAAATTGCAATGGGTGTAGGAAATTTTAGAATACATAGGGTTCAACAAGGGTTTTTGAATGGGGATCTCATTTTGGATACGTTCCATGTTGGGACCAAAGGATCTGTTGGACGTCATGCAATGAATTGGATGATGAACTATTTTAGCTTGCATTGTGAAGTTATGCCTACAACTGGAAGGTTGCACTTGTCAGATAACTTTACTCGTCGAGAGGTATTTCAAATATATAGAGAAGACATGGAAAATAGAAATGAGAAGTATGTGTTGTATCGTCACTTTACTCGATTATGGAAGGAAGAGTTTAACAATGTTTCTATTCCTCGTAAAGTTAGAATGGGTGAATGTTCAGTTTGCGCCACTTTGAAAAACATGGCAAAAGGGGCTACAACACCACAGGAAAAGCATAATTTTAAAAACCTTCTTAACAACCATCGTGAGAGTCAAGCATTAGAGAGAAAGAAAGCAATTCATCATCGAAGTAAGGCACTCAGAAATCCGGAGCGTTATATGTGTTTGTTGATCGATGGTATGGATCAGAAAAAAACTTGTTTGCCACATTTTTATCGCATCCCTAAGGACATTGGAGATGAAGTCCTTGTGCAAATGCATTTGGTTGGCGCTTTGGTATACAATGGAACTGTAATGTCCAAGGTTTTCTTCACATATCCGAATGTGCATAATGATCCAAACCTTACAGTTACTGTCATTCATCGTGTTTTGCAATCATGGAAGGGTCTTTTGCCACCAACTCTATATTTGCAACTAGATAATACTCCAAGAGAGAATAAAAATTCTACAGTCTTTGGATATTTAAGCATGCTTGTTGAAAAACAGGTATTTCAGAAGGTTAAGGTAAATTTTCTTCTGGTTGGCCACACTCATGATCACATTGATCAAATGTTCAGTACTTTCTCTAAGAAGTTGGCACGTAACAATGCTTTTACTCTTCCGATTTTATCTGAGCTGATTTCAGAAGCATATACTCCAAAACCAGAAGTTCAACACCTCACACAGATTTATGACTTTAAGCACTTTTGCTCAATGGGCCTTGATAACAGTGCTAAGGTTTTGGCTCCATTGCACAATATTAGTTTCAACCATGTATTCTTGATGAGGAGGGTTGATGAAATAACCCTTTTATTTGCAAGGCAGTATTCATCTTCTCTTGGGTGGGAGCCTAAAGAGGGATGCAGTTTCTTATTGCAGGTGCCTAATTTGTCTACTGTAACAGTGTATGGTGCAGAACAATCACCATATGAAGATAAAAACAATACAGAAAGATGTGGAAGTGTGGTTGATCAAAGTAAAAGCTGGATGCATGCACTCATTGAAAAGAAGAGACATATTGAGCGTGCAAAAAAATATGCTGGAGATCAAGATGTATCTTGGTGGGAGGACTTTTTCAATCATCAAGAAGAGATTATACAGTATACAATTGCAGGTCACTGGCCAGTTGATGTTCCATTCACATGGGACTTTTGTACACAAAGATCCGTGAATGTGGCCCAAGCATGTAATGCAGATGCACTTCAAAGTTTTATACATCCACCAGAAAGAAATATTTATGTAGGCCCAAGGATGACAAAACAGGCAGAAGCAAGATGGCAAGGAAATTTAATAGAGATAAATGTTGGAACGCTTATTGCAGTACTTGCTGATGGTGATGAGGCTACCAGACCATTTTGGATTGCAAAGGTTTTAGAGATAACTAAAGATATTGATCAGAGAAGAATAGAGGCTTTGGTGGTGCATTGGTATTACACTAAAAGTAGTAATGCATTCACAGGTAAATATAACTTAGAAATGGTGTGTGATGCTAAACGAACAGGTTCAAAAAGGAAAAAGAATATTCGAAGCACATCCACTCTTAAAATGGATGATGTAGATATTCTTGTTTATGATTTTTCCTTGACAAAAACTGGTCACTTGAGGAAAGCAACAATCAACATGATAAAACAAAAGCTTCCAGATGTATGTGGTACAGGAAATCATAGGAAAACAAGAAGAGTTGTGCATGATCCTGCAGAATTTGGTATGTACGTGGATGAAGATAGAGCTCTTGTGGATATAGAAGAAGAAGAAGAAGAGAGCTCTCAACAGTATGAGACTGAATCAAGTGCATCAGATGATGAGGGTGTAGACATAGATCGACAAAGTTGTGAGTTGCATTGAAGCTCTCAGACATTTTTAGTGCTTATGTAAATGCCTCAAAGTAGTTTGGTTAATGAAACCATGTTTTGTAGCAATTTTGAATAACAATCAGATATCCACCCATTAAAGATATGTCTAAAATGTTATTTTTGTGTAAAAACTATTGACTTCCACATTCTTATATATATTTTAGACATGTCAATGTCTTAGCATATAGATTTTGGGCATGTCAATGTCTTATCATATACATTTTGGGACACGTCAATGCCTAATATAGTGAAATTTTGACTACATTTTGAGCTCATTTTTTGTTGAGAAAAATGACAAAAAACGTCAAAAATTACTTGTTTTCACCTCATTTTTGTAATATATGTATACTGGTGTAAAGGAATTCCAAAAATGAGGTGAAAACATGTAATTTTTGACGTAAATGTTCTCTTTTTACGACATAGTTCTCGTTTGTTACGACTCGCTGTTAGGTGCTTTCAGTTGGACTGTTCTCAAAACCATGTGCAATCAGATAGGCATGTATCTTCTCATACCAAGCACGTGGTGCTTGCTTTAAACCATATAATGCCTTCTTTAACCTGCAAACCTAGTTTTCATGCCCTTTCTCCACAAAGCCACGGGGCTGAAAAACATACACTTCTTCATGCAAGTCACCATTCAGAAATGTTGTTTTAATGTCCAACTGATGTACATTCCAACCATGATGGGCTCCAAGTGCACAAATGCTCCGAACAGTAGTCATACGGCATGTAGGTGCAAAGGTCTCATCAAAATCAATGCCTCTTTCCTGTGCATAACCCTTTGCAACAAGCCTAGCCTTATACCTGTCAACTGTACCATCAGGTTTACGCTTCAGCTTGTATACCCACTTAGTGCCAATGGCCTTCTTGCTAGGAGGCAAGTCACATAAAGACCATGTACCATTTTTCATTATAGCATCATATTCAGATTGCATAGTAGCCATCCAATTTTCTGAATTTTGTGCTTCATCAAAAGAAACAGGCTCATTCTCATCACAGAGACTAGATGCAGCCATAGCATAGCAATCTGATGCAAAGGAGGCACTATGAGAGCCTGAACGAGTACGATATGACAAAGGTGCATCTAATTTGCTATCACGCAAAGTCTGCACCAGCCATTTTGGCATAGTTTTTGCCTGCTCAATATCAGCTCTCTCATCAACAAGTGCATCATGTAAATCTGCATCAGAAATGGAATGATCTGCATCATCATATGAAACCTGCAAAGGCTGAGAAGTTGCCTCATTAGGACCAGCACTAGCCTGTCCACCTGTAAAAAGAGGCATCAAAGTATCATACATGTCTTTGGAGCTAACAGATGTCTCCTTAGTACATGAAAGCAATGGCTGAATAGCATCTTCCACAAAGACAACATCACGGCTAACCAGAATGTGTTTAGTATGTGGATGATACAGACGATAGCCTTTAATTTCATAACTATACCCAACGAAAATAGATTTTACTGCCTTATCATCCAATTTTCTACGATGTTGTTCAGGCACTAATGCATATGCCAAACAACCAAAAACACGCAGATGAGCAACCGATGGCTTGCGGTCATGCCAAGCCTCATATGGAGTGATAGACTGCAACGCTTTAGTGGCACACCTATTCAGTACATATGTTGCACACATGACAGCCTCAAGCCAAAAACTATGTGGTAAAGCCTCACTCTTAACCATGCACCTCGCCATCTCCATGAGTGACCTGTTCTTTCGTTCAGCAACTCCATTCTGTTGAGGTGTATACGGCACTGTACACTGGTGTTTTATCCCACGTTCAGCCAGAAATGCATTAGAATCTGAAGACATATATTCCCCCCCTCGATCAGAACGGAGGGTGCCCATTTTACATGCTGACAGATTTTCAGCCAAAACCAAAAACTGTTTGAGGCACATGAACACTTTGGACTTTTCTTTGAGTGGATATACCCATGCATGCCTGGAAAAATCATCAATGAAAGTCACGAAGTAAAGGTAATTTCCAAAAGAGGTTGTCTGCATAGGACCACAGACATCACTATGTACAAGCTGCAATTTCTGCGTAGCCCAAACTGAACCATCTTTTGGAAAGGAAGAACGCTATATTTTTCCCAAAATACAGCCTTCACAAACATGTTTTCCAGGTGCCTCAAGTTTGGGCAAAGAGGACACCATTTCAGATTTCTGCAGGCGTAACAAACTAGCAAAATTCAGATGACCAAAGCGTGCATGCCAAAGCTTTGCATCTGACATAGCTTGAGAATCATGAACTGCACATGCCGAATCATTCACAGATCTTTCATAATCTATGAGCTTATACAGCCCACAACATAAAATGCCAGAAGCAATAATCACATCGCCATTTGAGAGATCATGGACTATACACCTGTCATCAACGAATTTCACAACCAAGCCAATCTTGGCTAATGCAGAAACTGATAACAGGCTCTTTTTGATCCCTGCACAAATAAAGCATCTGAAAAAGTGAAAGAACTACCATGAGCAGTAGTCAGAATGATCTTACCAACTCCCATAACAAGATAAGAGGAGTTATTGGCGCATGTGACAGTATTCCCTGTAGGGGCAGGCTCGAGTGAAGAGAAGAAACTGCGCTGCGAGGTAATATGTTTGGTCGCCCCACTGTCAGAGTACCAAACATCTGAGTCTATTGCAGACATGCACTGATCATGAGAAGATGGGTCAAAACTGCAGACAGTAGTAAACGCCCATTCTTCTTCCTGCACAAGATTTGCAGACTCTATTTTTGGTGTAGAGGCCTCTGCAACAACCATTCCAGCCTCTTTCTTCTTTGCCTCTTTAGCAGCCAGTTTTGGACAGTTCTTTATAATATGATCATTTCCTCTACAATACTTGTAGAACAATTTCTTCTTTTCTGATTTCTTCTCATCTTTATCTTGGTTCTTTGATTGTGCAACATTTGCAGATTTCTGCTTACAAGTAGAAGAGCTCCATTTTCCTTTGCCCTTCTGACTAGCTAGGAAAGCTTGATCTGCAACACGCATAATGGACCTGTTCTGCCTGGACTGATCTTCCTGCAACAGAACAGAGACTAATTCCTCAAATGACAAGGCATTCGGATTGCCTTTCATCATCAACCGAAGAGTAGAGGCAAAACTCTTATATGAATCAGGAAGACCATTCAGAACGGTCTGCACAAGTGAGCTATCTGGTATAACCTCATCAGCAGAAATCAATTGTTCCTTCAGGTCTTTGATCTTTGTAAGAAAACTATCCATAGAATCACCTTCATTCATGTGCTCACTCTCCAACTGTTTTCGGAGGTAAGCAACACGAGCCTCATTCCTAGCCTGGTACAAAGTGGTAAGTGTATCCCAAGCATCCTTTGTTGTTCTGCAAGAGCGAATGTGAGGAATAATGGCACGTTTGACAGACAAAGCTATCAATGCATGTGCCTGGGCATCTCTGCCATCCCAACGAATCTGCTCTGTAGTAGGTGCAATAGAAACAGCAGTACGAATAGGAATCTACGGAATATCATCTTCGACACCATCTTCATCAGCTCCAACACCTGTATTTGCAGTACCTGTTGTTACAGGTGTAACAGGACGTCTTTCAACACCCTGCACAATGTTCCACAATCCTTTTGCAACCAGTACATGTCGCATCATATAAGCCCATAATGGATAGTTGGTACCATCCAACTTATACTCAATAGCCAACATACGGAATACATCACTGTTTTCAGCCATGGCCAGTGACTAAAATACCTTGATGCAGAAAATTGACTGTATCTCAAAAAGTTGAACGGAACTGCCCAGACGAGTTCTGCTAGACCTGTAGCAGACTTCGAGATGCTTAAACTGGCGAATAGAAACTGGTATATACCTTTGGCACAAAAGGACAAAATAGCCTGCACAAGCGCTACGATAGTGCGTTCGGAGGCCGAAACGAGCTCAGATCGCGATTTCGGCACCACAAAGTGAAGCCGTTTTGATCTCGAAAACACCCTGAGTATGCTCACCAAATTTCGTGCGAATCTGAGACTACAAACGAAGGAGTGTCGACGGCACCCTAGAAGAAACGACGACCTGCTCTGATACCAATTGTTGGAGTTAGATGTCTGTGGAAGCACGCGAACAGCACAAGGAAGAAGAAGAAGCTTGGAGCACAACACACAAGACTGAATGTATTACTAGAGAATGTACAAAGAAGAGTAGCCCATTAGGGCAATAGGCGTATATACAAGCCGGGGGGAAAAAACCTCCTAAAGAGGGAAAAAAGTGCCCCGGCGGTCCTAGAGTGTTCACACACATCACTACCTAAATATATCAACAATTCATCTATTTATTTCGAAGATGTAGCTCTCGTAGGGGAAGGACAATATGGAATGATCCATATAGTCAGAATAACCCACCCGAGATTCATCAACGAAGTATTTGTAGCCAAGTTATTTATATTACATGGTGCAAACATACAAACACGAGAGAATGAAGCCATGAATGAAGCCACAATTTTATCTGTTACACATAGTGAAATTATTAGTCTACTTGGATTAGCTCGGCACCATAGCAAAAGCCGGTGTCTTATTTTCAAACTATGGAATGGTGGTACATTAGATATGTGGCTAGAGAAAATGAAGGAGTATGTAAATGTACCACGACGCAGAGGAATTAAAGACAAAGAAGCAGACATAACAACCTTGAAGACAAACATTTGGAAGATGATCAATGGATTATTACAAACAATATCATTTTTACACACTTTTAATATATCCCACAATGATCTCCATCTAGGCAACATTTTGTTGCATTTTGAAGCTCAGCATGCTTATATCGAGTTATGTGATTTTGCTAGAGCAAACTATTTACCAACAAAAAAATATTTTTTGAAGCTACCTCATTTAGAAATATTGACTAGAAATGAGTGGAGTCAAAAGTACTCGTGGATTGCACCCGAATGTATATCCACTAGTCCTTAACCTTTTAATAAAAGTCAAGAGACATTTACAATTTCAGTACTACTATTGCAACTTTTGAAATATACAGATTTAAATAGTTATCCCATTGATATATATGGAATTTACAAGTTCAAATATGCTTTCAAACTAGCTTCTTATAGAGATGCATCAAAAAGAGTAGATGCACATGAGCTACTTAGTATATTCTCGAATCTAAGTTGGTATGGTTTAAAGATATCCATGATGGATGGATTAAGACCATATTTAAAAAACAATCTATATTCAATTCAACTATGTGGATTAAATTATATAAATTCATTTGCTTGCATTAAGTGGAATAAATATTGTGGATTCATTTGAATTATCTGGATTATATGAAGTGGTATCATTTGAGTTAAGTGGATTAAATGAGGTGGTATCATCTGAATAATGTGGATTAAATAAAGTGCTATGTTTTGAATTATGTGGATGAAATGAAGTGCATTCATTTGGAATATATGGATTAAATGATGTGGACTCATTTGAATTATGTGGATTACATGAAGTGGTATCATTTGAGTTAAGTGGATTAAATGAGGTGGTATGATCTAAATAATGTGGATTAAATGAAGTGCTATTTTTTGAATTATGTGGATGAAATGAAGTGCAATCATTTGTAATATATGAATTAAATGATATGGATTCATTTGAATTATGTGGATTACATGAAGTGGTATTATTTGAGTTAAGTGGATTAAATGAGGTGGTATCATCTGAATAATGTGGACCAAATGAAGTGCTATTTTTTGAATTATGTGGATGAAATGATGTGGATTCATTTGAATGAAGTGCTATCTTTTGCATTCTATGGATGAAATAATCTGGACTAAATGATGTGTATTTATTTGAATGAAGTGCTATTTTTTGAATTCTATGGATGAAATAATGTGGATTACGATGCCATCTATTTCTTCCATGTCTGAACCATCGTTATGATGTGGATTCATTTGAATGAAGTGCTATCTTTTGCATTCTATGGATGAAATAATCTGGACTAAATGATGTGTATTCATTTGAATGAAGTGCTATTTTTTGAATTCTATGGATGAAATAATGTGGATTACGATGCCATCTATTTCTTCCATGTCTGAACCATCGTTATGATCTACATCTAAATCATGTTCACTCCATGAATCATTTGTTAAACCTTCATGAGTTTGGAATTCTCCAAAATTTTGTTGTGTTGCAGTAGAAGCTATCTTGGTTGGAGCATGTAACAAATGCATATTACAAGAAACATATACCAAATCATTGACACGTGATATACTTAAGCAATTTCTTTGTTTTGAATGAAGAAAATCATATGCACTCCAATGATGTTCACAACTACCACTTGAAGTTGTTATTGAAAGTGCTCTCATGGCTATATGTTGCAACTCCACTGCTTCACCTTTGTACTCTTTCCACCATATAGGAGGTGGATGCTTTTGAATTTCTTCAATGTGCCATAGATCTCCAAAACATCCTTCTCGATTTACATAAGCTACTCTTTGGTGGAATTCATCTCGACCATCTGTACCTAGAAGTAATAACTGACATGTGGTTTTGAAATTTTCCATGAATTCTTTGTTTGAGGCTTGACTATTGACTTAAAACGCTAGATCCAAAATGAGCATGGTTCCATGTAAATGAGTATGCATTTGCATCCATCTTTTCTCTGCAAATGATACAATCTGTGTTTTTTCTCGTAATGAAAATATTTACAAGAAAGGTTGAACTTTTCTCTTTTAGAGAAGTATCAACAGCTTCCAAAAAACATGCTTCCTTTCATACATATAACCATGACATTCATCAATGGCTTCTTTTGATAACTTTTCCATCCATCCAATGCTATTGTACATCCATACATGGGTACATAATCAAGCATTGTTTGCTTTAAAATAGCTTCAATACCTTTTTTTCACTTTATCTACATACTCTATTCGCATTTTATTATAATCTGGCATGGTGAATCCTTTTTGTGCAATTCACATCAAAGCATCTTTGAAAATAGGATTACGAATAACATTGAAAGGAATTCTGCATGCTAAAAATGCTTGAGTCCATTTAAGATGAAGCTTGAGACAATCTTGCTTTTCAAAGGCTATAGGTATTGTATTATGTGATTTAGTACAGACAAAGCATGGTGAAACATTATTAGATCCACCATTTTTACTACATTCACCAGGTCCACTCTTTTTTTATGCAACTGGAGAAAATGGAGTAGATGTATCTTGATTATTCTCAAAAATAGTTTGAGATACTTGAGTAGAAACATCATGAGGATCCTCTGTTGTCGTTGATGCATCTACTCGTTCTTGCTCTACATGTGGACTACTTCAAATGTGTTGTGAACTACTCATGCTTTTGAATCTTTTTTATGTGATACCTTGAGATTTACATTTATTTGCATACCTTGCAAAGTGTACCCATATATCACTCTCTGGATTAGAGCATCCTTCCTCCTTTATCCGAGTTGCATTTCCTACATAACGATGTCCACAACATTTGCATTGTATTGTGGAGACTGTTTTACCCTCTTGATGAATAATCACATATGACCATTCTTTTCCCTTTCCCATAATGCTTGCTTTATGAAGACTTTATATCTACAAAAAGACAACATATATCAATATCAAATAAGATATACATTTCACTAAATATGTATCTTAAAATATACATGAACTACTCTAAATCTCTCTTAAAGTTTTTAAATCTATTAATTTATGCATTTACAATTTTTACCTCAATCATACACACCCATATTATTGTGAAGCAAGAATCAATGTCGAGTCAAAAAATAATAATAGATTTTAATTCTCAATCATATACACATACAATTACACATATTATAGTGAAGTAAAGATCAATGTTGAGTCAAACATTTACAATAGATTTTAATTTTCAACCATACTATATACACACACATACAATCACACATACTATTATGAAATAAGAATCAATGTTGACTCAATCAATTACAATAGACTTTAATTCTCAATCATACACCCACATACAATTACACATACTATTGTCAAATAAGAATCAATGTTGACTCAATCAATTACAATAGACTTTAATTCTCAATCATACACCCACATACAATTACACATACTATTATGAAATAAAAATCAATGTTGAGTCAAACAATTACAATAGAATTTAAATCTCAATCATAGACACACATACTATTGTGAAGTAAAATTCAATGTTGAGTCAAACAATCACAATAGTTTAATTCTCAATCATACACAGACACACATTAACACATACTATTGTGAAGTATGTTGAGTTCGAATATCACAATAGATTTTAAATTCTTAATCATATGCACATACACTTACACATACTATTGTGAAGTAAGAATCAATGTTGAGTCAAACAATCACAACAAATTTTAAATTCTCAATCATATGCACGTATAGTTACACATACTATTGTGAAGTAAGAATCAATGTTGAGTCAAACAATCACAATAGATTTTCATTCAAAATTATACAGTCATATGCACATACACATGCTATCGAATGGAACTTCATTGGATCCCTTTATGATTCAAGGTTCTGAGAAGGTGTTAATAAGTCTACAAGACAAATGCATCTAAAGATATTAATACCTTCTCAAACCTTGAATTATCAAAAAGAAGATAAAACCTTATCCAATAAATCCATTGGTTTTCCTATCATAATCAAACACACATACACGTATGTACACAATCACATTAGATCTTCACTCACAATCATATGACATGCACGCACATACACATACACATACTATTGTGAAGTAAGAATCAATATTGATTCAAACAATAATGATACAATTTTCCTCAACATCATAGACACACATACCTATACTATTGTGAAGTAAGAATTCAATGTTGAGTCAAACAATCACAATAGTTCTTAACACACATTAGTCGTGTTACTAAAATATTTAATATTTCTAACAGAGTTTATACCTTGTTCTTTGTACGACACTGTAAGTTTGTAGAAAAAAAGTAATTCTTATTGAAAATGATTCAAAGTGTGTTCTTATATAACACTCTATTCGGCCGCATTATTTTTGATCGAAACATTTTTCGATCGAAAGCTTTTCAATCGAAAATGTTTCGATCAAAAGCACTTTTGATTGAAAAGCACCGAATTTCTATGCAAAAAGTATTCGACCATGTTCGAATAAGCTGACATGGCACCGAATAATTTGGTCGAATAATAAGGGCTTGGCATAAAATTCCATAATTATTCACCAATAAACGAATTGTCAAATAACTAATAATGCAACCTAGATTAGGAGACCCATCTTCTCATGAGCAATGCATGTCTCTAGTAGACTCACATGTTTGGTATATTGAGAGTGGGGAAACCAAACATATTACCTCACAACGTAGTTTCTTGAGCTCACTTGAGCTTGCCCCTATAGGGAATAGTGTCACATGCACCAAGAACTCCTCTTATCTTGTCATGGGAGTTAGTAAAACAATTTTGACTACTGTTAATAGTAGTCCTTTCACGTTTTTAGATGCATTGCTTGTGCTAGGGATCAAGAAAACTTTGTTCTCAGTTTCAGCATTAGCCAAGATCATCTTGGTTGTGAAATCTATGACAAATGTACAATTCATGATTTATCAAATGGAGATGTCATTATTGCTTCTCGCATTTTATGTCGTGGGCTATATAAGCTCATAGAATAGGCAAGATCAGTCAATGATTTAGCATGTGTAGTTCAAGATTCTCAGGTTATCTCATATGCAAAGCTTTGGCATGCATGCTTTGGCCATCTGAATTTCGCTAGTTTGCTACGCCTGCAAAGATCTCAAATGGTGTCCTCTCTGGCCAAACTTCAAGTACCTAGTGAACGTGTTTGCAAAGGCTATATTTTGGGAAAAATGTAATGTTCCTCATTCCCAAAAGATGGTTCAAACACCTTCTTCTAGATGTCATTTCTATGGTCCTATGCAAACACGTTCTTCTGGATGTCATGCCTATAGTCCTATGCAAACACCTTCTTTTGGAAACTACCTTTAATTCGTGACCTTTATTGATAATTTTTCCAAGCATGCATGCGTGTATCCATTGAAAGCAAGGTCCAAAGTGTTTATGTGCTTCAAACAATTTCTAGTCTTAGTTGAAAATCTGTGAGCATGTAAATTGGGCACCCTCTTTTCAGATCAAGGGAGGGAATATATGTCTTCTGATCTTAATGCATTTTTGGCTCAATGTGGGATAAAATGTCAATGTACAATGTCGTACACAGCTTAATAAAATGGAGTTGTTGAAAGAAAGGACAGGTCTCCCATGGAGATGGGGATGTGTATGATCAAAAGTCAAGCTTTACCACAGCTTCTAGCTTGAGGCTATTGTGTGTGCAGCATATGTACTTAATAAATGTCCCACCAAATCACTGTAGTGTATCACTCCATATGAGGCTTGGCATGGTAACAAGCCATCTGATGCCCATCTATGTGTCTTTGGTTGTCTGGCATATGCATTAGTGCTTGAACAACAATGTAGAAAATTGGAAGACAAAGTAGTAAAATGTATTTTATTGGATACGGTTTTGAAAGCAAAGGCTATTGTCTATATAATCCACAAACTAAATGCATCTTGGTTAGTTGTGATGTTTTTGTTGCAGATGCAATTCAGCCATTACTTTCATGTGGTAAGGAGACATTAGTTAGCTCCAAGGATGTGTATGAAAATTTGCTACCTCTTTTTACAAGTGACAGTTAAGTTATGGTCCAAATGAGGTGATTTCTTAACATTTATAAGTTTCACATGATGATGTAGATCATCCCATTTCTAATGCACATTTACATGATCCATTTGTTGATGAGAGGGCTGATATAGAGGAGGCAAAAACTATGCCTAAATGGTTGGTGCATACTTTGTGAGATAGAAATTAGATCCATCTTCTTCATATCGTACTCCTTCGAGCTCTCATAGTGATTCTTTTGCATTTAATTTATATATGATGCTTGCCTCTAGTTTTTGTGATGAGAATGAGCCCGTTTCTTTTGACAAAGCACAAAATTCCAAAAATTGAATGGCTGCTATGCAATCCAAATATGATGCTATTATGAAGAATGGTATATGTTCTTTGTGATTTGCCTCCTGGCAAAAAGTTCATTGGCACTAAATGGGTGTACAAGCTAAAGCATAAGCATGATGGAATAGTTGACAGGTATAAAGCTAGGCTTGTTGCAAAAGGATATGCTCAAGAAAGAGGCATAGATTTTGATGAGACCTTTGCATCCACATGCCGAATGACTACCATTGGTAGCATTTGTGCACTTGTAGCCCACCATGGTTGAAATGTACATCACGTGGATATTAAAACTGCATTCTAAATGGTGACTTACATGACTTACATGAATGACTACTATTCATAGCATTTGTGCACTGGCAGCCCATCATGGTTGAATTGTACATCACTTGGACATTAAAACTGCATTTCTGAATTGTGACTTGCACTTTGTTTTTCAACCCCATGGTTTTGTGGAGAAAGGGCATGAAAACAAAGTGTGGAGGTTGAAAAAGTCATTATATCGTTTGAAGCAAGCACCATGTGCTTGGTATGAAAAGATACATGCTTAGTTGATTGCACATGGTTTTGAGAACAGTCCAACTAAGAGCACCTTATATGTTAAGCATGCAAATGACATGCTTCTAATCATTGTTTTCTATGCTGATGACATGTAGCTCACTGGTCCTAATGAGAAGCATATTGTTGATTTTAATACTGATTTGCATACCTCTTTTGAGATGTCAGATTCGATGCATTTGAATCATTAGTTGGGCATTCAATTTATGCAAGTTGATGGTGCAATAGCTCTATGTCAAAAGAACTAAACTGACATATTATTGCAATATTTTGGCCTTGAAGATTGCAAACATATTGCCACTCCTAAGGAAACAGGATTACAGTTGAGTCTTCATGATGCTAGAGATGCATTCGATGCTATTCTCTATCAAGAGGCTATTGGATGCTTGATTTACTTATCCATAATTTGGCTTAATATTCAGTTTTCTATCTCTCAGATGAGCAAGTTTATGCATTGCCCAGGTGTCAAGCATTGGCAAGCAGTTAAGTGCATCTTTCGCTATCAGAGTGGTACCTAGCTACTCGGACTATTTTATCCCAAGGGGGAATCACTATTGCCACATTTACATACTTTTTCTTATTTTAATTGAGTTGGTTACTATGACAATCATATGTCCACTAGTTTTTTTGTGCTTCATGCTTGGTATCTCATGCATATCTTGGTTGAGCAAGAAGCAGCCTACTTTGGCCACTTCTAGTTGTGAGGTTGAGTATAGGGAAGCTTTCATAGCGGCTATTCAGTGTGTGTGGCATAGATGCCTTTTGGTTGATTTGGGTGTTGGTCAATCTTCTACCATCACTATCTTCACTGATAGTCAGAGTGCATTTGCAGTTGCGAGGAACCTTGTGTTCCATGCTCGCACAAAGCACATTGAGGTGGATTATCATTATGTCAGGGAGAGGTTCTCTTCTCAAGAGATCAGTTTGGCATATGTGCCCACACAAGATAACGTTGCAGACCTTTTCACAAAGGCTCTACCTAGGAGAATTTTGAAGCTTTCCGCAAAGCTTTGGGCTTACTTCCTTTTGTGGATTCATCTCTGTCCACATAGTTTGGCACTACCTTATACATGAGTATCAGTTGCTTGTTCACCCCATCACTCCCAGGGGGGTTTGTTGAGATATTTAGGCAGCGATGTGTGTGAACATGATTAAGACCTATGGTGGCACTTTTTCCCCTCTTTAGGATGTTTTTCCTCAGCTTATATATATGCCTATGACCCTGACAAGTCACTTATCTTTGTACATTCACTTCGTTATTCACTTAATATTGTGTGTTGTGCTCCAAGCTTCTTCTTCTTCTTCTTCTTCTTCTTCTTCTTCTTCTTCTTCTTCTTCTTCTTCTTCTTCTTCTTCTTCTTCTTCTTCTTCTTCTTCTTCTTCTTCTTCCTTTTGTTGTTCGCGTGCTTGCGTAGAACTCAAATTCCAACAATAGAGTTTGCAATTTGGGTGTTTACCTTTGCATTGGATAAGTTGGATAGACATGCCCATTGCACCATAGATCAATATGTTGAAGACCATGTTCCCTCATCATCTCCATCTCCAATGTATTGAGCTTAATCTTCTCTTTTTTTTCGCTTTTAAATGGTGCATTAATCTTCATCCAAATCAATGTGAATATCATGAATTCTCCCCCTACCTCTAGTGCTCGCCATCTCTACATTAAATACAGCAAGGAATTTTGGCCAATAGCTCAAGAAAAAATGCAAATGATGTTCCTATTGTGAAGCCTAATGTTTTGCAAAAGAAAGATGGAAGGGCCGAAAATAAATCATTTCAAAAGTAAACGACTTTGTAGACAGTTATGTGGAGACTTGAATGGCCACTCATGTCACATTGTTATAATATTTCTAATTGAGCACCATAGTGAGCATAACAATAAAACAATATCATTCCATCAAAAAAATGTATTCAAGAGATATGAGAGAATTATAAAATAATATGCATTGGTGATTAGAAAACCAATTTCACCATCACATAAAATATTAGAATGATCCCTAAATAATGGATTTATTTCAAAAGAGATACCCAAAAAACAAGGAAAATAGGTTGTTTCTTAGAGCATTTGAAAGAGAGCTCTGAAATTCCAATATCAAGAGGTTGTGTCAGATTCTAGTGTTAAAGGACCCTCAGAGGTGAATATACATGTTTTGATAAATCTACAATAAATTCATAAATACATGTGGATGGTAATGGATAGGATTCCAATCATATCTCAGATATCTATTATGATAGATAGGGCCACGAAGGGAGACCTATATTTGAAATGGTGTGTCGCACATGCTAGCAATGCAAGCAAGAGGTTCTTGAGATCCATTGAGCCAATCAAAAATCAAAAGTACCTACCCAACAAAGAGGGTCACAAAAGTCTAGTCAAAACAATCCAAAGCCTATTCTAAGACCACCCTTCCAGCTTCAAAGGTATCTTAATGTGTGTGCAACATCTATGATGAAAAAGGTGATATTAGGTCTCATGAGGCTAAGTTTTCCTAGATAATCAGAGTCGAAAAAGTAAAGGAATGTTTTACTCAACCTCATGCATTTAGTTTGATATTAGAAGGATCTACAATGGTGTTGTTCCATATATTTAATATAAATGACGTTCAAAGGATTGATGACCTCTTGTGAGCATTTATTAATGAGTTTGCACCCATAGGCTTATTCATGATACTCTAAATGAGATTATGAGCTTCAAACAAAAGCATGGTGAATCGGTGAGGACAAATGCCATAATAATTAAATAATACAGAGTACATTGGACACAACTCCCTTCTTATGAAAAGCTTTTAGGTTTTTTCTTGGACGGCTTTTTTTTTAGCATGCACTCGAACTCCTTGGCAGATTGCGTTCGGAAATGCATAGATGTTAAGGATGATTTAAGACTCACATTAACCCAAAAAAGCTCAAGAAATGCCACGAAGACGCACAACAATAGGGCCTCCTTAGATGATTGCCAACACATATGCATGGGGCCAACTTTTTCAAAACTTTGAAGAGTGTACATGGATTGGCATTTTCAACAATACTATTGGACATCATATCACCCTCCACCTCAAGTTGTAGATCCTCAATCTATTGTCACACTTCAATATCCTAACCTAGTGTGATGCTTCAATATCCTTCAAGGCCATGCTTAAGTTTGTAAAACCCTCCTTCGAACCTAAGCATATGGCTTATTCACACTGGGCTCTAGGAAATTATGCTCCAAAACCCAATGAAAATTGGAATTGAATTTTTGAAAAGCTCATGAAAAAGGAACATATAGCATAAGTCGGAACTAAACCCACAAGGGTCCACACCAAAGGTACAATTTAAACATAGAAAACTTGGAATAGAAACTGTGTGGATTCTTGTTGCAGCCTTCAAAGAGGAAAATCCATAGCTTTGGGATCGAGTGCCAGAAGATCGTTGGAATAAAGAAAAGATCAAGGAACTTCGTTTACTCAATTGGATTGTGCTCATCCATAAAATCAAAGAGGACATGTGCCAACCCAAAGATGAATTGATTAGCCCAATTCTATGGATTGGTGTGGCCCCAATTCTCAATTCATTGCCAAGATACATCAGTGTTATGCAAAAGAAAAGGGATAGGAAAATGACTACATTACCATCATACCAAAAAGAAATATCAAATAGCCAAGTGTGAAAACAAAAAATGATGACTTTGGTTCGAATATTATATAAGTTCTCTCACATTCTTGTATGCACAAGGATACTAACCTATGGATATGTAGAGTCATAGAACAAAGGGAGCAAAGATTCATGAACATGCACCACATATTTAATGAGTGCAACCCAATTGAAAGAGATCCTAGCAACTATGGACACATGTGTCAACAAGCAAACTCTATTTGAATGCATCGCAATCAAAAAATGAAGATTCAGAGGTTAATGATCTATTTATGGTCAATGAGGTGACTAAAGGATGTGGGATCATCTCTTTCATTAGATCAATTTTCTTAGGAGTAGCCTTCAAGTCCAAATTATAAGTCCAAGGTACAAGCAGAGTAATCAAAAAATGGCATTATGTTAGTCACCTCATTCTCTCTATATCTTTAGAAGATCAATAACCTTTGACTTCCATGACCTAGGATTTGACATTGATCTAGAATTTGAGGACCAATTAAGAGAATATCTACACACTTTTGGGATAATTGTTTAGACAAGAAATTCAAACAACTTGAAACCTCCAAACCTGGATGTATCAATACCCAATCAAGCACTCTCATGAAATATTTTAAGAATTCAACAGTCCATGGGATGTGTCTTTTCCTCTTCTAACTTGGTATGAAAAGGATTCTCAAGAAGAGATTGCACCAAAGGATGTTCCCACTCAACCACAATAGAGAAGTCAAAAGACTACACCATAAGATGTTCCGCCTCAACCACAACAAAGAAGTCCAAATCCATGCAAAGGAGAAAGAGGAAAAAGAAGACATTACATCATATATAGACATCAATATTTCGCTTGAAACTATTATTGTACACTCACTAAAACAAAAAGATGTGTTTTTGAGGCTTGCAAATTGAAGTGAAAATGATGGCCATTGCTATTTTGATTGGAAGCTTGTAAACAATATTCATTAAAATGAAACTATTTAAAGAAAAATGCAATTAAGGAAAGAAATTAATAAATACCCACAAACACACACATACATACACACACACAAATACTACACATTCACACACATTCATACCTACACACAAATATGCATACATACATACACATGCATACACACATACATACAGATAGACACACATATACACACACATTCATACTAACAATACATACACACATAAACACACATATACATACATGCATCATACACATACACACATAAAAACATACATCCACACACATACCTACACATATATACATGCATAAACACAAGCAAATATACACATACATATGCACACATGCATACACATAAACACACATATACACATACATACATACATACAAACATACATACATACATACATACATACATATATACATGCATAAACACAAATACATACACATATATATATATGCAAACACACCTACACACAAATACATACACGTGTGAACCCTCTAGTATGCATATTGTTGGCCACCGGCTTATTTTTGTAAATTAGAGTTAATTGTATAGTGTGTTGAATCCTTGAGATACCAAAATATAAGCTGAATTGCCATACAAAGTGTTATTCATAAGAAATGAGTCAACCCCACATGTGCGTCTGTCTATAACTTTTTAGATCGATAAGAGTTATTCATAAGAACTTAGCATACTTGATGTGTGCATGTGATTTTTTTTAAACAAAGATTAGACATTGCTCAACAAAAAGATGTGAAAAGAAGCTCAACAAAAAGGCCTAGAGATCCTATGTAATTTTTTTTTAACCTAACGATGTAACTATCACCTAAGGACCTATGGCTAAGATGAGCAAGCCTCAAAGATTACTCCTAAATAACCATGTCATAACTATAAGCACCATATATTTGAACCTTAAAGAAAATTTGAAACTTGGAATACATTGGCGCCCTTCTAGCTTGAAAATTAGAGTCCAAGGATGGAGTTCAAAGTCAACGCACAATTTCCAAAAGAGTGAAGAATCCTCACCGAAAACCAACGGCATAAATAAAGCATGTTCACCTTCATGGATGAGAGATGAAATGGCAAATATCAAGAATAACATATTGGACTTGCCTATGATATGTGTTCTAAAAGACCTTTTTTTTATTGAGGTACTTGCCCATATCTCTTTGCCTGATGAAGAAAACTTGAAAAGGTATGGACGTGATGAGATACCAAGTGACACTTGTAGATGTATATTTATGCACATTTGAATTTCCTTTTGTAAGTTTCAGTGGAGTCCTTAGTGATCCAAATATCCTCAAGGAAATAGCCGCTAGGGAAGAGGGCCTTATGAGCCTATCCCTGATCATTTTGCCTCTGGGCGTTATAGTAAATATAGTAAGCATCTTGATCATTTTGTCTTTGGACCTTATAGTAAATGACACTTCAAAGGATCATTAAGCGGGTTGATCTATCGCTGCATTATTTTGTAGCCATGCTCGAGCATGATGGCGCACGATGACGTGTTTTCTCGCGATGATCAATTCCCATAAGATGTTGCGAATTTGCGTGCAAGGACGAGTTATTGATAAATAATAGATGCTATAAAAATGTCTGAAAGACCAACATTAAATTTACACTTTGACTTCCTCTACAAACGTCGATGACACAACCAAGCCATCTGTGTCATAAGTGCGCACTAGTCTACGTCTCTTTCCAGGGGAATACACCCATGAAAACTCGAAGCAAAATGCCTGGGATCG
>CM035408.1:78263771-78271271 GCA_020310875.1 Ceratopteris richardii | reverse complement strand
CTTACCTCAGCATGATACCAGATCATCTCGGAGACGCATAGGACATAGCGGTAGTGGTGATGCATCCACTAGTAGCCGACCACATACCACTACTACTAGGGATGATGATGATGATGATGATGATGATGATAGTGATGATTTGTCATCTAACACCATGTCAGAGTGACAGAGTTTAATTATTGACATTTGAGGCTTTGACATTTCATGTTTGACATTTGGTATTTACTATTTCATGATATGTATTTACTATTGTGATGACAATGGACACTTATCATGACTCACTTGTGACTTTATATTTATCATTTGCCACTTATGATTTATGCCATGCGTCATGACTCATATGATTTATGATTTATCATTTGTCATAGTGATCTCTATGTTTTTATTTTGATGTATGAACGATGATATGATCATGTGACATGTATGATGCAAGGTGTTATCATTTATGTTATGAATCATGATGTTTATTGTAATTTGTTAAAAGTTAGAAGTTAGAACTTAGAAACTAGAAACTTGAAAGTTAAGTGTTATGATCATTATGTTGTTAGAATCTAGAATCTAGATAATGATGATGTATTTGAGATAATTGTATTTGATATAATCTTAAGGGTGTGTGGAGGGTTATGATATAATCACGAGTCACTACCAACTTTCAAGTTAGATTGATAATCTCTATTATTTATGATATATCTTACATTATAATAAGTATTTTATGGTATATATAGTCATATCCCACCTTGTTACATATCATAGGACCCAAAATATGTGAAAAATACATATATACATTTTGAAAAAATAAATAACTTTATCGCAACTCCTAGGTCCAGACGTTGCCCTCGTTGCTAACCTGTTGCCGTTGCGAAAACGTTGCTTTCCACTATGTTCGACAAGTAGCAAAGAAGAACAACGACCATGAGGAGATCCACATAGTACACACCAACATTGAGGAGGAGCGGATGTGACAGGCTCGAAGGCTCAATGTTCGTGTCTCTGGCCTCACAGAGACAGACGGATCACCAGAGAAGGATGGGCGTCGCTTGTGCACACTACTTGGATACAGCAAGGATGAGCCTCTTCCTTTCACCAGAGCCTGGAGAGTAGGATGAGACACTACGCGGAGAAGAGCACTTATCCTTCAGTTCTGGGATGAGGCTAGGAGGAGAGACTTCCTCAGACGACGAGCGGCACTACGCACTACACCAGGCACCCCGATCTATTTGGATAACGACCTCACACGTATGCAAGACGGGCGTCACTTGTGCACACTACTTGGATGCTGCACGGATGAGCCTCTTCCTTTCACCAGAGCCTGGAGAGCAAGATGAGACACTACGCGGAGCAAAGCACTTATCCTTCAGTTCTCGGATGAGGCGAGGAGGAGAGACTTCCTCATACGACAAGCAGCACTACGCACTACACCGAGCACCCCGATCTATTTGGATGATGACCTCACACGGATGCAGATTGAAAGAGGCCGCACAGAGTTGCGTCGTGGAGTGCTCGGTTGCTCCAAATGCCAAGGAAGTGGGCTGCTGCATGAGGAGAGAGAAAGTAGAGAGAGAAACCTGCACAAAAATTTGAAGAAGAAGATGGAGAGAGCTGAAGTTGAAGAAGTCCCAATCAAGTTATGAGAGATTTGGGACCATGTCTTATTGATAAGTGACTTTTAGATCATTTGGGCATGTTCACACATGGCCAATGACCAAAAGTCATAAAAATAATGTAAATGCCTATAACTTCTCAAAATATTACAAAAATATGTCTGGAAAGCTCTCGAAGAGAGCTTTCACATGGAAGGGTCAAAATATACAAAAGGAGAGTCATTGGGGCTTTTATCCCCAACAACCTCCCACTTAAAGGACCAAGGAGGCTCCTTTAAGCTAAGTAACTCCCACCATCTGTATACATAGCTGATGTTGAGCCTTGAGTAGACACTTCGTGAGAGTATATGCAAGATTCTGTGAAGTATTGACCTTGATCAAAGTGATCACGCCATCCTCTAACACCTCTCTGATGAAGTGGTATCTCACATCAATATGCTTTGTGCGAGCATGAAACATGGCATTCTTTGCCAAACATATGGCATTCTGGCTATCACATCCAAGAACAGGTGCCTTTTCAGGCATCCCAAACTTCAGTTCTCGGATGAGGCGAGGAGGAGAGACTGCCTCAGACAACGAGCGGCACTACGCACTACACCGGGCACCTCGATCTATTTGGATGACGACCTCACACAGATGCAGGTTGAAAGAGGCCTTGACTAGGGATTCGCGGCCTATGAGACAACAGAGAAGGAGGTGCGCTTTGCAGTCTAGAACTGCAATGGATCTTTGTGGACACATCAAACACATCTCGAGAAGGTGATGGAGGGCAGAGACATGATCTTCTTGACAGAGACACACGAGAGCCCAGGGAGGAGCCTCCCGAGGATTGAGGGCTATATGTGGGAGTCAGTTCACCGCCGAAAGATGAGACAGCACACCACACGAGGATCAAGAGAAGTAGCCGTGCTCTATAGACAGTCGCTACAGCATAGGGTAGGGGTGGTGTCCGGAGACCCAGAGGCATGATTCGTGTGGATACGCCTCCAGCTATCAGAGGAGAGAGCAGTGTAATTCGTCGTCTGCCATATTGCATCCATCGGCTCGCGCTTCACACATTCCCCTAAGCAACCCTCAGAGAAGGAGGGACCAGACACCGCATCACCATATGACTGCCTCAGTGACACCATTATGGAGTATACCGGGATGGGCGAAGTCTTCCTTGTAGGAGACTTCAATGCCCGCACTCAGAGCCGCCAGTGTGATATCTATGACTCTAATGACCGTGAGATGCTTCGCACCATCGAGGACAGGTCTACACTCAGAGCCTCAGTCGACACCGCCACACCTACCTCATACGGCCGACACCTACTCCGGATGGGAGCAGCACACCATCTCAGTATATATAATGGGATGGAGACCTGGGCCACCTCAGGTGGTCTCACCTACATTCCACCCACGACACCGCATGGAGGCAGTGTGGTAGACTATGTTATCGGACCCCCAGAGGCGACACATCTCATCACCTCATTCACCATCCCACCCACACCGATTGGAGCTGATCAAGCATATCTCGCCCTATCCATACGTGGCACACCATGCATATCCCACCCCGCCACCATACCGCCACATGCCCATACCACCATTCACTTTAGACATGAGCTAGCACATATCTATAGTTCCCATGTTCGAGAGCGCATCTACTCCCTTGATCCCTCCGCCCCATTGGATACCCTCATCGCCCACTTCTCCTCGATCCTCCACACATCGCTACTCTCAGCTTCCCATACACCACCCACAGCACCGCACATCCGACACGGCTGGGGCATACACCCCAGAATAGATGGTACGATGAGGAGTGTAGACGACTATACCGACATCTCAGAGCACAAAGTATTTTGGGATCCATCAAAGAGAGGGAGGCACGACGACAGATGCGAGCCCTCACACGCCGAAAGCGGCGAGCTTTTGAGGAGCGACAGGAGGCAGAGCTGTTTGACCTTCTCATGAGTAGGGATTGCGCCATCGCCTGGAGGGCCCTATGTGAGCCATGCCCACCTATGCCCATAGCAGATCCTCAGACCTGGCACATCTACGTCCAGAGGTTATATGACATCCCACGACAGCCGCCATTGCCGATCCCTCCCACACTGTGTCCTATGATATCCACCCTATTCACGGCAGGCATGGTACGACAAGCCATCCATAGGCTACAGCATGGCCATTCAGTAGACCACACAGGACTACAGGGCGAGCACTTTATATACGCAATCCATGTAGTTTCCCACTTGATCGCTCATCTCTTCAACCGTGCTTTGGTTGAGGGATTACGTGACTCGTGGACTATGCATACCATTGCGCCTATCCATAAGTCCGGCGATATGATGGACCCAGGGAACTACAGGACTATTATGATAGGCCACATCCTCGCCAAGATCTATGGGGTAGTACTAGAGGCAAAGCTCAGTACGCACGCTGAGGGAGCTTGGATCAGAGCACCCGGTCAGGCGGCTTCTGTCGCACGTTTTCCACTATCGACCATATCTTCGTACTTCGTTGCTTGATTGAGAGCGAGAAGGCGAGGAAGCGGAGACTATACCGTTGCTTTGTGGACTTCTGCAAAGCCTTTGACATGGTCCCTCTAGAGAGACTACTACGGAGACGCCAAGAGTTACAGCTACCATCGGACATGCTATGGGCCATCCATGCTTTGTATGCACGAGTCACACGCAGGGTCATGCAAGGTGGTTAGGTTCGTAAGGTTCGAAAGGTTCGGTGCGAGTAAGGTACGTGAACCGAATCTTACCTCCAATGTAAGGTTCGTAAGGTACGTACGAGGGTTTTTATATACATGTAAAAATCATATATACACATATACATATACATCTATACACGTATATATATGTCTGTGTGCACTATGTATGTATACATGTATATGTATGTACATTGTAAATTGGCAACAATTTGGATCGAGTATCAAAAAAACATCATTTGAACCATACAAAAAAATTAGATTAACCAGATGTAAGGTTCGCTATGGAACCGAACCGAACCGGATCATGGTACCGGAATTTCCGGTACGCGAACCGATGCAACCTTGGCAGGGTGTGCTACCCCGACGGCCTATCAGACAGCCTTGTTAGCACCATTGGTGTGAAACAAGGTTGGCCTCTCTCACCCACTCTCTTTGGTCTCTACATCGACGAGATCATGGAGTATATACAGCGAGCAAGAGGGCTAGGAGGCATAGTACAATAAAACGCGTTTTTTTTTTAAATAAAAAACGTTTAGGACGTTCGGACGTTCCGAACATCCTAATACGTTTTTTTGAGAGTTTTTTTTTTTTCTTTCTAAGATCAACTTCAATTTTTGTTTTTGTTTCATGAACAGAATTATGAAAATGTATGGTTTTCTTTCTTTCTCTACCAAAATAAGAACCAAAAGTCCCTCCTATCTCAATAAGAAAAAAGTTCCTATTTTGATTTTAAAAGATATTTCATTTAGCAAGGAGTCAGGACATCATTAAATTGTTGACATTGTTTTTATCCATTCTGGAGTCTATCATTCTAAATGCATTGTCTTAAGAGTTTTAATGTGCTTTATGTGGGGCTTTAAGGTCATCAATCCTTTGTTTAAGATTTCATTCCCATTTTTTGTTTAATTTAACCCAATTCATTTTGGACCTTCCTAACTCCAAATCATTGTAGTGGTAGTAGATTAAGGTTTTTTATGTGTTTTTAGCACTAGATATGTAAATGAGTGTTAGATATACATTATTCATGGATTATTAGAGAAAATAAAATTGAAATGTTGTGACAAAATATAATACTCTTTTTTTATTCTCATTTTTTAGTACTCTACATACTAAACGTTTTAAAACCCGTTTTTAAAACTCGTTTTTAAAACTCTCTTTGTACTATGCTAGGAGGAGACCTCCGAGCAGTGTTGCATCGCAACGCGTTGCGAACGGTTCGCAACTTCGCAACCGCAACTTCGCAACGTTGCGACGTTCGCAACGCGTTGCTTTGCATGCATATTTTTTTTGTAATCCAAAACTATATTGTCCTTAGGAGGGATAAGAAACTATTCAAAATTTGGTCAAAAATGTATGATAAATGAAATAAAAAAACATGGATAATGAGGAAGACATAAAAAGCTATAAAAGTGCATACATTTATTTATGTATGATTTTCTTTATAGGCCTTATCACCTTGAGCTAGCCAAATATTTTGGATTTTCCATATTCTTGATCTCCTTATGCAATTATAGAGCTTAGACTAAATTTTCATGCATGGCCTTGGCCCTTCAAAGCCAAGGGTAGTCTTCTATGATGATTGATCTCACTACTTAGCACGGACATCACTTGTGAATATTGAATTGTGAATATTGAATTGTGCAGGGACTAATCTAGACTCAATAATCTATACTATAATGTCCATGTCTATCATATACTATACTATGTAGGTATGTTTGTATGTATATAATTACAAATGTGCATGTGTATGTATGTAATATGCAAGTATGTATGTATCTACTTGTATGTATGTATGTATGTATGTATGTATGTATGTATGTATGTATGTATGTAATATGTATGTATGTATGCATGCATGCATGCAAGCATTTATGTATGCATGCATGCAACCATGTATGTATGCATGCATGTATGTATGCATCTACATATGTAATATGTATGAATATATGTATGCATGTGTAGTATACATACTACATGTCGCATATCTACTTTTAGTTCATTATATATATATGTGTGTATATTTATTTATATGTTTAAAAGCATGCATTTCATCATATCTTAGCTATAGGATGCGTAGACTACCAAAATATTAACAAAAAAACCAAAAAAAAAAAAAACACGTTCGCAACGTTTTAGCAACGTCTAGGCCCAAACGTTGCTATGTTGCTAACGCGTTAGCAACACGTTGCCTTCGACGTTGCTAAAATGTTGCTAACAACTATGCCTCCGAGGTACGTCAATACACTTACTATTATATGCTGATGACATTGTCCTGCTTTCAGAGTCACAGGAGGGGCTACAGTCACATTTACAGGCGCTCGATACCTTCTGCATGGAGAGAGGACTCACAATGAACCTTGGCAAGACCAAGGTCATGATCTTCCATACCTCCACGACAGTACGTCATCGCGCCTCTTTCATCGCAGCTCGAGGACAGATAGAGGTAGTGGACTCCTACGTCTACTTAGGTGTCACCTTCTCGGGAAGCACAAGGGCATTCTCCATGGCACAGGCAGCGAGATAGATTGACGCGAGGCTATGCGGCACTTGCACGATTGGAGAGACGCTGCTTTCAGGCACATTCTCAGGAGCCCCGGACTAAGGGGTGGCTCTTTGATACTCTGGTGACACCCGCATTGATGTACGTAGCGGCAGTATGGGCACCACGGATCACGGAGGCGATGTGGACGCGGATTGAGAAGCCCCAGGTCACCATGATCTCACGCTTGCTCCGCAGCAAGCCCTCCATTCCACACGACATTATACGAGCTGAGCTTGGCACGCCACCGATGCTAGTGGAGGCCCTCTTTCAGCTGGTGACCTTTATTCTGAGAGTGAGAGAGCTCCCCACCAGCCGACTCACCAGGCTTGCATTTGAGAGCTCTAGACATTTGGAAGAGACAGAGCATGAGAGAGTATGGTATGCACAGACCTACCGATGGTTAGCAAACCATGGCATGAGCATTACCGATCTCCCCCCCTTTTCAGTATGACCTCTCTTCCCCCTACATTACCCTCTCTCGTTCGGAGAGGAACATGATCATTCGTCACGACCTACTACAGATACATGTCAGAGAGACATGGATAGCACCACGGGAGCCTCTTCCCACAAAGAGGCAAGACTACAGAGAGCACTTCCTGAACGTGACAGTGGATGGTTTCATCCAAAGACCACAATACATGGATACATACATGGCTCCAGCA